>CM031236.1:161330447-161857947 GCA_018340775.1 Taxus wallichiana var. yunnanensis
AAAGTGGAGCAAGAGGCGGGATGGTGGAGGAGCCATGCCTGTAGGGTCCTCACAATGAATGCTTATGTCATCTCCACGAGTGATCGAGATATCCACCCCAAATAGACATAGATGGATGAAGGAGATGCCTGCATATGACTTGGTGTAAAATACACAATGGGTGCATGTAAAATAACATTAGAATGTGTGTTAGGTTGATCATGTCTAACGGCTGAACTTTCAGGTTTCTCAAGCTTGAGTGAAGGTGTAGAACACATGTGTTGCTCATGTTCCTCAGAAATATTCAAGCGAAAGAAAAATGCTCGAAACAAGAAGCATCACAATGCAGAAGGTATAGAAAGTGGAGCAAGAGGCCAGATGGTGGAGGAGCCACGCCTATAGAGTCCTCTCAATGAATGCCTATGTCGTATCCACAAGTGATCAGATATCCACCCCAAATCAACATGGATGGATGAAGAAGATGCCTGCACATGACTTGGTGTAAAATGCACAATGGGTGCATGCAAAACAACATCGAATGTGTGTTAGGTTTATCATGCCCGATAGATTAGATTTCTCAAGCTCGAGTCAAGGTGTGAGAACTCATGTGTTGCTCATGATCCTTAGAAAGAGTCAAGCAAACAAAAAAAGGAGTTCTTTCAATGTGTGATCCCAATGAAGTATCTGCTCGAAAACCAATGTCATGACAAGAATTCCACTTAACATGTGGAATAAAGGAAACAATACCCGTGAATGTCTGCAAGCAATGACACTGCTAGTGAGACCCATAAAATGGAGCATGTGAGAACTGAATACAGTGGTATGCTTCTCAAAAAATCCATGCAGCTGAATAGATGTAAGATACACAACATGTGGTACTTTAATAGGCATAGATGTGGAAGAGCATGTAGTAATAAGCTTCATAGGTATATGAGCATCAAGAGCAGGAATAGAATCAATGATTGACGGATTAATGTTAGTGGGTTTAGGGGCAATAGCTATAAGTGGACTCGGAGCATGGATATGGCTATCCACAATATGATGGTGATGTTGTAGGCTAGCAAGTTTGTTTTGTAGGAAGTTTATTATTGTATCCTTATCGTGAATGGGTGATTGTAGAAGAGAATTTTGTTTCTTGAGTGATATATTTTCTTCCACAAATTTTACAATATCCTCTTGAATTCCACACAATTCATATAAAAGCATATCATTCTCAAAATCCATGATAGATACAAAATGTAACTGCGCCAAAGTTTAGGATGTTGGGCTCAATTGAAATTACATCCACAATTGATTACAACACTTCTCCATATTTGACACTTTATAATTATAGTGCAAGTCTGAAAATAAATATTTCCAATTGAAAGAGCATGAAAAAACAAACACTTTTGCAAAAAATAGCACTCAAAACCGATCAAAAGTTACGAGCTTTTAATTAAAGGGGGCTGAAGTTAAGCACCTAGTAGTAGGAATCACAATATTTAAGCCCTCATATGACCATACCATATGACCAAGGGCTAAGGAACACAGATTCTAATCGGACACCATGATCAATAAGATGAAAGCAATTCACCATAATAGCTTTACGTAAAACCTTTCTAAACAAATGAGCAACAACACCATATATTATTATGGAGCTTAATGTAATATACCACGAGAATGGGCCTTACTTAAATAGGAAATGAATAATAATCTAGGAACCAGTCAATGTCGTAGATCAAGCCATAAAACAAGGAAAATACTAGTCATCAAAGAACTCGTCAAGACCATAGATATAGGAGAGAACTAGACATCAAGGATCTAGTCAATACCATAGATCAAGGAAAGAACTATTGCTAACAACTAGATAATATCTCCTAATATCTAAATAAGATAAAAGAAATATCCACACACATAATTGGGTAAGGATAAATACAATAAAGGTAAATAAAGTACTTAGGTGAACATGAGCTAAGGTAAATACCTAATCTAATGAAATCCAGAATGTAATGCAAACAAGCAAGAAAACAGAATCCAACACACATTCCATTACTGCGAGGTTATTACAAAAGGAAGAAAGAAAAAGAAAATGAAAACAAATAACAAGACTCACCTAGAAAGGGTTTGTCTAACGGACGTGCTAGTATATTGGACAAGATTTCCTTCTTCCTGCTTAGATTAGTGAACTAGTACTAAAGAAAATAAAGCAACTCAAAATATGAAGGGTTTATGGACCTTGAGATGGGATGATGATATGGATGGGTGAGAATGATGTATCTTTCTCTACAGCAAGCTAAGTGACCTATAAATCAAGATAACTCAATTGAAAAAGATTGGATTTATTCCTAAAAAAGTTGGTGAGAACTTCCAGGATGGAAGTCAAACTGTTTTTGATAAAAGATAGATAAAATGTGACATTGATAAATTTGATGTAGCTAAGACCTTGATAATATGTAGTAAATATGACATAAATAGAATCTGAAATGCATAAATATAAGGAAAGTAAAGATCTGATCTAAATAGATGTAAACTAAATCCAACGTACATGGCTTGATAGTGACCCAAGTCTACAAAGGGCCGATCGGCGTTGATTGAGGAAGATGGATTGAAACGGTGATATAAAATGTAGATTTGAGAGCTCGATGGAAGATTTTGAGATGGCACTATGTTGAAATGATGATTAGAAACATATAGAAGATTCCGAGACAAGAATAAACAAAAAGAATGCAAGAAATTTAGATATCTAAGGATAAATATTGAAAATATGGGTTGGGTTGATGGTGACCGAGAAATTTGTGCAAGATATATCTAGGATAACAGAGAGGTAGGATGGCTAGATCGAGATTGGGTGAGTATAGTAATAGAAAGCATATGGTTGTGTATCTATGTGAATGAGAAATAGATGAAATGTAGGCTAGGTCAATGGAGAACAGACTTGGTTGATGTCAACACAGGAAGACACGGGCTTGAATGAAAAAGAGGTGGGTTGAAATGAAGACCTACTAACAAACATATAGAGTTAAGAAGGTTGAGAATGAGTCTTTCATGACAAAGCTGAACTGCAAAAGGTATTAGTGGTTGACATAGATGATAATATAACCATAATGAAGCAATTCATGCAAAAATGAAAGATATATCCCTAAAACTCCAAAATGGAAGCACAATATTTTTAATAAGATTCTAAGATGACTGTGGTAGCTACAAATACATTCGAGGAAAAAGGAAAGATAGCAAGAAAGGGAGATTCTCTAAAATTGCCTCCTTAAATAAGGAGGGGTAAATGGGAATTTATAGGGTCAACAACAACAACTGGGTAAGTCATCGTGACTTCAAGAGACAAGTTAGGGTTACATTGGGAAGGTAAATGAATAGGTGGATGGTTAAAATGATTAAATAAATGGGTAAAATTATTAAATGAGGGTGGTTGAGAACATAGAAATGAGAAAAAGGAAGAATGTAGATATAAGAAATGGATTAATAGAGGATTAGAATTAACTAGGGATGATTAAGGGTGATTAGGAATGATTAATGATAAATATGGAGAATAGAAGAATGATATGAGGATTAGATTTAATTAAGGTTAATTAACATAAATGAGATAAGACAAAAATTATAGTAATTAGTGGGATACATTAAATTTTAGTAGGGGATATCAAATTAGAATAGATGGCCATGAAGAAAAGAGAGAGAACACGGGGTAGAGGATGGTGATACCAAAATTCAATGTATACACTTGTAATTTGCAATAGTTACATATCCGAAGGTGGCGGGATTCTCAAGAACTCCCTACAAGCTTAATAGGTGCCCCATGGATAAATGGTTCTTGTTTTAGTTAGTTCAAAACTGATACACTTTCAAAATATCAAGCATTACAGACACAAGATAGGATCTTAGTTCCCCATATTTTTGGGAAGGTATGTATGTGCATCCACATATAAATAAAATAATGTCAAAAGGGGAAATGCAACAAATGACTCTAAAAACCTTTCACCCATGTGTCATTTTCTATTATTAGGACAATCTTAGCAGACATGAGCCGAGCGATGCTCACATACCAAAATTATAATATATTTGGTTTAATTATAGAGATGAAGTCATGATTCAAGAGAGGGACTTCAAGAGGTTAAATCTATAAGAAGTTGTACATTATGGAATTATAGATTTCCCAGAGGATCTTCATGATGATTAACAAGTTTTGGACCCAATTTATGATAAAAAAATGTAATAAATCAACCCTTTTCATGGATCAATTATTCGCTCTGAAATACTAAGTGACTCCTATTCTCAACCTTAATTACAAATGGTTGATATCATTGGGAATCACACAAAAGCATCAAAACAACTCCTGTTAAGATATTTCAATTACAACCACCATTAGACCATCCCATATTTTAAATAGGAAGGTGGTATATTTCCAAATGTACTCCAAAACCTCGCAAGATCACTATTATTTATAGAGGTATGGGTTCTTCCTATAAATTTCCCTCTCGTAGAACCTGCGCCTCCAAAGGTTCCATCTATGGAAATTATTGATATCAGTGCTTCACCAACCCATACAACTCATACATTGCAGTCACCATCTTCTCCACCTCTCCCCTCTTCCATTTCCTCTCCTCGCATTTATCTCACTTCCATCACCACATCCCCTTCCATGGCCCAAGTCTTTTCCTTTGTCCCCTATCTTTCATTTCAAGATGCTCTAGCTTTAGGATCCCATATTGGGACTCCTCTTCCCCAAAAATGTCTCACCTTTTCCACTTCAATCACACTTCCAATTTCATCAATGCATGTGGCCATCCTTTCCACTCCACATTTTCTTTTTGCCTCATCATTTCCCTTCACGGTGCCCACAACAAGTGCTATAGTAACACCTACCCAACCTACTATTGAGATGAAAGTACCAATGTCATCCACTCAAAAATTATCTTCTTCTTCTATCCCCTGTATGGTTGAACATGTAGACACCTAAGAAAAAGAAAAAGGTTCTCATTTGATATTTTTTTGACCTCAACATCCTAGATAAAACTCCCCGATGAAAAGAAAAGAGGCCAAGGGTCATTTCGAAGCTTCCAAAGTGGATCAAATTGGGGAGAGTTTGCTGAGATAATAACTTCAGCTACTAGAAAAAAAAAAGGGACCTATCACCAAATTAGATCATTGGATCTTAAGACTCTCCCTTAGGAAGGCTACTCATGAAGGAGCTAAATAGGATGTCCAGGTTTCTTTTTGTAATATTGTGGATAAGTTTGATAAGCATAAGGTGACCAAGGATGAACTTATAGGAAAGGTTGAATAGTTGAGTGCCATCTTGTATATAATATCATCACACAACCTATTCATACAACTAATATTGTTATTCCTAAAAAATTTAATGACACATCCTTCTCTATGGTCAAGAAAATCAGACAACAAGGTTGGGAAGTTGGGTCCTGGATTGAAAGTTTAAATCAGGAGGAAGAGTAGGTAATAAAAGATGTTTTTGATATATACAATGAGCTGGATTGTGAGAAGGAAACCATCACCAAAATGGATGGAATTCTCACATAATAATGTGATAATTTGGAGCTCACACTATAAGCCTAGGATGAGGTATGAAACATTGAGTCTAATCTACTTCTAAAGGAAGAGGTCATTGACGATTGCTCAAAAAAATTTGAGTATGGTGAAGCCATGGTGTTTTGGGTGTGAATGTTGGATCAGGTAATATCTAAGTTGAATGAGAAGAGAATTGAGGAAGATGATGGCCTTAATGACATCATAAATAAATTTGACATAATCCATAAGAGGTTTCTTGATAAGAATGTTGATGCACTTCAAGCAAAGCAAATTTTTGCCTAGTTTAATAGCCTGGCAAATTAAGATAATGAGGTAAATAAATCTCTTGGCCTCAAATCTATTCACAATTTGGTATTATACCAAAATTTCTTGAGCCAACTCAAAACCTTCATAATTCGGACCAAAATTTACCAGGAAAAATAATTAGAATAGTTGAATTGGCTGAGGTCTTGAATCGTTATGCATGTAGACCAGATGAAAAAGAAGTTCAAGAAATCATCAAACGGTTTCTTGATTACTGACACAAAGTAGCTAGTACATAAAACGAATGATAATCGGAACATGTAAAGGGTGACGCCAACCCTAGCTGAACTTGGCTGCCATTTTTACACAATCTCTAAGATGTAACACCATTCAAGTTGTAGGTTTGACTTAGTCAAACCTGCACAACCACTTAGCTAATTTTGTGGGAGACTGTTTCTCAAGTGTAAATGCATTCTATTTTTAGCATGTAATGTTTAAGGGGAGTAGTTATAATTTCTCAACCCCCTTAATCTATAAATAGAGGAATGTATTATGTAATACAAGAATTTTAGATCTTTGTGTAAGGAGGCTCGATGTTTTTGAGTTCTCATATACATGCTTTAGCCTCAGTAATATACAGAAACAATATTTTTCCTTCGACTATTTAATGTGTTGTGTATTTCAATAGCTCATTCAATACTTGTGAATGTTCTTATTTCCTTGTATGTGATGATCTATCTTTCCTTCATATTAGTTATCTTTCTTTAGTTAAATTGCAAGTTGTGATTTGTGAACTTATTTATCTCAATTGTGGAATAAATAAAATCCCTTTTGTTATCTTTAAGTTTTATATTCATAAAAATTTTACTGGAGAAAAGAATAAGAAGTTGTGCATGTCATATATTATTTTGTAGAAATACTATGTGCATGTGAAGTGGATCTACTTGTTCATCAAACTATTGGTGCATCACCTTCTTTTCATGTATTTTCAGTTTCCCTTCTACCTTTTTCTCAAAAACATTTGCATAGTTTAGTTTATTTTATAAGCATTGTAGCTTTTACAATCTAATCTTATATTAGATGCACATAGTTTATAAGGAATCTAGCCTTCTCTGAAGGTTCATCCCAAGGAACCAAGGTCCCACACCTTGGGGATGCTCCCATGTGTAATAGATCATATAAGTATTTTCTCGGTGCACGATCCAAGTGACAACATATTTTACGATCATGTTTTCCCAACCTTAAATTTTTTTTTAAAAATATTTGTTATTTTCTTATTTTTGGTTGATAGTCTCTATTTTTGGAGCTACAATGTTCCATGTTTTATATTATCTATCTAACCTAGATTCTTTACTAGAGTTGATGGAGATGTAGAGAGGAAAGTGTGACTCGATGAGAGGAAGAGAAAGAGAAAAATCAAGCAGATGAAGATTGAAATGACATAATTGGGTCATGATAGTTCAGAAGAAGTCTATGGTGTGGTTACTCCATGTTTTTCAGATGTTTTTATATGTATGGCCAACCCATATGTTGTTATACTTGAATAATCGACCTATGTTGATATGTTCTTTGATTTCTTGTATTGCTGATGTAACGCATGATAACCAACCTTTATGATGTTTATGTCTAACACAAGTATATAAGTAAAAAAATTCAGAACTATTAAGTGAGGAGAGATGCGTGGAGAAAAGCATGAGCTAGAAGAACTGGAGAGAGGTTTATGAGGTTGTAAAGAACATGAAGAATGTAGGCATGTTAAAAATATGAAGGTTTCAAGCTATGAAAGGTAATTCTTGTATGATCATGAGAAGGTGAAGAATAATATGAGTGAGTGAGAAAACAAGGTAGTTTGAATAGTCTTCATGAGTAGCATAGAAATGTTATAAAGAGAATTTGATGATAAGGATCGAGTGTGCGTTAAAGGCTCGATTACATGAGAGATAAAGAGCCCACTAAAAGGTAGAGGAGAATAAGATAGAGAAGAAAAAATAATTCCATCATTTATTAAGATAACAACAAGAAGAGGTGGAAAACATTCTTAGATGCTAAGTTGGTGTTTTATCATCCTTGTGCGATTAGTGCTTCATGAAAACACTATGGCATTGGTTCCTAATAAAGTAGAGGGTTAATGCCTCCTTAAAAATTAGTGCTTGTTAAATTTTACTTTGTGCTAGATAGATTAGGGATTAGTGCTCTATGTATAGTTGGCGCTTCACTAAATATTTATTTTTGTCGACTAAAAAAATGATCAGCTATTATTTTCATCCCCTTAACGGTTTCCCACCTATATGTTGTGTTCATGTGTTCTCTCTAATTTTTAGTATTTTTTTAAATGGTTATGTCATGTGTAATAATCTCACAATGCTTAATGAATGTTGAATGATTTCTTGGATGATTCACATAAGTTAAGTAAAAGTAAAGATAACTAAAGTTAAAGTTTTTAAGACATTGATTCACCCCTATCAATGATTTTTCTTCCAACAATCAGTATCATAGTAGGTCCTTTGGAGAAATTGTAACATCTTGAAGGTGGTTCTAGAATAACATGTATGACTTGTCAAGTTCAAGGAGGTTTCTCTACTAATATGGCTCCTCTCTTTAATGGGAGTAATTATGCATTTTGGATTCTCAAGATGATGAGTTATCTAAAGTCATTACGGTGTGACATATTGAAATTAGTTTTTACTAGTTATATTATGAAATCAATTTCATGGATATGAAACATATCATATATGGTCTTTAATATGTTGAGTTTATAAAGGTCATGTGTTGTGATATAGTCAAAGGTATGTGGGATAAGTTAACAACCATTTATGAATGATGAAATAAGCTCAAATTATCCAAGTTGTAGACTTACATAAGATAATTTGAAATTATAACAATAAAATAAGATGAGAACATCGTAGCCTATCTATTGAGATTTGATGAAGTAATCAATATCATAAAAATTTATGAGATAAGATAGAGGAATCAATAGTTTTTCAAAAGGTACTGATTTTCTTGAAACCCAAGTTTGATCATAAGGTCTTAGATGTTGAAGAATAAAATAATTTGATCACCATGTATATGGATGAGATTCATGGGATCCGATGACCTATGAGATGCTATCTAATTATTAAAACCCCCCCCAAGAAGGATGATTCTTTCAAGGTTAAAAATAAGGCATAAAATATTAAATTGAAAGATATTTCTGATTTATACATTGAAGATGAAAACCTAGAAGAAAAGTTTGTTAGAATATTAAGAATAGGATCAGGTTGGTACAAAGGTAAGATACCCTTTAAATTTTTTGAATGTGGTAAGATTGGTCATTTTTCAAATATATGTCCTAATAAGAATAAGGATAAGAATGATGAGTATTGTCAGCAAGATGATCATGATGATGAAGATAAGAAGTCTCATAAGAGTGAAAAATGAGTTCCAAGAAGCATGATGGCTAGAGAATATCATCCAATAATAAGAATCATTTTTACTCCAAAGACGATAAGCAGTTGACAATAGTTACGATGTTAGTGACAATAAAGACAGTAGTGATTATAAATATTCCAATGGAGATAGAATTAAAGTAATATCCATGGTTAAGGAAGAAGGTAATGGATGTTTGAAAGATTTAATGAAAGGTTTAGAATATGAAGATACTCAGGAAGACTTAGAGGGAGAATTGATGATTGTCCTAAAAGATATGAAGAGTGAAATTAAGAAAAATAAGAATTTGATGTCCTTGATCAAGGAGTATGTGGAACAAATAGTTTGCATGGATAGTGAATATGATAATATCACCATGGACATGGAATCTCATACTAAATGTACATCAAATAGTCTCGTGGAAAAAGAAGAAGAGTGCATCAAGTTCAAGACTCAAATGAAATATTTGAAGGCAGAATTTGATCAAATATCCAAAAATTTGAAGTCATTTGAGAAGTCTAATAAGATATCTCGAGGCTCCAAATGATATGTTGAGAAATCAGGAGTCTAATGTTGATAGGGTAGGTCTTTTATTTAGTGTATATCTCATGAAGAGAAATGGATATGAAAATGATGGTCCCAAATTCCATGAATATCATAAGGAGAGAATGAATAATGATGACATGAAAAAGAAAATAAACTTCAAGAACAAAATGAAGAAAAGGTATGTTAGATAGCCAAATGCTATAAGTTATTATAGTTATTTTAATGGTTCTTATTACTCATGAAATGAATTTGGTCATAAATAAATATAATGTGAAAAATTACCCTCAAGGAATGAGTATTATTAGGAATATTATAGAGATTTCAAAGGCTATTATTATTCATGTTATAAATATGGCCATAGTGTTATGGATTATAGAAGAAAACTTATTTCATATTAGTTAAGAGATAAAAGTGGTGTTAATTTCTATAATTGTCATGAAACATGTGATATCATTAGGTTTTGTCATCAAGAAGCACCTATACAAAGTAAGAAATTTGAATATCCTAGACTTCAAAAAAAGTATTATCATAACAAGAAGATGTATGTCAAGAAGTCGAAACCTGTGAATGAAGTTAAATATGAGCCAAAGATAATAAAAAAGATAGATTTTTTAGATAAACCTAATATGGATGAACTAAATATAGACAAGCCCACTTCTGATCTGAATAAAATAAAACAAGGATTGTTTGTCATGATAAATCATAGGACAGAGGTTAAAGAACACCAAGTGAGTTTGACAACAATATAGATAGAGAATAAAAATAATCATACAAATATCACTATAGTCATAATAATCAAGACCAAAAGGATTCTAAATAAGGAAAATCAATATCAATACAACAAGGATATTTATATCTTTGAATCTCTAGAATTTATTTTGTGTTATAACCCTAAGAAGCATGGTAGTCTTCATTAGGCTTCATGAAGGAATTTATCATCCAATAGAAGCAACAGTGAGGTATATTGCTCATATTGAAGGCCTGATATATGTGTGAGAAAGGACTTTGGTATGTTGGAAATAATTTATTTGATTTATTTAATTTATTCATAGAGTTATATTCCATTTTGAGGTACATCAAGAGCACTTAATAAGTGTGTGCAAGCTTAAAAGTAGAGTTTGACAGTTTGAAGCATTTGATATATATGTTTGAGCATAAGAGAGGCTTTTATAGGTATATGTATAGAGATTTAATTTTGAATCACTATCATGAAATTTTAAGTGGTGTATTACATTTAAGATGGTCTATGAAGGCTCGGAGCGAAAGTAGTTCCAAATATTGGAAAGTTTAAAGTGTGCATGGCTTTGAAGAGGACCGTGTGTTTTGTGTTCTATGTCATATAAAAAGAAGGATATTTATCTCTAATACCAATATGTTTCTTATAATTTTAGTGTTTTACATGACTTGAAGACAATAATGGATCCATTAAAGTGATTTTGAGGTCATAATCAAGTAATTGGAGGCGGGAAAATAGTTCATAGTCACTAAAATTTGGGCATGCGTAGTAAAGTCTTTGACAAATTAGTCACATTCATGGATTGTTTTTATGAATTATTCATTGAGGCCTACATGAAAAGGAATCTGAGATTACTTAAGGTAGAATCATAAAGAACCAATTTGACTAGTTTGTTTATAGAAGAGTTAAAGTTTTTGTTATCCAAGATATGGCTATATTGTCTTAATATGACATATTAGGAAGAGGATAAGGTTTGAAAGAGATATATCATAGTAAAGTATGCATATGAAGACTTATTGAACAATGGATTGTTATAATAGGACCAGTTGATAGTGTGTGATGCAAATGAGGTTTTATAATAAGTTTTGTGACTTGTAGGAGGATGATTGATCTAGGAAAGGAATGAATAGTAATTGTCTTGCATGTGGTTTCGATTTTTCCCATTGGAAGAATATTATTGGTTGTAGGACTGATCTAGATGTTTTTGGAATCTTTATGAATAAATAAATAAATTGAGGTTTGTTAGCTCAAAGATTAGAGTACGGCATTAGGGCGGACTAGTTTGATATGTGTGTAAAATATGAAAATAACATATATAGATGCCTCAAATATGGTGAAATATTAGTATGATGTCAAAGGCAGAGTCAAGAAATTTTATAAATGAGTGGATGACACAAGTTAGTATAATTTTCTAGGACCAAAGGTGGATAATGTTCATCTCAAGGGGAACATATTATGTTTCATACAGTTTGTATCTTGCAGCTCCATGTTTTGAAGGTGAGCCTAAGATGAGTGTTTTTTTCAACTATTAGTATCAGTTCATTGCTTTCATCTCTTTTATTTTAAGATAAGATGGGAGCTTGTGAAAGAACTTAGTATGTTAAAGATCCTTTGTCATTCATACCAAAAGGGGGAGAATAAGTTGATGGTGCATATAATTACCATAAAGAAAGAATGAGAAAATACAAATTAAATATCATTTTTACGTTTTTTTAGTATGTAGTTTGTTTTCCATTAAAATGAAAAAGAGGGATATTGTTGTAAATATTCCATTTATGACAAAGTAGTGTTGTACATGATTGGTGTCATGGAGATATTGTTAAAAAGTTGTTGTCATTGATGTCAAGGGAGTGTTGTTCATGATTTTTGTTAGGGATATTTTTGTAAGTTTTCATTTATGTTAAATGATGTCAAATAATTCCTAATGATGATTTCAAGGTCCGCATGATGGAATTCAATTGTTTATGAGGGCATTTTGAGTATAGAGAGAGAGAGAGAGAGAGAGAGAGAGAGAGATAATTTGATGACAAAGAGGTCTTATGAAAAGACATGAAGATGGTATCTTGATGGAATGAGTATGTACAAGTACATAGAAGTTGGTCTAGCATGAGAATGAGGTATAGAATGCATGTGCAGAGGTATGTAGGTCAGTTAATATAAGAAGACTAAGGATTAGAAGAGCTAGATGAACAAAATAGAGAAAAATGTTAAAAACGTATTGAAGTAGAAAACTTTGGAGTCTATCTAAAGTCCTGTTTAAATGATTGATTCTATCCAAAAAACTGGTTTGTTTTGGTATGCAACCAATAGTGTTGTGTGAGTAAAGTAATGCATCTTTCGGAGCATGACCCGCTTAATTTAGATTTTTTCTAAAGTTTGTTCTATTTGCTTTAGATTTTAAACCAAATAATTGGAGTCTTTCTCGAAGTTTGTGGTTTGATCTCGATAAAGGACCAATGGTGTGGGATGACAATTGTAATGCATTTCCAAGATTGTTGGATAAGATTTTATGATCATGTTTGGATGACCTTAAAATAATTTCAAACCATATTTTTATTTTCTTATTGCTTGTCGGTAGTCTTTGTTTTTGGTACTAAAATGTTCTATATGTTGTATTGTCTACACGACTTGGATGTTTTGTTGGAGATAATGGAGATGTAAAGAGAAAATTTTGAAATGATAAGAAGAAGATATATATAAAAATCAAGTAGATGAAGATTGAAATGGCATAATTGGGTCAAGGTAGTTTAGAATAATTCTATAGTGTGGTTACTTCATGTTTTTTAGATTTTTTTATATGTATGACTGACCCATATGTTGTTATACTTGCATAACCGACCTATGTTATTACGTTATTTGATTTTTTGTATGACCAACCTAATGCATCATGGTCGACCTATATGATGTTTATGAATGAGCGAGGTACATAATTAAGACATTTTACATCTACTTAAGAAGGAGAGTAAATGGAGAAAAAAACAACCTAGAAGAACTAGATAGATGTGTACGAGGTCCTAAAGACCATAAATAATGCATGCATGTTGAAAATATGAAGGTGTTTAGTTGTGAAAGGTATTTTTTCTCTGATTGTTAGAATGTGAAGAAGTAGATGAGTGAGTGAGAAAACAAGGAATTTTGAATAGTCTTCATGAGTAATAGGTCAAGGTTATAAAGATTAGATAATGATTAAGGATTATAATGTATGTTATAGGCTTGAGTACATCAAAGATAGAGAGCGAGACCAAGAGGAAAAAGAGAATAAGAGAGATAAGAAAAAATAATTCCATCATTTTTTAGATAGTAACAAGAAGAGGTGGAAAACATTCTTAGGTTATTGAGTTGGTGTTTGGTCTTCCTTTTAAATTTGGTGCTTCACTAAAACCCAAGGGGGTTAGCTCCTCCTTGCAATTGGGTGCTTGATAGAGTTAGATTTGTTCTGATAAATTAGTGGGTTAGTGCCTCTTTGCATGTTGGTGCTTAAAAATTCTAGTGGATGCTAAATAAATTAGGGGTTGGTTCTCTTTTTGGATTTGGTGTTTCACTAAATCTCTATTATTGTCTATTAATACAATGATCAGTGGGTTTTCTTCCCCTTGAGGTTTTCCCACCTATATGTTGTGTTCATGTGTTCTCTCTATTGTTTCATATTCTTGTGAATGGTGGTGTCATGTATAATAAGTTCACAATGGTTATTGAATGTCTATGATTACTCTCGATGATTCACACAAGTTAAGTAAAAGTAAAGATAAGTTCATTAATGGTCATTGATTTTGCTTCCAAAATCATTAATAAAGCATAAAACATATAAGGAACCATTGAGAGAGGGAATTTTAAGTATACCTCTCACATCATTATGGATCACATCTAATAGGTGAGATGAATATGAATCGTGATATTTGGGAAATCGTTCAACATTTTTTTACCACATAAGTAAAATAAACATGTTTCATGGTGATATTTAATTTTAGGGAGACCTATTACTAGATTCATAGGAGACATTTCATAAAAACTTCTAAATTTCACATGTCCTAGTATTTCATTCCAAATATGAAGATCATTTATAGGGGTAGAGGAAAATCACAATTGAAAGAACTCCATTATAAATATATAAATCATTGTTTATGTATACCAGATGCAATAACATTACTAATTTCATTTTTCACATACCATTTATTGTGTAATAATACCACTTTAAAATTTTATTTAGTTAGTTAATAACAAGATAAAAGGTTCTTTTTCAAATGAGGAACACATAACACATTATTAATTGTTCCATTTTTCAATTTAACATTCCCATAAATTTCGATCAAATGATAGAATTATCCCCCTATATATATACCTCATATTATAAAACATTTGTAAGGATATCACAAATAGAGGTCATATACCTGAAAGGCATCATTATCTAGGATCCATTCATTATAATTCAAAGCTCAGACTTCAATATAGTGGGAAATAGAATACTCAACGTTATTTTCATGGTTTTGATTTTGATTCTAGTTTTGATCCTTCTTTTGATTGTTAAATTTCTTATTTTTAGTATTTTAAAAAAATCTTGTTTATTTTCACTCGAAAATCAAAATCATTATAACCGAATTTTCCAAAATTGTTACATGTTCCATTAAATTTCACTTTGAAAATTTTGACTGTTCTTTGAGAACTAGAGTTAGGATTATATTTAAATTATTATATGACGTTTGGTTTCTCATTAGGATTGTTATTATTTCTATTTTAAAAGGGATTGTTATTATAAGAGAACAATACCTAATAGGTGATATCGTTTGAATCAAAATTTTCCATAACACTCTCTTCTTGAATTAGGAGATATGATAGGGTATCTAGATCGGGTATATCGATTCATTTTTATTTAAATTCAAGATCGATATGTAGTTTCAAAATTTTTCATGGATGTTTTTCTTAATGATAAAATAAAGAAGTTTATCATGAAAAATTCACGATTACATCCATCTAACTATTCGTTCATGTTTTTAATTTTTTCCAGATAATTAATTATTTCCTCGTCCCTTTCATGGGATTTGTAAATAGTTCCATTATCAATTTAATTATATTTGAGATGCGAAAGCCATCGTGCATAGTTTATAGTAGTTTCCAAGCATCAACTAGAGTTTTCATGTCTCATATATACGACATAAATTCATATGTTTTAAAGTAGAATTGACATGGATTCTTGGGATCTTTGGGAGACTAGATCCCCCAATTTTCTAGCCATTCAATACTATATTAACCTAACTCACTAGATACTATAGTTTTTCCCATTTAATAATTATGAATTATCCATTTAAACATTTGATAGTTCATGTCATTTTTTAATGATAAACGTAAACAAAACACAAACATTTTAAAGAATTTTTATTGTTAAAATTCCACTAAACAACTAAATTTAGTAATTTTTTAGACAAAAATAAAGTAAATTAAATTTAGAATAAATTTCAATTTTTAAAATATACTTAGATAAATAGGTAATCTAAATATACCTTCTTTTCATTGTTCAAAACACTTTTAAAAAATTAAATATAATAGAACTGATTTTCTTACTAAATTTTTAATAAAAATAAAAAGGAAAATAAATACTTCGAAAAAATAGGTTTGGGAGTGGAAATCCTCACTTCTAGAATCCCAAAGACTTTACACCCCTTCACCTAGCCATAAGATCTATTTAACTCTCATAAACTAGTTAGGAAAAACTTAATTTTGATATTTAGTTTTTAAAGTTAAAAAATAAAATAAAATAAAGTAAAACAAAATATATTACTTTTTCCTCCCGTAAAATAAACTTATACTCTATTTTTTACTATATGAAAATAAAATTAGAAACAATAAAAAATAATGCCTAAAATCTTTAGGGCTGTGGGAGTTTATTAAACTTTAGACTCAATTTTTATTGTTTTCTTATCTCGTAGGGAAGGGGGCACACGAAGAGAGAAATATGGAGACTTTGAAATAATAATCAGACCCTTATTTTACAACAATCATACCAAATGCAAGCTGATTTGGATGATGAAGGTCTCGCATGTCTTCTCAACAATCTTTAATTGTTGTTTTTATTTAATATAGTCGTTTTTATAAGAAAAACAAAATAATAGTTTTTAAAAACTTAATTTTGTTATGCGTAGGTTTATACATGTAAATGGAGGTAAATGCAAGCTGATTTGGATGATGAAGGTCTCGCATGTCTTCTCAACAATCTTTAAGCTGTTGTTTTTATTTAATATAGTCGCGTTTTTATAAGAAAAACAAAATAATAGTTTTTAAAACTTAATTTTGTTATGCGTAGGCTTATACATGTAAATGGAGGTTCTGGGTTATTTTGAATTATATTTTATTTATTTTTTATTTAAATGAAAATATTAAGGTTTTTTTTTTTTTGAAAATACATGGGTTTATTTAAATTCAAAATTGCTTTTTTTATTGATAGAGCTCAAAAACAACCTATTTTTGCGGGTATACAAGATTATAAGAATAAAACAAGTACCCAAGGATGAAAAAAAGATAGATGAAGATTTTTCCAATGATTTGAGATGCCTAGGGTATGAGCATTGTTTTAAATTGTTGTTTTATATTTGATTTTCTATATTTAATAGTTATTTGGTTTTAAAAAGGGTTAAATCTAGAGTTTAGATCAGTTTTTTTATTTAAATTAATATTTATTTCCTTTTCGCAAGTATATAAGGCGGTATAGGTTAGATAGCGGGAAGTTTTATGCCTTTACCTTCTTTGCAAGTGTCAGGAGGAATTTAGAAGGTGTTTTATGAATTTATACAAATGTTTAGATGTTTTATTAGAAATATTTCACTCTTATATAACTTTGTAAATGATTTATTAGGGAAATTTTGAATATTTAATATTTATGAAAAAAATATATATTCTTCCTCTCTTTACTCATAGATCGGGGATGCAAAACATTTGTATAAATTCAATGGATAAATTCTTGATTTTTAATATTTTTCTATTTCAAGTAATACTAAAAATTGTTTGTATATGTATATATAATAAATAGTGATGTTTTTTAATGTTTTAACTAAATAATTAACATATATTTTCACACAAAAAAACAATATAAATATGTGAACCTAATTATTATTATTATTATTATTTCAATCTAAATTAAGATAAATTTGTAATTTCAAGAAACAATTCCTCCACAAACCTTAAACTTCTCACTTTGATAGTAAATGGGAGACAATGTAGTAGAAGTAGTAATGCAGATAAGGTGTGCTTGTATATTGATTAGTACATGTTTTAGATTAGAATATGAGATGGTGAAAAATGCATAGTATGGTGCTAGAGGAGATTGTGATCCATATGGCGCATGTGGGAAGAAAAATAGAGTAATGATGCTCAAGATATGAGTGAAACTGTGTGTCATGTATTAGTAATAAGAATGGTGGCAAGTGGTAATCATAGTATACAATAAATTCGGATTACTATATATAGTAATACTGAAAAAGTGAATAGTAATTTCATTTGTACTAAGAATAATTGATATTTTGAGCTTTGAGATATGAGGATGCCACGTGATAGAGCGGATAGTTTTTTTATTAAGATAATATTGAAATAAATAGATGCCTAATTCTATATTATGAACCAACACCGAATATAAACAATAAGGTACAAATATGATTCAAGAAAATAAGTAATTTGAATTTAAAATCCTAGTTGAAAAGGAGAGATTAACAACTTCGTTGATTTACGAGTGATCTTGAAGGTAGGCCAAGCTAGAAAATTTTTGGAATAAGAACTCGAGTGTCACAATCAAACCTAAAAATTTCAAGAGTATAGGAATTGTCATGACTAGGGTGCCTATGGAGGGTCATGGGTTCTTAGGATGCCAAACACCTATTCTCGGGTGCCTCGTGATCGCTCACAAGTGTGGAACATAGTTACACAATGTCGCAAGATGTTATCTACTTTTCACCTTTGATCACTTTTATGTCGCTGGCCTTTGTTGATATTTTCATGAAACCTACAATCGAAATAAGTGCCTCAGTAAAATCCTCAAACCACATCAAATCCTAAAAAAGAAATATGTAAAATAATGGGTTAGACTATCCTTGGCTATCTACAAAGTGAACTTATGACCAACCGTTACACTACATCTTAGACCCCAGTGTAGTCCTATGTGTGTGTATATAAAATTGTTCCTAGGTTTTTCTTTTGCGTGTCACACTTGATAGTGAGAAAATAACAAGATTTAAAGGATGCAAATATATTTTTGCGTGAACTAATTAGCTTTCTTCTATGAAATGTATGCAAAAATGGTAGTCCCTTGTCCCTAGTGTGGAGCTAGATAGATGCTTGAATGCTCTTGTAAATGCCTTTGGATGCAACTTTAGGTGATGATAGTTGATGTTTAGTGCTTGGTCCTTTATTATATTCACATAAAATTATATTTATATGATTCCCTTGTTTTAATTTCATAATTAACCTCAAAAATGATGACACCAAGTAAATAAGATGCCAAAATGGATAAGAAAGGACCTAAAAGATGTGATTGAAATAGAAAGAGGTCGGGGATGCCCAAAGGGTATAGGGGAACTTGGCACTAGCATTCTAGCTAGGAGCCAAAGTGTTAAGAGTGAGAAATGTTGGAGTATTAAAAGATAGACTAGGAAAGGATTGTAAGACCAAAAGAGGAAATAGAAAGAAGGAAACGATTTCCAAATCTAGAGATCAATTGGTACTTTTCTTTCTTATGAATCATATGAATAATAATATTTGATAAGGACTAGATAGATACCCAAAGTACGTGATTTAGTGTCTAAATTTTCCCTACTATATGTTGTTAAGAAAAGTTTTGATAACATAAATTAGATAAGAGATGCATACTTGATAACCTTCTAGATTGATGGTGAAAATCGTGCCAAGAAACAAGGAAAAGTGTGGAGCGATAAAAAGTGAAATGTGGAAGTTAAAGAAGAGGAAGTAAAAATATGTGATGATGATGACCCTAGGGAAAAAAATATATGTAGATGTCGCGTTATACCTATTTTTTATTTCTTTTGATGTGTGATTGATGTGACTAATGCTTCCCATAAAACTAGACCTACAAAAGAGAAGAACTAATAAGTAGTCAAATATGTATATATGATCAAAACAATTGAAAAGTGTGTAGGAAAGCATGTAAAAATGTGAAAAGGAATTGTTGACAATATTTGCACTTGTGTAGAAATGGGCAACTCAAAAATTCGTTACGATGGAAATAATTGGTGAAGTTTACCTAAGCTAGGGGAGGTTCTTTTAGACAATATTGAAATTACATTAAAATTTTCAGCTATGTGTGCTATTGCAAAACATAACAGATCACATAGCCTGTAATTTCATGTTATCTTCAACAAAAGAACACAAAGCCCCAAAGGACAGCTATGTTGCCTTGATGAAGACACCAAATTGTAGAATAGATGAAGTGTTAGGTTTTGAAGCAACAATCATGACTGCAAATTACAGAAATCAGAGTTCATTACTAGATGTTACATGTATTCTTTAATGATCTTTCCTTCATGATTAAGACATTTAATTATATTATTGGGTTGTTTAGTTCATCATACAATCCATATCAGAAAGAAAAAATGTAGAAAGAAATACACAACTCAATTTCACAATTCAATGTTTTATTCATAAGGAATTTCAAATGTTCCCACACAAGCCATGGGATGTATCGGAAAGTAAAGTATAGCTACTAAAATAAGAGGTACATATGCATGAAAGAGAAAATAAAGGAGTATGAGTGAACCCATCATTGCCTTGAGGTTTTTCCTTCAGTTGATGCATCCTCATCTTCAGCTTTGTTCCCTCTTCATCTTCATTTTTTAAAGCACTGTAACTAAAAAAAAAAGAGAAAATCATTAGTTATGAGCTCAAGGTTAATCCATATTCCTATAATGTCCTAATTCGTGCACATGGATATCTAAATAATAGGAGATATAGATTACTTGAAGATCAAACAATATACATGATTTACTCACTCAGAAAGAAGGAAAGAGAAGAAAAGAAAAACATGGACATAAGAGAGGCCAAAAATCCTAAATATTTTCTAACTATTTTCTCAAGTGTGCAGGAACAGGTTGCAGTCAAGAAGAAATAAATCATATCTTATAGTCCTCACTATAGATAAAGATTGCAGAGTTCAATAAATTTTATCCTATGGTACATAAAGTAGATAAGTGATAAGTACATACTGGTATGAAGGAAGAATGCAACACAAATTTCAGCAACTATTCTAGAAATAGAAGAAGTTGCACTACAAAATAGAGGAGAGACTTGCAGATAAAAGTACATGTTCCAAATTACAATTAAAGAAGAAGAGTCAGAATTTTTTTGAGAAGGCTTTGCTATGTCAAATGGACATTTACATCTTTCCATCATGTTGTATTTAACTAATACATGCTTTAATAATTATATGTAAATCAAATAAGTTAACTAGAGAGAAGATTACACTAGAAACAAAATGAGAAAGAAATCTGAGAAAATTTTGACAAGGCTTCGCCATGTAAAATGGACATTTACATCTTTCCATCATGTTGTTTTTAACTAATACATGTTTTAAAAGTTGTATGTAAATCAAATAAGTGATACAAAAAAGAAGAAAAACATTCCATGATCAAGATAACAATTATTATGTTTCTCTTTCCAACAACAAATGAGATTTAATAGAAAATTGATACATTCTGTTTTCCGAATAAGAAAGTACATCTATTATAGCTAAAACAGAAATTAAAGAAACAAATCTGGGAAAATTTTGGTAGGGTTTCACCATGAAAAATGGATATTTTAAATTTTTCAGCATACATACTAAACTTGTAATGAAGATTAAATGTAGTATTTTAAGAAAATAAATGGACTACACTTTCATTCATCAAATTGAAGAACTTTGCAACTTTCATTCTAGCTTATTAGCTGAATAAAATGTAGTTTGAAGATAATACTACAAATTTCAGCCATTTTTAATTATATTTTTCAAATGAAGCAAGAATGAGAAACTATTTACAACTTCCAGAAGGCCTCATACAAGGTACAAAGATCTCGTGAAATCAAGAATAGTCAAAGTATTAATACTATAACTTCTAGAATCAAATGAACAAGCCTATCTGTCTATCAAGAAGATGTCAAATCTCAAAAGATCTAAGTTACAAGTAATCAAAGAGGATAAAATCTGAAATCAATCACATCATAGATGTTTTTGACAAAAGAGCTACAAGTGTAACCAAACAAATTCAAGTTTACATAATGATTCAAGACCTCGAGCCCAAACGTGGGACCTGATGTACATTATGCTATAGTATACTTCAGACCCAAATTTAAATGCAAGACTCACGGTTAAACAAAACTAGAATAACCCACAAGGAGAACCAGTTTCGAGTTTGAATAAGAATAGAAGAAGATACCCATCAGAATAAATCTTCAAATCAAAATCTATAAAGATAGGCTTGATGCCCAAGAGTAAGCTTGAATTCAAATGCACAAAGAGCCACATAGTACAAAGTATTTTATTACAAGGGTAATGAGAGCATAATACAGGAATTTCTAGATATTTCTAGTTCAAATCTTCAGATGCTCAAGGTCAAATAAGTGAATAAGCAACCAAACTACATGCTCCAAAGTTAGATCTTAGAAGGAACTTACTAATGAGGATCACATTGAACTAAATCTCAAGATCTCATCTTAAAACAAAGTACAAGGAACAAACACAAAGAAACAACCCTAAGTCAAGAGCAAGAGTAAGTACAACCAAGTGCGAGGCAATATCAAAATAGAAATATCATATTAATCTGTTGTTATATATTTTCCCCCTCGGGTCGATATAGAACAACACGGAGTGTCGACATGCAAAAATTCGCGCAAGAGCGCGCAGTTAAGTGCACAAAAAGAGTGTCGACACGGAAATGGATGCACAAGGCACGAGTAAAGGGCACATGACACAGAGTGTCGACATGAAAAAATTCACACCTGGGTGCATGTAAGGGTATGTTGACATGAAGATGGATGTGCTAAGGCGCATCTTCGAGAGGCGCAACATTTTGAGCGCCGACAGAAGCAGACACGACCTAGATATTCAGATGGCCATAACTTTTCACAGGGAGCTCAGATTAACGCAAGGTTGGACTTTTTGGAAAGCTTATGAGGTCCTCTGTCCAACTATAGTTCTTAAAAATGAAAAATATAGTTCGCCACTTTTTAGGTTTGCTAGGGTTCTCACCTACCACCATAATGAGATGAATTAAATGCAACCTAGAGGTGGTTGGGGTAGATTTGGACTCTCTCTCTCTTTTCTCTCTCATTATTCCTATAAATTGTAAGGAGGGGCTTCTTTCTAAAGGTTGGACATTCTTGTTGTGCCCGTCCCTTCTTCTCTTTAGCAGGTGAATTTGTGGAGTTCAAACCTCCCATCTAAAACTCGTAATGCAACTTTGCCTCGACGCCATTTTGTAGTGTATTATATCAATCTTTGGAGAAAATAATACATGTATGTGGATGGTTCTCAACCCTCTCTGTGTTCATTTGTATCCTCTTGATATTTCATTGCAAATCTGTTATCTGTGCATGATCTTGCATTGCATTTTAATGGTTTTTGTTTATTGGCAAGACAGTGTTCTTCATTCCTCGGTGCATCACCTCTGTTAGTTTAGGTTTTATTTTATGCATCTTCTTACCCTATCTCCTTGGAAAGTTAGTTTAGGTTTTTAGTAAACCCTCTACATTTTACGTGTGCATCTGAACAGAGGAATAGGAACCGGCCTTCATCCAGAGAGCTTTTCCGATTTCGCAAGGTCCCACACTTGGGAAAAGCTCCATGTTATGCAATCGCACTGAGAGTCTCAACCCATCAAGTTGCAGACATTCAGGGGTGCTGCGATTCACCATCAACAGTTTTGGCACGCCCGGTGGGACCAAGAGGTCATTCCACAAGATTTGAAGGAATTTTCATGAAATTTGACTAAAAATTGCAGGTTTTACAATTTCAGATTTTTCACCTTCCAGGATGAACTTTGAAATCGATTTTCAAAGACTTATCTTGTTCAAAATAAGTCAAAATTTCACAGATTGATAGGCGGGGATAATCTTCAAAAGGGTATTCTTAGTTTTTTGATATTTTGACTTTCAAAATTTCATGGTTTTTGGTATTTCAGATTTCAGGATTTCGGAAGTCTGGCATTTTTGGGTTTTCGAGACTGTCATTCCAAATCAAATTCCAAACCCTAAAATCTCAAAAATATAGGTCTTTCAAAATTTTGAGTTTAAATATTGTCAGAGTTTGGTGTGTAACTTGGCAGAATCTAGCATTTTGAGGCTCGTTCTCTAACACATCTGGCGACTCCGAAGGGATAGAATTCAGTGGTTTAGTAACAATAGTTGCCCATGTGCATGAGAAGAATTCGAACTAGGTCTGATACCCAAGAAGAGGGGCTATTTTTCCACTTGCAACTATCACCAGGAAGAGGAAGGAGAGGAAGAAGACCACAAAGATCACCATCTCCACCTAACAGGACTTTATCAACCCCTCCACCTGGTAGACCTTTCATCCAATCAACAAGGGTTCTCAAGCCAATCAGAATGGCGCAACCACCGAATCCCTTTGTCAATTTCACTGGCAAGCATCCCACTTTCCCTCAATGCACAGAATCCAGTTCCAATTGTAGCATTGAAGAACATTCCATTTTTCACTAGAGAAAATCATACCACTCTTGGTGATCATGTCAAAGACATTGCTAACGTTTGTGTAATCCACGAGATAAATGAAATGGATGTTGCTATCAAATTGTTGGCATCTTCGTTCAAAGGGAAGGCATTGCAATGGTTTAGGAGCCTTGGAGCTGGTTCTATCCAAAATTGGAATCAGTTATGCATAGTTCTCCATGAGCAATTTGGAGAAAAGGGAGACAATTTGTCTCTACTAGAACAATTGACAACTATCAAGAGAGCTCCCCATGAGCAGCTGACTGACTTCAACTTCAGATTTCAAAGGTCTTGGGATAGGATTCTAGTGGCCGTTAGGCCAACAGCTGAAAAGGTGCTTTTCTATACTATCTTAAGGCTTTGAATTCTAATATTTCTATATTAATTAAATCTATGGGAGGCACAACCTTACCCATCTGCTTATAGCATTGCCATTAGGGCTGAAAACTGTCTTATTCAAGCTGGTAAGTTGGCTCCTAGGCCTCCCATGCCCTTGTATCCAAACTTAGAAAATCCAAGCACTAGTCAAACACCCACTTTGGCTCCTATTCCCACTCCTAGAAATCAAAGTTCAAATGAAACTTCTACTTCATCATCTAGTGCTTCAAATGAACTCCAAGAGGTTATGAAACGATTCTGAGAACCTTGGAAATGAGCTGGTGACTATCAAAAGACAGCAAGCTCAAAGTGCTAGACCATATCAGCTCAAGTGCAGTACCAAGCTAGGCCACCCAATCTAATTGCAAATCAAAGCCAAGTAAGGCCTCCCGCTAATAGACCATTTCAGCCCTATAACCCCAACGTTGCATCTACTTCTAAAGCATTAGTGTCAGTCCAAAACAACATAGCTCAAGAGTATGATTGGTGTTTCCCATGTAATGAACCTCGCAACCAATCTATGTGCTTTAATGGTGCTTTGAACCAAGCCTTGATGGTAACAACTATTGGCGTAGAGGGTGAAGTGAGTCAAGAAACAAATCAGCAACAAGGGACATCTCAACAAAACACAGCTCCAAATGATACCGCACTTGCGAATTGGCAAGCTGAGGATTTTTGTGGCATAAATCAAACAGTTTCGCAGAGTGTAGCAGCTAACACAAGATCAAAGAAGAGGAATATTAGTGAAGGGCAGTCATTGGCTCCAAGTGATCTACAACCTTCCATCACTCCACAAGCTGTTGGTAAGCAAAATATAGTCCCAAACATGCAAGGACAGCCCAAACCACCTTCCAAACCAACTCAAATGTCAGCTGTTGCTGCCCATGCACAAGAAAGGAATGCACAAACTAAAGGAAAGCAAAGAGATCTTTCATCCCCATTTAGCATCATTGATCAAATGAAGAAGACAAATGTGAATATATCAATGTGGGAATATTTATCCATCCCAGGCCAAAGAGATTTGCTACAAGCTCCCATGAAGGACTGGTCAACTTCAAATCAGCAAGTCCAAATGCAAGAGAAGGTCCTCACAAATGCTGCTCAGCCTAAAGGGAATCATGGAGGACAACAAGGTAAAGTTTTTAAGCCCCCTCCATTCTATGTTTCATTAATCATTGGGGATAAACTAGTATACAATTGCATGATTGATTCAGGGGCGAGTAGTTATGTCATGCCCAAGCAAATAGCTGATCAACTGGGTCTCCAATATGAAGTCATATCAAAGGGGTAGTGTAATTGGATGGGACAGCAGTAGCAATGGTGGGAGTGATTAAAGGTTTGAATCTTACCTTACATGCATGCCCCAACGTTACCGTTTCGCAAGATGTGTTAGTGATAGATTTTCCACCACTCTTTGCCCTATGCTTGTCAAGGGATTTCACAGCCAAAATTGGAGGCTACTTATCTGCTGACTGGTCACACATGTTGTTCAGAACAAGATATGGTACTAAGGTCAAAATCAGATCCGAACCAATTGCAAACTTTCATATTGAGCCTCATACTCCAAGCCAAATCAATGCCAACTGTTTAGCATTTGATCAAGAAGATTATCCAAACATAGATGAAGCTGACACCAAAGTTGGAAGCATTCCAGATTTGACTCTTGATGAATGGGCAAGCAAGGTACATGCTTTTGATCCCTACCAAGAAGTAGAAGAATCTGAGCTAGGAGTCTATTGCATACATGAAGGAAACCAGCCTATTCCTAACATCACCAAAACAGACCATAAGGATGACAATGAGGTATGGCAATTATTTTTTGATGGATCAAGGAGTAGGCAAGGCGCAGGAGGAGGAGTTATGCTTGTTTCACCTCAAGGCATAAAATATTATTCACTTTCTGTTTCCATTTTCTGTTCAAACAACACAGCTGAATATGAGGCCTTGATTCATGGACTTCATTGGGCCAGGAAAAAGGGCATAAAGAGCTTGTAGGTGTTTGGAGATAGCGAGCTAATCATCAATCAAGTCAAGGGACAACATGCTACAAAGAATGACCTGCTGAAGAACTACAAGAACAGGGTATGGGACCTCGTTGAGGATTTCGAAGCTTTCAACATCATGTCCATACCCAGGAAGAAAAATGAAGCCGCGAATAGGCTTGCAGCAGTTGGAGCAACATTTGATGTGGTTGACAATGTCAAAAGAGAAAAAACATAGCCACATTTCCATGTGATTATGAGGCCAGTAGTTCCAGATAATAACACAAGCTAGCAGGTGTTTGAGAATGATCAACAGATCGTCAATTTCTTACAAGAAGAGGCTGAATTCTCAGCTAGGAATCAAGATAGACTAGAGCAGCAGTATGGGGATCAAGTAGTGCAGCTGCAGACAAATAAGCTTCCCAAGGGTTTAGTAACATTGGAGTCTATCTTCAACCCTAATGACCAATTTCGTAAGGAAAAGGATAACATACAGGTCAAGAGAGAAGATTCAGAGCCAATTCCGGTTGGGGAAGGCAAAACACTTCAAATTGGTAAAGTGGCCATTGAGCAGGAGAAATCAGATTTCATACAACTTTGCCAAGATTTTCCAGATGTCTTCGCTTGGAGCTATGAAGACTTAAGAGGTTTCGATCCGAAGCTGGCACAACATACCATAGAATTGGACCTAGATGCTAAACCCATCAGGCAGAAGAAGAGACCAGCCAACCCTCACATTGATCCTCTTATGAAGAAATAGCTTAACAAGCTAATAGAGGCAAGCATTATATTTCCGATCAAGCACTCAAGTTGGGTTGCAAACTTGGTTCTAGTCAGGAAGAAGAGCAGAGAAATCAGGCTGTGTGTAGACTTTCGAGACCTCAACAGGGTATCTCTTAAAGACCATTACCCACTTTCTTCAATGGAACAAATATTACAAGTGGTATCCGGTTTAGAGAGATTCTCTCTCTTAGATGGCTACTCAGGGTATAATCAGGTAATGGTGAAAGAAGATGACCAGTTCAAGATGGCTTTCACCGCCAAATGGGGCACATATGCCTACAAGAAGATGCCATTTGGCCTATCAAATGCTGGAGCCACTTTCCAAAGGGAAATGGATATGGAATTCAAGGGGTTGATCAATAAAATAGTTCTGATATATCTTGATGACATCATTGTATTCTCCAAAAATGTAGCGGATCACCTCTTTCATCTGAGGCAGGTATTTCAGAGGTGTAGAAGATTTGGGGCATCATTGAATCCCAAAAAATGCATATTCCTGGCTCATGAAGGAAAAATTCTTGGCCATATTGTTTCAAAGGAGGGATTGACAATTGACCTAGAAAGAGTTGAAGCAATTGAGCATTACCATTGCAAGTCATAAGAAATCTCTTCAAAGCTTCTTGGGAAGGATCAATTTTTTCCGCAGTTTGTTCCAAACTTTGCGCAGCTCTTGTAAAGCCAATAACGCCGATGTTGAAGAAAAGCATGGCTTTCAAGTGGACGATGAGAAGGCAAGGAGAGTTTTTAAGCAATCAAAGAGGCTATCTCCCATGCACCAACTCTCATCAACCCGGATTTCTCCAAGGATTTCATCCTTTATGCATTTGGGGGTGATGATACTATCTGTAATTTTGGTACAGAGAATAAAGACAATGATGAGCAGCTAATTGCTTTCTTCAGCCAAATCTGGAGGACTATGAGGTGAGGTATTCTTTTATTAAGAAGCATGTTCTTGTAGTAATCAGAAGCTTGAAGAAATTCAAACATCTAGTCTCAAACAAAAAGGTTCAGTTGTTGGTCTCTCATGCGGGAGTAAAGGACTTCCTCCTCAACAAGGATTTGAATGAGAAAAGAGTAGGTTGGATCACTCGTGTCATGGAGTATGACATAGAGATCAAGGTCACCAAGCTGGTAAGAGGAAAAGGATTGTGTGAGCAGCTGATTCTAGGAAAGCAAAAGGGAGTATGCAATGAAGAAGAGGTTGTTTTGACAGTTCAAGACAGCCATGTGCAAGGTAGCACTCAAGAAGAGGATAATGCTGTCCCCACTCCTTGCTGGACCCAAGGTATAATGCACTTCCTAAGGACGGAGACAAAACCAAAAGAAGACACTTCAGATTGCAGGCTGTCCCATATGCCATAGTAGATGGTGTTTTGTTTAAAAAAGACATCAATGGAGTTCTATTGAGGTGCATTGGGACAGGTCAAATTGAGAGGGTGTTACGAGATTTTCACGATGGAGATTCTGGAGGACATTTCACCCCATGAGTAACAGCTCTCAAGATAATGAAGGTAGGGTATTATTGGCTCACATTGTTCAATGGCTGTTATATATGGATAAGAAAGTGCAAGAAATATTCACTCTTCACAGCAAAGAAAGGCTACATGGCGCTTCCATTGCACCCAATTTTGGTTGACCAACCATTTATGCAATGGGGATTGGAATTCATCGGGGTCATCAATCCAAACTCAAGCCAAGGCCACAAGTGGATCCTCATGGCATGCAGACTATTTCACCAAGTGGATCAAGCAAAGAGCGCTCAAAGAAGCAAATGAGTCTAACATACTAGACTTTTATGAAGGAATAGTGACTAGGTTTGGTGTGCCAGCCACTATCATATCAGACAATGCATTGGCATTCATAGGTTCCAAGATTACATAATGGGTTGTCAAGAATGGAATCTATTTGAGCACCTCTTCAAATTATTACCCATAAGGTAATGGACAGGCAGAGTCCACGAACAAGAATTTGCTAAGAATCATTAGAAGGACTCTGGATGAAAACCAAAGGACATGGCATACCAAGCTAAAATCAGCATTATGGGCTGACAGGATAACGCCAAAGATATCTACAGGTAATTCTCCCTACAAGTTGGTCTATGGGAAAGAGGTAGTATTGCCTATATCCCTAGAATTGCCAGCATTAGAGCTCATGAAGCAATTGGAGTTGGCTAAGTTCGAACCAATGGAAGCTAGGTATGTGGAGTTGATGGAATTTGAGGAAATAAGAGAACATGCAGTTCAGATGCTTGAGAAGGATCAGGACTTAGTAAAAAGATGGTTTGATAAGAAGGCAAGAGAAAAGACCTTCCAGGAAGGGGACCTAGTTCTGAAATGGGATGCAGATCGGGCAAAACCAGGAAGGCATTCCAAGTTTGATGTCATTTGGAGTGGCCCCTACATGGTCACGGGATGTAAAATTAGTAACACCTTCCAATTGTCTACATTGGATGGAGAAGAACTCCTGATTCCAGTTAACGGAATCTATCTTAAACATTGCTACTAAAAGGAAAGGATTTACCCTTGTAAATATTAGCCTAGATTTCAATTCCTCTAAGTGCATATGCACATTGTCTTGTTGTAGTTAGGTTTCAATTTCCCTAAGTGCTCCGGCATAGGTTTTTTTCTCTCAGGTTGAATTTCTACAGATTTAGCATGCTCTCGGAGAAGAAGTTGCGGTATCGGAGCTCGAGATCGATATCGAGGTGGTTTCGAGTTATTGCTTATGACTCCATGCTCAATGGATTGCTAAAATGCCACCTGATATTCTACCTAGTAGGCAGGTGATCCCATTGAGTCACCAGATTGTTGTATATATTTTCCCCCTCAGTCGATATAGAACAACACGGAGTGTCGACATGCAAAAAGTCGCACCAAGGCACAAGTTAAGGGCACACAAAAAAGAGTGTCGACACGGAAATGGATGCGCCAAGGCACAGGTAAAGGGCGCATGACACAGAGTGTTGACATGAAAAAATTTACACCTGGGTGCATGTAAGGGTATGTTGACATGAAGATGGATGCGCCAAGGTGCATCTTCGAGAGGTGCAACATTTTGAGCACTGACAGGAAGCAGACCTTGACCCAGATATTCAGATGGCCATAACTTTTCACAGGAGCTTGGATTAATGCAAGGTTGGACTTTTCAGAAAGCTTATGAGGTCCTCTATCCAACTACAACTGGATATATTTAATTGGGTGGGAAAAAGTTCTTAAAAATTCAAAATACAGTTCGCCACTTTTCGGGTTTGCTAGGGTTCTCACCTACCACCATAATGAGATGAATTAAATGCAACTTAGAGGTGGTTGGGGTAGATTTGGACTCTCTCTCTCTTTTCTCTCTCATTATTCCTATAAATTGTAAGGAGGGGATTCTTTCTAAAGGTTGGACATTCTTGTTTTGCCCCTCCTTCTTCTCTTTGCGCAGTGAATTTGTGGAGTTCAAACCTCCCATCTAAAACTATAATGCAACTTTTCCTCGACGCCATTTTTTGTAGTGTATTGTATCAATATTTGGAGCAAATAATACATGTCCTGTGGATGGTTCTCAACCCTATCTGTGTTCATTTGCATCCTCTTGATCTTTCATTGCAAATCATATCCATCGTGCATGATCTTGCATCGCACTTTAATGGTTTGTGTTTATTGGTAAGACAGTGTTCCTCATTCCTCGGTGCATTACCCTCTGTTATTTTAGGTTTTATTTTATGCATCTTCTTACCCTATCTCCTTGGAAAGTTAGTTTAGGTTTTGAGTAAACCCTCTGCATTTTATGTGTGAATCTTAATAGAGGAATAGGAACCAACCTTCATCGGGAGAGCTTTTTCGATTTCGCAAGGTCCCACACTTGGGAAAAGCTCCATGTTATGCAATCGCACTAAGATTCTCAATCCATCGAGTTACGAGACATTCGGGGTGACGTGATTCACCATCAACAAATACAACATGGAGAACTATAGAAATATCAAAATATGTATATATCACAACAACCTCAAAGGAACAAATAAAGGTAACAAGAAAACAACCATTTTAGAATTTAAATTTTTAAAAATTATACTTGATACTTATACATTTCAAAGAATAAGAGGATTCAAACATTTTAGAAGTTGGTGATTCCTATTATAAATCATTTTCAAGTTAAATCCGAGGAAAAAATGTAGTTTCGACTTTAGTGAAATACCCACTAAATGGGTATCCAAGAATTTGGGAAGGAAGAAAAACTTACTGATTTGATCAAAAATATGAGCAAATCCTTAAATGATCATCAAATTCAAAGCCGAAAGGAGAACCTAGAACAAGTTTCAACTCAAAAATCAATGTTGTTTGAGAAATCACATTAAAATGCAAAGGAAAAATAGGTATCAGTGTTTGAAGTTGAAATGGAAAATAAAAAGTAGAAGTGGTGCTTAGGAGATCAAATCTTACCATTCGTTGACAAGCAAGTATGATAGTTACACAGTCCCGAGCTTAAAGGCCTTTAACATAGAAAATACAAATCAAATCATTGAACGCCGACAAAGGGTTTTGAGAACAAAATCCCGAGCTTGATTGCCAACAATAGTGTCTAGTAAGAAAGCCTTGCATAGCTCTGCAGGAAACTAGAAAACTATAAATCCAAGCTCAAATCTTACTCAGAAAAATGAACTGAACTCGGTAGAAAACAATAATGGTGGACAAAAGACAACACCAGGAAGAGATCTCAAAAATAAAGAAAAACCTTACAAATCTCGGGATGATCAATATACAGTCAGGAGATCACAGAAACAAAAAGCCACAAACACCTTTCTTAAAAAATGATGATATAGATGCCATAGAGCAACAGGTGATCATTTGTGTAGAAGGACCAAGCTCACAAACTTCAACAATGATGGCTAAGAAAGAAGACAGAGACCTCCTCTACATTAAAAGATGAACTCGAGCAATGCAACTGGTAAAATCGATCAAAATATTACAAGAAAATCCAACCTAGAACTCAAAATAATCAATAATGGTGGCCATTAAAACCTTGCAAAGAGTCCAAGAGCCGATCTCGATAAGAAACAATCAAAGAAAATACAAATGCAACCGAGCTGAGAGAATCAATCTGCTAAAGAATTCGAGCTTCATAGAATGAAAATGGTGGAGAGATCAAATACTTTCACTCACAAAGCTTCATAGACTCATAGAGGTCGAGTTTTCAGAGTCCCAAAACTCAAAGATCAAAGCAATGGTGATCTGAAACAAATTTTCCAGGGCTTCGCCACTCAGAGCGAGAAAAAATAATGACCAAATGATGGAGCTTGGGTACTTTTCAACTCACCTGCTAACCTCGGTATAATCTAACTCAACTAGGAGTTAGGGATCAATGATCAAAGATCAAGCTAGTGTAAAGATCAAGGGCTAGGGATGGATGCAATAATGAATGCAAATCACCATGGCTAAATGCCAACAACCACATTAAAATCCAAGTGAAACCCTAAATGAAGATCAAGATCGATGGTTCACAAGAATCTAAGTGCCAGAATCAATGGTCATAGCCAATCACAGTGGCTAATATATTTAATGCAAAGTGCCAGTGTAAAATGTGAAGGGGTGAGTCACCATGGAGAGGGGGCCAACCCCACGATTAAAGAAAATTATCATTGCATCGACTTTCAAAAGTCTAAACCATAGACTATGTCCTGATGGTCAAAGAGAGCCAATCACTATACATGCCAACAATAATCACCAAAAAGGTAAAGTTAAACCTTATCGTCTTGAAATGTAAAAGATGAGAAGTAATCGCATGGTTGTGTGTTAATGAAAGGTGGCTAAGTATGGCATGGTGGCCTTTTACAAAGTTCCCACATATATATGTTTAAAACCACGGAAATTTCCCAAATATACAAGAAGACCAAACTCAACAAAGACATGTGCACCTATCTAGAGTGGTCCCCACATAGAGTTAGGATAGACCAAAAGTATTGTATTTTGCAAATGATATATTTAAAAGATAGCAAAATAAATCATGTTACCACACGAGGGGACAAAGGGAATGTCAATATCAGAACCTGATCTTAAAGGTGGTCCCCATTAAGATGTATACTCGAGTGAGTTATTTTTGCAAAATATTGTAAATAATGGATTATCTTTACTCACACACAGAGATCAAATTTTACATGTGCATCCAAGGGGACACGTGGATCAGAATTTCAGATGTCACATCAACAGTATGAAGACAAATTTGCATGCACCTAGAAGGAGACTTTCTCATCAGGAAAGGTTTATTTTTAGCATTATTTGCCCATACTTTTTCTTGAAAATAAGACAGTCAATTACTGATTTGACGTGATGTAATCAAAGGCTATTAATGCCTCTTTGTATTAGTTTTCTTTATTTTATTCATTTATTTATTAATAGATAAAGGATTAAAATAGGATGCATGGGCGAGTATAACCCTAGTCTATTTTTAGGAAGGGTGGGTGAATCAATTTTCATATATATTGTTTGCCTTGGAAAAGCACAAAGGAGGAATTTTTAGATATAGGAGTCTTTGAAGCAATTTTACGCTTTTCCTATGAATGTGAAGTATTTTCTACCTTTCTAATTATTTTCAGTCTTGTGTATGTTTCTATTAATCTTGTGAATGTTGAATTCCCTGATTAATCATCTTACCCTATTGCAAGTTCAGTATTTCTAAATGATATTAATGTGTATGTGTTGTTAGTATGAGAATCACAACACCCTAGAATGGCACAGGTGTGAAGGGAGGCATTCCATGTGATTGAACAACATGGGATTGTCTCTCACGCTGTGGGACTTGTAAAACTTGAGATAAACCTCCAGAGAAAGCCAATTCTTGCTTCCTAATCTACCCGCCAAAAGATACTCAAGTGCGGGTAGAATCTAACTAATACTAATCTAACCATTCCAAGGGGAGAGAGAGAGAGAGAGAGAGAGAGAGCTTACACTAAGTGGTGATACACCAAAAAAGGAAGTAGTTAAATCACAAATCTGACTTCTTGAAGTGGAGAGAGGTGAGCAGAGGAGAGGGTGGACAAGATGCACCACAAACTAGAGATATTTTTCACATAGAACACCACTTTGAAATCCATTAAGCACATCTCACACAACCTGCAACAAACATAAGAGTATGCACAGTATACCCTACAACTATGAGAGGTAAGAAGAGACAACAAAATAATCCAAGGATGGACAGATGCATCGTGAAATAGATTGCATTTCTCAAAAATGTTACATGGTACATCATTAGTGGGCAAGAGGCAATAAAATGACATTACAAAGCCATGGGAGTGTTATAATTTGAGGATTCTAATAAATATGGATTTAATCAACTTACATATTATATAATGTTACAATAAATATTTAAATAAACATTACAACATAGCATAAGTAAATGAAGAAATACTTATAGGAAATAAAAAACACAGTGACACAATATTTATAGTGGAAAACCCTAATAGGGTAAAAACCACCTTGAAAATAACCTTTTACTTTAGAGAACTTATTTTACATCTAGTAATATCACCTCCTACTTTTAAACCCCATTTACGAAGGGTAAAACCAAATCACTTGATTTGTACACCTTTGATATATTTCTCAAAAATATCAAATGAGGACCTAAAGTCTTTTTATATAAGGTGATCGGGTATGTCTCCGACCCATCTTTTCAACCTAAAATGGTTGACACATACACCTAGGTTTATAATATTTAATATTAGAAATATAATCATTTCATGATATTAAATATTTAACTTAAAGTATATACCTAGGTTAGCATATTTAATAATAAAAATATAAATATTTCATATTATTAAATATTAACCTATCTATTAGTGATAGACCCATATAAATTAAGGGTTGGTCATACCACTTAATCATTATATTCCAACGCTTCCCCTTAATGTTAAGTGGGATAATATAACATATGCCAATAGATTACCTACCCGTGGTACACTATAAGATTTAAAATCCTTAAACCATGTTGGTTGGATATTTTGTCAAACCAAAATATGAGGTTCAACCACAGTATATGGGATTAAATCCCTCCTCAAAGACAGGTGAGGCTGCCTGCTTGTTACTAATCTAAAACACAATGAAAACAATATATACAGTATTCACACTAATCTAACCATTGGGGGTTGGGATAGAATCCTGAAATCCACATTCACATGATTCAAAGATATTGCTTTCGTAAATGAACGGGGTTAGAAACTATTACAATGAAAGAAGCACAATGGAAAGGAAATGAGAGAAACGTATTTTCTTTCGAGTAAACGCAGAGCACGAAATAATCATACGAGCTTTAGATCATAAATATAATGTCTGAGATGATTAGCCACACTAAGATGCTATGCAAAGAATAGCTTAAGATCATGAACATAAGAACAATGTCTTAAGTAAGATATATCCCACAACACAAAGTTTGTAAAATAATATCAAATCCTATTCTTTGAAATGATCGAACGAAAACACAAAGTTTTTCTTCTTTCCAATAGCTCCGAATATTACAAAAATCTCGACCCTTTGGAATGCATAAGCATCCCTTATTTATAATAAAAGGGAACGAGAGAAAATAGGATAAATCCCAGAAAATAGTGTTCTTTAAACAGTGTTCTATTTTGCTTGATCCTCACGTAGGAGACCAAGTCAAAATTTGCTTCCTACATGACGAAACAGAAATGAAAAAGACATGTCAATTTCAAGATTGAAATGACATGAAACATCAAGAATTAGTCTGAATCATCATCTTTCGCTCCTTCATCTTTCTCTTCCTCCAGCTGCACCTGTTTGTTCCGAAATTCTTGGAACTTTCGAATTATGCCTTGCATTTCATTTTCGTCAGGTGCAGTAGAATGATCATTCCAAATTTCACAGGTTTCATGGATATCACTAGCACCGCCGGGAAGATTTTTCAATCCCTTGCTGAGCTTTCTCAAGGACTCAAAAGAATGTTCAATTCTTACAAACCGATCAATGACCTCAATACCAAATCCGTGCATTGGTTCATGCTGAACTGACTCTTGGACTTGTTTGAAGAGATCATCTGCTGACAAGATACCTGAGTTCCCAACCGACACCTTTGGACAAATCTTCAGCAACTCTTCTTCCAAATCACTTTTTCCATCAATCAATTTATCCCTTGATTCTCTCAACTTAGCGCAGGCTTCGTTGAGAATCTTCACCCTGAACCTGATGGCTTTAGTCAACTAAAAATGCTTATCCGTATGTGGGATAACGCCTTCTTCTACCAAGAGATGTGCTGGTATTTTCTTTAATACTTGGAGAGCTTCATAAGTCAAATCAAGATGTCCAATTTCTTGAGAAAACTCATCATCCATCTTCTCTCCCTCCTTCTGAATATCCCCCACAGATTGATGAACTTTCACAACATCTTGTATCACCTCCTTCCCCTGTTGGAGTAACCTTTGGATCCATTCATCGACCACTCTTCCTTTTTTAGCAATCTTCTCAATTGTAGGTACTGATGAAAAATCGAATCCGACAGGGACAGAAGAAGATGGTATGGATTCAAGGGGTTTTGAGAGTTTAAGCAAAACCTCTGTCAACTGCTCCACTTTTCCTTTAAGCTCATCTCTGCTATCTTTTGTTTCTTTCAACTTTCTTTTGACACATTTGTGGCATCTCGTGCATCTTGTTGCGCCCCTTCTACTGTCACTCTTCCTAGAGCCACCCTGGTTATCTGATAATCAGAGGCTGTTATGTCCTCTTTAGTTTTGTCAATCGCGGGAGTGGCTATCTCTATGAACTTATCTCCTGAAGCGTCCACCAAAACCCTTGAAACTGTTTTGGGCTTCTTGCCTGATTTAGCAGTAGGAGCCTTGAGTGAGCTGAAATCAAAGGCTGGTAGGGGCACAATCACCTTCCTCTTCCTTGGAGTTTGCTCGAGTAGCCATTGCGGCGTATCAGAGGGAGTTGCCATGGTTGTAGAAGCTGGTATCATACTCTCAAGGGGAGAAGATTCTACTAGTGGAGGAGGAATAGTTACCAACATGGTAGTAGATCCAATAAAAAGAGGCACAGGAGGGGGTGTGTTGGTGATCGCTTGGGTACCAGTAGAGAGGGGTGAAATTCCAGAGAAAATACTGGCCATTACTAAAGAAGTTGATGGAGAATAAGGAGGTAGGAGTGGTTGTGAGGAAAGAGGCACGATTCCAGACTCCAAAGCCTTAGATACAAGAGATAAGGTCTCTTAAGTTGAGCAATCAGCAAATGGTGAAACCAGAGGCTGACTTCCTTCTCCTTCCAAAGTAATTTCTCCTATTTCTGGTGGCGTTGGTGATTCTGGCACATTCACCGTTTCTACTGGAGAAACAATTGAAGAGATTTCTCTTTCTTTCCTCTTTTTGACAATCTTGACCTTTATAGGCCCCCTAGAAGATTTTCTGTCCTTTTCCTTTTTGGAGGGCCCCGCCTCTGAAGCAGCCAACTTTGAAAACTTATCATCTTTAAAATTCATTCCCCAAGAGGAGAGCCATGCTTTGGTGCGAGCAAGGATTAGAGCCGACCTATCTGAAATGGAGGCTTTTTCACTGACTGACCAATCAATAGGTGGGAAAACATATTGATCTTCATTTATCCCATCATAGGAAAGATCCAAAACACTTTCATTGTCACTCGTACCTTCTGGTAAATCAGCAAGCTCCAGTGTTTGAATTTCAGCAATTGTCAATCTGCTATTATCCTTTCTGCGAACAGCAACCTCATTACGCAGATCAACCCAAATATCCTCTATGTTTGGCCTGTGCAGATGCAGGGTTCCATACGCCCTGAGCACTCCTCGGATGTCAAAACCGTCTCGAGGTTTCATATGCTTCCTCAGCTTGTCCTGAAGCTCATGGATAACATTTTTAGCCTTCACCACTGTTGAGCAAGTGTATCTCCCAATAGAAATTGGGAAGGATACGACAGCCTTATGTTTACTTTGTTGGAATTTATGGAAATCCAACAGCTGCCTAACCAATTCCATCAATATCAGTTTATCTCCTGGATATCGGGGCAGGCGAAAAGGATCCCCGAGTACATGACCACCCGTAGATATGTGAACTTCTTGAACTGTAAGAAGACACATCCCCATTTGGAAACTTCAGCCCAAGCCTCATCTGAGACTCTTGTCTTCCTCAATTCAGGGTTTAGCCTGCAGATGTTTTCATAGAAGAAGGCGTCATTCACCCTTCTGAATTGATCTTGGGATCCCTTCCTTGTCAGTTGAGGGAAGTATTGATACACATGACTCCCCATCCTACTTCCCTTAGTATCCAATCCGGGATAGTTCCTCATCCCGGCCGCTGCATATGTGACATATGAAGACATATAAAATTTCCCCGTTGACAAGACCGTTGTCATTTGGGAATCAATCTCATTGCTAATGAGAGTGCCCCAGTCAATCCCTTGCTGATTCTTCTTGATGGTGATCATGAATTGATACATCCACCCTTGGAATACATTCGATTCAGGCAAACCAAAAACCCGACTCAGCAGAGTGATGATGTCATTGATCTCTTGGATGAAATCACTCCTGGGGATAAGTCTTGGAAATCTGGAGACAGCCGGCTTGGCCTTGATCAGGAACTTTTTATTTACATGCTTGATGCAGTTTTCTGATCGTTGTCCCAGGCTTTCTGAGCTGACTTGATGTCCAACTCTCCATACTCTTCAAAATTGGGTAGTCTGAGGAGGTCATCAAAGTAACCTCCGTCCAATTTGATCACTACTTCACCTGCCTGACTTCTCACAGAACGAGAAGCCGAGTCATAACTGGAGGCACAGGCCAAAATGAATTCAGGGCACTGAGCGGCCATGGGAAAACCAGCTGCAAGGGGTAAGCCACTATCGGCTATCGCTTTCATCCACGGAGTTTGGGAGGAACTCCTTACCCTACTCCAGAAATCTTCAATATCTATATTCCCGAGCTCTGTATCTCGGATGTCATAGTTGCAATCAATATATGATGGAGACTCCACCTTTCTAAACTTGTATTTCATTCTTCCCGACTTCTCAGTCTTTTCTTGAGATGGACCAGGGTCCGACATGAAGGACGTCGAAGGAAGAAAGTTCCGGAGATCAGGGGATGTCGAGCACTGTGAGAAACCCGATCTACTGGATATGTCGGAAGAACGGAAGAGTCCGATACTGGCGAAGATGTCGGGAAATCCAGGAAACCCGATGCGCTGAGAGTGTCGGAAACTCTGGAAAGTCGGCACTGCTGAGGATGTCGGAAACTGAAGAAAGCCCGACACTTGTGATGATGTCGGAAACTGAAGAAAGCCCGACACTTGTGATGATGTCGGAAACTCTGGAAAGTCTGCAAGCCAAACCTTCAATATACTTCGGGTCTTCGACACTGCACAACAGCCTTCAAAACCCGAGAAGAGAAAAACAGGGTTTTTTGTTGAATTTCAAACATGCAATCTCTTTTTAACCATTCATGTACCAAGCACATAATAAAATTTTGAGGAAATAACACCAAGTGGAAATTTAGAAGAGATAGACCCTAAAACCTAAACCCCTTTTAGAAAACAACTCCAGAAAGAAGAAGAATAAAAATCCCTCAAAACCCAGCAAGAAAATGAGAAGAATCCACGCGCAATCAATCCACAAAAACTAGGAACAAAGAATGGAGAGAGAAATACCTTCAACCAGAGAAAGGAAAGATCGAAAACAGGCGATTCAATCGGGCACAAGCGAGCTTTCGGGTTTCGAGATTGGAAGAGCATGTACGAAAATCCACGAGTTAAAAATACGTCCGGTAAAAATGACGTGTAAATCCGCATATTTATAAGAAAATTTGTAATTAATACACTTCGGCTTGGCACGTGCCACCTCACCCGACAACTCGGCATTAACGCCATGTCAGCATGCTCGAGAGGTCCGAAAACCCGACACAAAGGAGCTTAGAGCAATTCGGGTTTTGGGTTTCAGGAAACACAAGACATAGAGCATGAGATGTTTAGATGCTTCAACGCTCCGAAAACCCGACATGAAGAACTAAATCGGACTCCGGGTATCGGGAGACAGGTGACACAAAACATGCTTTGGATAAGGCATGTTCCGATGCGCCGAAGGTCCGAAAACCTGAATTGACTCTACTTGAAGCGGCTTCGAGGTTTCGGAAAACACAAGACATAAAACATTTAAAACTCATGTCGACCTGTCAGTAAAACCCGAAAACCCGATTTTCTCTTAAAGAAGCAATTTTGCAAAACCAACTTTAAAAATTTCGTAGGGGTTATCTGATCGTTTTGTTGTGAACTCAAAACAGAGATAACAAACCATAAAGGTTTTAGGCTAGCATATCGGTTGAAGGAATTATAACACCTTCATCATACTCAATTTACCTTTTGGTACAAATAGATTTGTAATCCCACAGATCATCCCATGATCAGTGGCTAAGTATGATTTGTGAGTTTTACATGTTCTCACGAGGTTCTCATAAAAGGTTATTGAACTCAAGCATATATGAGCCTTTTATTCCAAGGACCTCCTTAACAACATGCTTGTACTGAATGTTTACTAGTAAACTCAATAGCACTAAAGAGTTTACTAAAGACCTCCTTTAAGATATTTCTACACTTCTTTCTAAAAAAGAAGTCGAGGAGGTATACATTCCTGAAGGTATTTTTTTACACTTTCCCGAAGGTATTTTTACAAAAAACTAAGTTCCATTAGGAGGTGACATTGTCATGAACACTCCCCCTCAATCGCAACTCTGACAATCCAATCTTTTCACAAAAGTGACAAAACTTTGTAGCACTCAGGGACTTTGTGAAGATGTCAACAACCTGCTCTTCAGTCAACATGAACTTGAGATTTATCTCATCACTTTGCACCTTCTTATGGGTGAAGCGTATATGTATCTCAATGTTCTTCATCCTATGATTTTGAATTGAATTATTAATCAAGAGTAATATAACTCTGACCACTACATAGAAGAGAAATACTTTCTTTAACTTCCATGTATATCTCTACCAACATTCATTACAGCAAGAACATGGCTTCTTTACTTCTTCCATTGTACTTCTTTGCCTTAGTAGAAGAAATGGAGACTATTGAATTTATTTGTTATTCCAAGTAATGGTTCCTACACCAAAAACTTGAACACATATCCAATATATTTTATAACAAAACATTAGTATGGTTAGAATCAAAAAATCCATATAAGATAGCATTTTCATTCTTATTATAATGCAATCCATAATTGATTGTTCTTTTTAAATATCTAAACATTATTTTTGCAAGATTCCAATGATCTCTAAAAAATGTTCCTGCATAAACCTTGAAGTAATTCCTACTATATATTAAATATCTAATCTAATTATAGTTAGATAAATCAAACTATCAATTAACACCATATATAAAATATGATCCATCTTTTTCATATGAAGATTTAGGATCAATATTTATTCCAACTTCCATTGAAGTAGAAAATGGTTTACAATCAATAATAAGAAACTTTTTCAATACAATGGTTACATATTATGTTTTGAAAAATAACAATAGAATGCAATACAATCATACAAATAACATGATGTGAGAGACCTAACTCATTCATTTCAAAGCACCTTTGCTTCAATTTATTTTTAATCCTACAAATTAAATTATAATTATTACTGAGACATAAGCAAATCATCAACATATGTACATATAATGATAATATACGAGCCTTATTGCTTAGTGAATATATCATTTTTAGAAGAACAATTAACAAAACCTAATAGTTTAAAGAAGGAAATAATTTTTACATACCAAGCTCTAAGAGCTTGTTTTAAACCATACAAGGATTTCTTAACTTACAAACATAGTTTTCTTTACCAGTTTCTCCAAATCCTTTAAGATTGAAACATGTAAAGTTATTATTTTAAATCATAATTCAAAAAATCATTTTTCTTATCCATTTGGTGGATTTCCCACCAAAATTGAGTGGTAATTGCAAATAAGCCCTAACAAAGACTAATTTTAGCTAGAGGAAATTTCTCAACATAATCAATACCAGGTTTTTCAAGTAAAACCCGTAGCAACAAGTCTAACTTTATGTTTGTTAATACTACCATCACCGTTATATTTTACTTTGTATATCCACCTAGACCCTATAATACTTCACGGCTTAGGTTCATACAATGAATTAATGCATGGTACATATGATGGCTTCGGTCATTTTTCAAAGGTTAATAATATGATTTAAACTTTCTAACATAGATTGATTCCAATTTAATTTCTTATCTAAGAAGATAAGAGTTACAAAAATATCTATAACATCACATGACCATTTACTAAATAAGAGTCAAAACCATCATTTATAAGCATTTAATGAAGTAACTTCAAGAGAAGAAGACAACACATATAAACCTTTCAATAGATTATATCTATATATTTCATATAAGCTCGATAATTAACATGTCCCGATCTTTCACGCCATAGTTTTGAATTATTCAAACTACGAGATTTAAAACAAGATGTAGAAGAGAAATCATTAAAAGAATACAGACAATTTCTTTGAATTCCTTCAGCTATTATATTCTCATTACTATCCTTGATATACCAAGTATCCTTCATGCATGGATTCTAGTTGTGTCCATACCTCTTTCGAATGTTCGATATTACCAATGTGTATAAGGTACTCATCGTTCACATTGTATATAATCATAAAAAGAGTATCTTACATTCATTGTAATAATGTATTCGTGTTATCTATTGTTTTTTGACAACCGATGGGAGAAACCTTAGATCCAGAAACAATCATCCAGAGTTTCCTCACCATAAATTCTATTTTGACCTAAATGTTGTAGTTGGTTTCATTCAAGATCTGGGTTTTGTCAAGACAGAAATAGTGAACGTCATTGTTTTCCTAAACTTGTAAAACACACCCCATTATAATATACAATGTACCATAGAGTTAGATACATATTTATCAATAATAAAAACAACACTTTTAATAGAATCAAATATAAATTGTATAGATCTAAAGAAACTATGTGATCATATCTAATTATGTGATTACAATGCATAAGAATTAATCTCCCATGAACAAAATAATAACCCACAATATAAAGGGCTCTGTATTATACCCCAAATGTATATAAAAAATATTTCTGACCATATAGAAGTCAAGAAGAGACCCCTAAGAATGCATAACAACTACAAATTTATGAAAAAATTAATATAGACAAAAATTCGGCAAACTTAAATTTGACGTCTAAATAACTGTCATAATGGATTATATTTTGGTCTATCGTGATGGTCATTTGACTATCAATTTTAACACAATTAAAGTTTAATGGAACCTACGAGCTTAAATTTGATGTCTACATGACCATCATATTGTCTTGTGTTTAGTCTACCATGACGGTCATTTGATCGATCAAATTTAATGAAGACAAAATTTGTGTATTTCCGAATATGAAATTCCAAAATTTCTTTTGTATAATTTTATGGAGGTTATATTTTAACATATTATAATAACCTATTATAATTTATAATATAAATATATATACATTTTTATTAAAAATGTATATAATTTATAGAATGTAAATAAAAAACAACATATAGTTCATAAAAATTATAAACTATAGTATATTATTTTTATATAAAAACACATAACCCTTATTAAATGGGTTTAAATGACGTTGACGAGTTAAAAGAATTTTACTAGGTGCAAGTAAATTTATGAGAGTGTAGATTAACTCGCATATTTTATAGAGGGGAAAAGTAATTTCAACCGCCAATGAAATAAATTGAAATCCTTATTTTCATGAACCTTGTCTTCTCCCTTCATTTACTCTTAATTTTACCTCGCACACATTTAAAACTATGGCAAAATATTTTATATAATTCCCTCTAAGCTAAAAAATTTACAACTTTTATGTGGCTATAACTACTAATATTTTAATAAATATTTACCACACTCCACGTGGGCCACCAATAAACTATATTTTTTTAATTCTCCATTTATACTTGAGAGTTCCACATTTATACCAGAGATGTTATCTCATTTTATTCTCCACTCCCACTCTTATATAAAAGAAAAGCTTTAAATAGGTTTATTAATATAGTTTTTATAAACTATAAGATATAAATGAATGGGGTTGCCCCTTACATGGATAATATAAATGGTTAGGGACACATGTTAGGTTTTATTTAATAAGTATCATGATTTAAAAATAATCCCTTCATGGCCGAGCAATAAACACACAGCCCCCTTACTAAAAAAAAAAAGTAAGCACTTAAGTTTTTTTAAAACATATATAAACCAAACTAATAAAATTTATATTTTAAGTGGTTTTAACTAACCATATATATAAAATATGATTCAGACTTAGCTTTTTTCTTTTCAAAAAACTTTATATGTCTAGATTTATAAGTTAAGTTTAAATATGATTTAAAATTAGGCTTAGAATATGGTCTATTGACTCTTCACTCAATCCCATATAATTTTAATATGGTTTAAGGCTTTTAATATATAGTTTTTTTCAAAAATATATAAATTTTAATATGATGTTTATATAAATTATTATATAAACCTTATTCTATATTATATATTTTTATTTAAAAATAATAATATAGTTTTCAAATTATATAGGATATAGATATAGATTAACTATAAACTATATTTTTTCAAATCGAATCCTTTTAGGGGACCAAAGAACATGGATATGAATTTACTTTCGAAATATTTAACTCCGCAAACATTTGAAGTTAAAGAAAACATGAAAATTATTTCATATAGTAATAAATCATTTCATTTTCTCGTATGTGATTTTCACACAGGTAAATATTTGAATCCCCTTTTACTGTGCACACATCAATCTCCAAACAAACATTAATTCCATCAAATTTACAAAATGTAAATGAAAGTAAGAATCATATCATTTTACATCTCCCCCCAAAAAATTAGGGATTTAAAATTAAAAAAATCTTAAAATTTTTACCGAGAGTTTAATTGCACAAATGTAATGCCAAAATAAATTGGGGAAAAAAAGAAGGGGACTGTATATTTTTAAATACCCTTTCAGGAAGGTTGAAAAAACTCTTACAAATTAAATAAATAAAATACAAAACATTTGATCTTAATTTATTTGATTTACCTCTCTTGTTACCATGTTAGAATTTGAGGATTCTAATAAATACGAATTTAATCAAATTACATATTATATAATGTTACAATAAATATTTAAATAAAAATTACAACATAACATAAGTAAATAAAGAAATACTTACATGAAATAAATAACACAGGTGACATAATATTTATAGTGGAAAACCCCAATAGGGTAAAAACCACTTTTCAAATAACCTTTTACTTTAGAGAACTTATTTTACATCCAATAAGATCACCTCCTCCTTTGAAACCCTATTTACAAAGGGTACAACCAAATCACTTGATTTGCACACCTTTGATATATTTCCGAATATATCAAATGAGGACCTAAATTCTTTTTATATAAGGTGATCAGGTATGCCTCTCGACCCACCTTTTCAACCCAAAATGGTGACGCATACACCTAGGTCTATAATATTTAATATTAGAAATATAATAGTTTCATGATATTAAATATTTATCTTAAAGTATATACCTAGGTTAGCATATTTAATAATAGAAATATAAATATTTCATATTATTAAATGTTAATCTATCTATTATCATGGACCCATATAAATTAAGGATTAGCCATACCACTTAATCATTATGTTCCAATAGAGAGGAGGCTTAGACTCCGCATTCTATCCTAAGGAAGAAAGAGAGAGGGGGAAGAGGAGAAACAACAACCAACACTTTGAATATGCCCCTTCATTACAATATATAGGAAGAACGAGAGAGAGGAGGGAAAAATTGAATCCTGCTTTAACCACCTTGAGATATGCATTGACTCTTTTTTAAAAGCTCAACCACCATTAATAAATGCCATTGTAGATCTTCCCACAATCTTTCAAGTCTGTTGCTCTATGTTTGTTTGGTGTGTGTCAAGAAGGAAGAACGCTGGATAAAAATTCAAATCTAGGTAATTGAAGAAATCAGATTCTGCATTAACGGCATGGAATAAATTTTCCCATTTTTCACCTACTAAATCCTATTAATAATGATATTTTATGTTTCCATGGCATAGAGGGTGTTGATACATTTCAAAAAGTCTTCTCCCGCCCAAATCTGAGTTTCTAGTCAAAAGATATGGCCATCTGAAGATTAGGGTCATGGGTGTGACATGTTTAAAGATTTTGTCCATACCGGGTCCACATGGTAGCCTCATGCATCTTATAGATTTGGATCCTTATGCTCTTAAAATTACATCGAGAATGACATGTGGCAACTTCGTGAGCTCCTTGGGACCCTTTGTAATTTTCCTAAGTCTCCTTGCTTGGCGGGGCCAAAAGTCTAACCCTATACACGTGGAGGCTTCGCGCTCATTTTGAAATTGCCCCCCGGTTTTGATTTTGAAGTTGTGTGATTGAGACACATGGAGGATTCCAAAGGCTCTTGGAATTTTCAACAACCACTCCTACTTTTTCAAGTTCTAAACACATGGCGAGTTGGCACTCATTTGGGGATTTCCTCCAGACTTTCCTTTTAAAATTGTGCTAATGAGACACATGGAGGATTCCGTTGGTTCTCTATACTTAGTCATTTTGGGTCCATTGTATCCCATTTTTAACTTGGACTACGTGGTAAGCCCACACTCATTTGGGTCTCCACTTTGAGATTTATCTTTGAAGTTGTCTTTGAGTCGACACTTGGCACCATCCGCCAATTCGAAGACTTTCAACGGTCAAGACAACTTTTCGAGCTCGAACATGTGGAGGATTGGCGCTTGTTTGAGTATGCCTTTTGGGTTTAACCTTTGGAGGTGTGTTGTTTGGACATTTGGAAGCTTTCACCGACTCTCTATAGTTAGCCAATTTTGGGGATCGTTTTGAGTCATTTATAGGGCTCAAGACTTCGATTTTCTCTGTTTCTCTCCTTTGAGACTCTAGTTTTCTTTGAAACTATTTTCCTCCTTATCCAAACCTGCTTCTCTATTTTTGAGCCTTGATGTTGCTTGATTGTTTGATTTGAATGTGATTTCTCTAGTTTCTTCTATTCGGGGTCGTGTTTGATTAAATTTACCAGGGGAAAAAATTGGGATAACAATTTGGTTACTCTTGGGGACATCTCGCATGCTAGATGAAGAGACCATTGGCCTTATTGCATCCATTGGGCATGGATTCAAGCATGATATCTTGATAATTATCCTATCTCGATCCATGAGTCCGACCATTTACACTTGGTGACCATGAGCCTATCCTGAATTAGATTGTCTCGCGAAAAAAAAAAAAAATAGTTGCTCGCATTTGTTTTATTTTGAAAGTTTCAACTGTTACATGAAACTATGGGTCTCTCCATCATGAACAATGAAGGGACTGGCCTTGGTATCCCTGGAGCAATGTGAACAAAACTTATGTACAAAGACAAAATCATACATGCAAAGTGTTCTCCGAACTTCTTCTACTAAAAATAAAGTCTACTCCTACTCCTACACTAACCGGAGAGAAAGAAGCTAAACAAAGGTCTGCTACAGGTAGGGATAAGTATCTTCCCTTTCTCAAAAGGGGAAGCCATGCAAATGATTTGACACTGAATATGGCTGCCTGTATGAGTGAAAAACTAACTATAAGCTGGTCCTCCACCCAAATCATCAAGGTATCTACATCAACCAAAAATACCTCCTCAAGTTGATTGGTATTAGACTCCTAGAGGTGCTGATGGTGACCCTTGGTGCTTTGAAACTCATCCTCATGCCTTGAAGTGGGCATGAATGGTTCTGGATTCTCTCTTGGCTCCAATGAATCCAAGTACCTGATTGGGAATGATTTAATCCTTTGAATGTGCCCTTTTCTCTAAAATTTAACTCCAAAAATGGAGTCTTTTTGTGGACCTTCTTGGATGGATGGTTTGAGAGGGATGATGACATCCTCTTGCCTTTTCTCTTCCTTCTCCTGTGAAGAACATGGAAGACTCATATCTTTAAACCATGCTTCAAGAGGGATGTTGTGAGACATAGGCTATTATTCTTTAATGCCCTCATTTATGGCAGTAGGCTCATATGCTTGGAAGGTGGGTGATAGAGGAGTAAATGATGTAATTTCCTCAGGATCCTCTCTATCAAATAAATCCTCCAAGTTAGACAGATAATTTGTCTCCTTGTTGTCCTGTTGCATGTGCTCGACCTCCTTCATGGTGTCCTCCTGATCTATAACTTGCTCACCATGGTTCCCTTCATCCTCCAACATGAAGTTTGAAAGTTCAAACTCCTCTTCAACATTAGAGATTGAAGGGGATGAAGTGGGAGGAAGAATTGAAGGTTCTTCTGTATCCTGCTCCACACTTGGAGCCTCTGAAACTATATGGTCCTCCTCCATCATGGGTTCATCAATCAAATCAGGACCTTGAAATGAAAGCAAAGAATATTCAATGATGCTTTCTTCATTGAGTGGCTTCAACACTGATTTGATCTCTCCCAGCTACTCCTCTTCAATGGGGCTTGGAGCTGATTGTTCCTCCTCTTTAACTGGTTGTGTAACTTAGATTAGATCAGCATTATCTTTAGACAGAGTGCCATTAGGGACAATGTATTCATAGTAAATGACTATTGATCTTATTTTTTTGTTCCTTCTCTACTACAAACTTAGCCTCAGCCACCACTAGCTCTTCAACCTTGACCTCCTCTATTGGCTTGACCATCAAGGGGATATTTGTAAACCCAAATTTGGAAACCCAACTCTTCGATCTTCTATCATTTCTTCTCTATTGGGTTCCTCCTCTTGTTATTCTCCTTGACTGGTCTTTGGAATCTCTTCCCCATATGGAATTGGGAAGGCAAGAGGAGTGGCAGGTTGGGGTTCAACTAGCTTTGTAATTGTTTTTGGTGGGGAGGGAGGTGGAACTTCTTGTTTGTTTGGAGGGGATGACTATTTGGAAGGGAAAAGGGTAGAGGAACTGAGGTGGGATGGGAGATCAGGAGATGGAGAAAATAAATTAACACTTGGGGCAGCAGATGAGGGGCTTGACTCTTGATCATGTTGAAATGATAAAGTTTGAGAAAGAGAAAATGAAGAGCTAGGAGGTGGTGGACTTACCCATTGACAAGGTTGTCTTGTGTCTAGCTCATAGGCCTCAATCTCCTCAATCCACTGTGCAAGTTGAGGCAACATTTCAACCATGAAGTCAATCTTCTCTTAAGGGCTGTAATGTCTTGGAAAAGGGCCTCCCCATGGAAAAGGTGTCCTGAAACTAATCCTAAATGCCTTCATTTGTGTTGTACCCCTAGATTGCACCATGCTAGCCCCCATTATTTTAATCTTCTCCAAAAACTAGTATTCTCCACATATTTGTCACCATTGTATGTGTCCCCTTACTCTTGATAAGCTCCATGGCCAAACTAACTTTGACCCTGCTCATATGGGTAAGCATAATTATTCTGGATCTGATCATAGTGCTGATTTGGAGGAGTTGGGAAAAACATTGGAGGTGGACTCAGACTCATCAGAGGTGTGAATTCCATGAAGGGAATGAAGTCATGACTGCAAAAATTCATGAAATGGAAGAAAAAATGGGAGATATAGAAAAATGTGAATGAAGATGGGTGGAAATGGATGGAAAAGGTCTACAACTTTAGAGATGGGGTTTTTGACCAGATGGAGTCACCAGATGTGCTTGCATGTGCCTCAAAAGGCTGAACCTTAACAAGAACACACCAACCTGCTAAGATGAAGTGGTAAGGTGCTTCAAACCTATCCCATCGGGCATGCCAAAACTATTAGTGTGGTCACATGGTGGCTTATGATTTGTTGTTGATAATGAGACACCTCGGAAAGATGGAAGATCTAACTCAAAGTGTCCCACCGGTTGTGCCAAAACTAATAGTGCAATCGCATGGTGGTTTGTGATTTGTTATTGATAATGAGACACCTTGGAAATATGGAAGATCTAACCCTAATGTTCTACTAGGTGTGCAAAATCTTAGTGCATTCACATGGTGTCTTATGATTTTCTATTGATAATGAGACACCTTGGAATGATCGAAGATTTAACCTTAGCATCCCACCGGGAATACCAAAACTATTAGTGCAGAATCACAACACCCCCAAATGGCCTTGGTGTGAAGTGGGGAATTTAGTGTGATTCCATAACATGGGACCATATCTTAAGTTATGGGACCGTCTCTCAAGCTATGGGACTTGTAAAACTTGAGATGAACCTTCGAGAGAAATTCGTTTCTTACTTCCTAATCTACCTACCACAAGCTACTCCAGTGCAGGTAGAATTTAACTAATACTAATCTAAACATTCAAAGGGGACATGGAAAGAGAGAGAGAGAGGGTGAAATAGCCTACAATAAACAATGATAGATCAGAAAAGGAAGTGGTTGAATCACAGATTCAACTTCCTGAAGTGGAGAGAGGTGAGCATAGGAGAGGGTGGACAAGATGTACCACAGACCAGAGATAGTTTTCACATAGAACACCACTTCAAAATCCATTAAGCGCATCTCCCATAACCTAAAAAAACATCATAGTATGCACAGTATACCCTGCAATGGTGAGAGGTAAGAAGAGACAACAAAATAAGCCAACGATGGATAGATGCATCATGAAATAAATTTTATTGCTCCAAAATGTTACATGGTACATCATTAGTGAGCAAGAGGAAGAAAAAACCATTATAGATCCATGAGTAGAGGCTTAGACTCCACATTCTACCCTAAGGAAGAGAGATATGGGGGCGAAGAGAAATAACAACCAACACTTTGAATATGCCCCCTTCATTACAATATATAGGAAGAACGAGAGAGGAGGGAAATTCAAATCCCGCTTCAACCACCTTAAGATATGCATTGAACCCGATTTAAAATATCAACCACCATCAATCAATGCCTACTACAGATCTGTCCACAATTTTTCAAGTCCTTCACTCTTTTCATTCTGCTCGATGTGTTAAAGAAGGAAGAACGGTAGATCATAAAAATCAAATCCGAGTAGTTGAAGAAATCAGATTCTGCATTAATGGCCTAGAAGACATTTTCCCATTTTTCACCTACTAAATCCTATTAAGAATGATATTTTATGTTTCCATGGCATAGAAGGTGTCAATACATTTACCAAAAGTCTTCATTTGCCCAAATCTAAGTTTCCAATCAAAAGATATGGCCATCTGAATATTTGGATCTTAGGCGCATCGTGTTTAAAGAGTTTTTTTGTACCGGGTCCACATGGTTGCCTCGCGTATCTTAGAGATTTAGTTCCTTCCTTATACTCTTGAAATAGTGTCAAACTGACATGTGGTGGCTTCTGCAAGCACCTTGGGTGCCTTTGCATTTTTCCTAAGTATCCTTTCTTGGTGGGACCAAAAGTCTAACCCTGGACATGTGGAGGCTTCACGCTCATTTGGAATTTACCCCGGTTTTTCTTTTGAAGTTATGTGGTTGAGACACGTGGAGGCATCCATAGGCTATTGGAATTTTCAACAACCACTCCTACTTTTTTAGGTCTTAAACACGTGGCGAGCTAGCACTCGATTGGGGATTTCCTCTAGAATTTCCTTTTGAAATTACGTCGAGACACATGGAGGATTCTACTGGTTCTCTATACTTATTTGTTTTGGGTCCACTGTCCCATTTTTAACTTGGACTACGTGGTGATCCCGCACTCATTTTGGTCTCCACTTTGAGATTTATCTTTAAATTTACGCCGATTCAAAGAGTTTTCAACTACCAGTGCAACTTTTGGGGCTTTGAACACGTGGAGACTCGGTTCTTGTTTGAGTCTACCTTTTGGATTTAACCTTTGGAGGTGCACCGTTTGGACACTTTATAGCTTTCGTTGACTCTCTATACTTAGCAAATTTTAGGGCTTTTTCTAAGTCATTTGTAAAGCTCGAAGACTTCAATTTTTCTTCATTTGTCTTCTTTGAGCCTATGGTTTTCTTTGACACTGTTTTCCTCCTTAGCCAAACTTGCTTCTTCATTTTTCAAGCCTCATTGTTTCCTGATCATTAGATTTGAATGCAAGTTCTCTAGTTTCTTCTGTGTTGGGGTGTGTTTGATTAATTTTACGAGGGGGTGAAATTAGGATAACACATGTAACTTAGCCATATTGTTATGATTTTATACCTCAATACAAAAAGTGTTTACCCTTAATTATCTTTAGAAAACTATTGGCATGTGCATCAGAAATTCATTCCATATCAATTATGCATGTACTCAGTCAAATACCTCATACAAGTTTGGTGTATCACCTCAATTTTAATTTCATTTTACAATCATCTTTTACCCTTAAACCCCAAAAAATTAGTTTAGGATACATCAATAAGGAACCGACCTTGATACTAAAGAATCACCTCAAAATAGGTATACCCACAGACCTGAGGTGTTTCCATTGTATCTATGAAAGAGAGATAAAATTTGCAAGCTTAGAAAACCTGCAACCATCTCTCTACATGGTGCACTTTCGAGAGATAACAATTTTTGTGGGACCACGAATCAGATCTGCATGCAAGTTACAAATATTCATAGCAGATCTACAACATATTTACAACAGATAAAAGTTACTTTCGGGACAACAAGCTGCAACAATTTATTCTAAAGATTTAAAGATCTATTTGGTGACTCCGTAGGACTAATTTCAGACCAGTATTGCAACATGTTCCATGCCTAAAGTAACTACAAGATCATCGGTAAGAGGAATTCCTTTTGAGTTTATTTCTTTACCTTTGAATTCTGCAAGAAGGAGAAGAGTTGGTAATACTTTACCTTATAATAGGCCTAGTTTTGATAACCCTCCTCCTAATATTCCTTCACCATGTATCAATTTCTCTATTCAGATCCCAGTTTTTCAAATGGCTATTCAACCACCTAGGAATTTTTTGACCTTTACTAATGGCAACCCATTAGTAATCCCAGTTTATCATGACATCCCTAATGTTTCCATGAAAATTTTACCATCATTCACTGGTGAAAATCAGGTTACACCTACATAGCACATTAAAGATGTTGCAGCCTTTATGTACAATTCATAATATTACTCATGAGGATGTAGCTTTGATACTTTTAGATGCATCTCTTAAAAAAGCCTTGTAATGGTATAGAAATCTAGATATTGGATGCATAAGAACTTGGGATGATTTAGGTGATAAATTGCTGAAACAATTTCAAGATAATTTAGATCATTTATCTCTCATAGAACAACTTTCTACCATTTAAAATAGCTCCATAAAATTAGAACCCGAACTTGCTCGTAGAAAATCTAAGAATCAAGATGGATGACTGATTTAGTTAACTATCTATAGCATGGCATCTATCTGGAAGGTATGGACAAGAATAAATGAAGGTATTTCAGATTACAAGTTGTACCCTATGTTTTCATTGATGGTGTATTATTCAAAAGGGATATAAATGGAATCTTGCTGTGATGTGTTGACTATGATAAAATTCAGAAATTATTATCATAATTCCATGAAGGACTTGCAGGAGGTCATTTCTAAGCACGCACGAAACCTTAAAAATTATGAAAGCTGGTTACTATTGTCCCAATATATTTAAGGACTGTTTCGAATGGATTAGGAAGTGTAAGAAATGTGCTTTCTTTGTTGGAAAAGAACATTTGGCTTCATTGCCTTTACAACCTATTTCAGTTAATCATCCTTTTATGTAGTGGGGCCTTGATTTTATTAGCATGATAAACTTACCTTCGTTACAAGGACACAAGTGTATTTTTCTGCTACATATTACTTTACACATTGGGTGAAGCAATATCCTTGAAAGATGCTAATGAAACTTCAATACTATCATTTTATGAAGGTTTAGTTTGCAGATTTTGTGTCCCAACAACTATCATATCAGATAATGCTTTAGCATTTCTTAGTGCAAAGGTAAGATATCGGTATCACAACCATGGAATTTATTTAAGTTCTTCATCTAACTATTACCCAAATGGTAATGGGTTATTTGAAAGTAATAACAAGAATATTTTAAGGATCATCAGAAGAACACATAAAGATAACAAGAGAGCTTGGCATTTAATTTTGAATTTAACACTTTGGGCTGATATAGCATTGGTGAAGTATACCTAAGCTAGGGAGATTCTTTGAGAAAATATTGTTATGTTGAATTAATTCATGACTACATGAAAATCTACACTATGTGTGCTATGGAAAAACATAATAGATCACATAGCCTATAATTTCATGCTATATTCAGCAAAAGAACACAAAGCCCCGAAGGATAGAAATGTTTCCTTGATGAATACACAAAATTATATGATAGATGAAGTGTTAGGTTTTGAATTAGCAATCATGACTGAAGATTATAGAAATCAGAGTTCATTACTGGATGTTACAGGTATTATTTAATGATCATTCCTTCATTATTAAGATACTCAATTATATTATTGGGTTGTTTAGTTCATCATACAATCCATATCAGAAAGCAAAAATATAGAAAGAAATACACAACTCAATTTCACAATTCAATGTTTTATTCATAAGGAATTTCAAATGTTCCCACACAAGCCGTGGGATGTAACTAGAAATTAAAGTACAACTACTGAAATAAGAGGTACACATGCATGAAAGAGAAAATAAAGGAGTATGAGTGAACCCATCATTTCCTTGAGGTTTGTCCTTTGGTTGATGCATCCTCATCTTCATCTTTTTCCCTCTTCATCTTCATTGTTGAAAGCACCATACCTGAAAATAGAAAAGAGAAAATCATCAGTTACGAGCTCAGGGTTAATCCATATTCCTATACTGTCCTAATTTGTGCACATGGATCTCTTAATAATAGGAGATATAGATTACTTGAAGATCAAATAGTATACATGATTTACAGACTTAAATAAGGAAAGATAAGAAAAGAAAACTGGACATAAGAGAGGCCAAAAAGTCTAAATATTTTCTAACTATTTTCTCAAGTTTGTAGGAATAGGTTGCAGTCAAGAAAAAATAAATCATATCTTACATCCTCACTACAGCCTAAAGATTGCATCGTTTAATAACTTTTATCCTATCATACATAAATAAGATAAGTGACAAGTACATACTGGTATGAAGGAAGAATGCAACTCAAAGTTCATAAGCTATTCTAGAAATAGAAGAAGTTGTATTATAGAATAGAGGAGAGACTTGTAGATAAAACTACATGTTCCAGATTACAATTGAAGAAGAAGAGTCAGAATTTAAAGGATAAAGTTAACTAGAGAGAATATTACACTAGAAACAGAATGAGAAAGAAGTTTGAGAAAATTTTGACAGGGCTTCGCCATGTAAAATGGACATTTACATCTTTCCATCATGTTTTTTTAACTAATACATGCTTTAAAAGTTGTATGTAAATAAAATAAGTGATACATAAAAGCAGAAAAGCATGTCATGATCAAGATAATAGTTATTATGTTTCAGTTTCCAACAACAAATGATATTCAATAGAAAAGCTATACATTCTATTTTCTGAATTAGAAAGTACATCTATTACAACTGAAATAGAAATTAAAGAAGGAAATATGGGAAAATTTTGACAGGGCTTTGCCATGAAAAATGGATATTTTAAATTTTCCAGCATACATACTAAAGTTGTAATGAAGATTAAATGCAGTATTTTAAGAAAATAAATGGACTACACTTTCATTCATCAAATTGAAGAACTTTGGAGCTTTCATTCTAGCTTAACAGCTGAATAAAATGAAGTTTCAAGATAATACTACAAAGTTCAGCCATTTTTAATTACAGTTTTCAAATGAAGCAAGAATGAGAAATTGTTTACAACTTCCAGAAGGCCACATACAAGGTACAAAGATCTCATGAAATTAAGAAAAGTCAAAGTACTAATACTGTAATTTCAAGAATCAAATGAACAAACCTATATGTCTATCAAGAAGATGTCAAATCTCAAAATACCTAAGTTATAGTAATGAAAGAGGATAGAAGAGGAAATCAATGACATCATAGATGTTTATGAAAAAATAGCTACAAGTGTAACCAAACAACTTCAAGTTTACATATTTATTCAAGAACTCAAGCCCAAAACTGGATTGATGAAAGTGTACATTATACACGGTATACTTCAGAGCCAAATTTAAATGCAAGAATCACGGTCAAACAGAACTTAATAACCCACAAGGAGAACTAGTTTTCAAGTTTGAATAATAACATAAGAAGATACCCATCAAAATAAAGCTTCAAATTTGAAATCTATAAAGACAGACTTGATGCCCAAGAGTAGACTTGAAACAAAATTCACAAGGAGCCACATAGTATAGAGTCTTCAATTACAAGGATTAAAAAGCATAATACAAGAACTTCAAGATATTTCCACTTCACAGCTTCAGATACTCAAGGTCGACTAAGAGAATAAGCAACCAAACTACATGCTCCAAAGTTAGAGTTCAAAAATAACCTACTAGTGGGGATCACATTGAACTAAAGCTCAAGAGCTCATCTTTAAAAAAATTACAAGGAGTAAAACACAAAGAAACAACCCTTAGTCAAGATCGAGTAAGTACAACCAAGTACCGAGTCAATCTTAAAATAGAAAAGTCATATTAATACAATGTGGAGAGTTATAGAAATATTAAACTATGCACATATCGAATAGCCTCAAAGGAACGAATACATGTAACAAGAAAACAACCATTTTAGCATTCAAAAAATTTGAAATTATATAGGTACTCATACATTTCCAAAGATGAAGAAGATTCAAACATTTTAAGTTCATGATACCTATTATAAATAAAATTCAAGTTACAGATCTAAGGACGAAAATGTAGTTTTGAATTTTGTTGAAATACCCGCTAAATGGGTATCCAAGAATCGGGAAGGAAGAAAAACTTACCGATTTAATAAAAATATGATAAAATCCTTCAACAATCATCGAATTCAGAGCCGAAAGGAGAACCCAAAACAATTTTCAACTCAAAAATCAATGTTGTCTAAGAAATCACATTAAAATGCAAAGGAAAAACATGTATCAGTGTTTTGAAGTTGAAATGGAAAATACAAAACAATAGTGGTGCTTAGGAGATCAAAGCTTACCATTCGTTGAAAATAAGTATGATAGTTACACATCCCTAAGCTTGAAGGCATTTAACATAGAAAATACAAATCAAAGCATTGAACTCCAACTAAGGTTTTCTAGAACCAAATCCCGAGCTCGATTGCCAACAACAGTGTCTACTAAGAAAGCCTCACATAGCTCTATAGGATGCCAGAAAACTATAAATCAAAGCTCAAATATTACTTACAAAAATGAAATTAACTCAGAAAATAAGAATAATGGTGGACAAAAGGCAAACCAGAAGGGATCTAAAAAATAAGAAAAACCTTACAAAGCTTGGGATGATCAATATACAGTCAGGAGATCACAAAAACACAAAGCCACGAACACCTTTCTTAAAAAAACAATGATACAGATGCCATAGAGAAACAGGTGATCATTTGTGCAAAAGGACTGAGCTCATATAATTCCACAATGGCGGCTAAGAAATAATACAAATACCTCCTCTACATTAAAAGTAGAACTCAAGCAATGCATTTGGTAAAATTGACCAAAATCTTACAAGAAAATCCAACCTAGAACTCAAAATAATCAATAATGGTGGCCATTAAAACCTTGTAGAGAGTCTAAGAGCCGATCTCGACAAGAAACAATCACAGAAAATATAGATGCAACCGAGCTGAGAGAATCGATCTACTAAATAATTTGAGCTTCAAAGAATGAAAATGGCGGAGAGATGAAATAATTTCACTCACAAAGATTCACAAACTCATAGAGGCCAAGTTTTTAGAGTCCCAGAACTTAAAGATCAAATCAATGGTGATCTGAAAAAAAATTTCCAGGGCTTCACCACTCTAAGTGAGCAGAAAGTATGACCAAATGAAGGAGCTCGAGATACTTTTCAACTTGCCGCTAACCTTGGTATAATCTAACTCAACTAGGAGTTATGGATCGACGATCAAAGATCAAGTCGTGCAAAGATCGAGGGCTATGGATGGATGCAATATTCAATGCAAATAACCATGGCTAAATTCCAATAACCACATTAAAATCCAAGTGAAACCCTAAACGAAGATCAAGATTGATGGTTCACAAGAATCTAAGTGCCAAAATCAATGGTCATAGCCAATCACTAGTGGCCAATATATTTAATGTAAAGTGCCAGCGTAAAATGTGAAGGGGTGAGTCACCGTGGAGATGGGGCTAACCCCAAGATTAAATTAAAATTATCATTGCATCGAATTTCAAAAGTATAAACCATAGACTATGTCCTCATGGTCAAAGAGATCCAATCACTATACATGCCAACAATAATCACCGAAAAGGTAAAGTTAAACCTTATCCTCTTCAAAATGAAAAAGCCGACAAGTAATTGCATGGTTGTGTGTTAATCAAAGGTTATCGAGTATGGAATGGTATCCTTTTAAAAAGTGCCCAGATATATATGTTTAAAACCATGGCAATGTCCCAAGTCTACAAGAAGACCAAACTCAACAAAGACATGTGCACCTATCTAGAGTGGTCCCCACATGGAGTTAGCACATAAAAATGTATTGTATTTTGCAAATGATATATTTAAAAGATAGAAAAATAAACTATGTTACAACACTAGGGCACAATGGGAATGTCAATATCAGAGCCTGATCTTAAAGGTGGTCCCCATCAAGATGTATACTTGAGTGAGTTATTTTTGCAAAATATTGTAAATAATGGATTATATTTACTCACACATAGAGATCAACTTTGCATGTGCATCCAAGGGGACAAGTGGATCAGAATTTCAGATGTCACATCAACAAAGAAGAAGACAAATTTGCATGCACCTAGAAGGAGACTTGCTCATCAAGCAAGGTTTATTTTTAGCATTATTCACCCATGCTTTTTCTTAAAAATAGGACAGTCAACTGCAGTTTGACTGTGATGTAATCAAAGGCTATTAATGCCTCTTTGTATTAGTTTGCTTTATTTTATTCCTTTATTTATTAATAGATAAAGGATAAAAATAGGATGCATGGGCAAGTACAACCCTAGTCTATTTTTAGGAAGGGTGGGTGAATCAATTTTTCTATATATTGTGTGCCTTGGCAAAGCACAAAGGAGGACTTTTTAGATACAAGAGTGTTGAAGTAATTTTCTACCAGTTTTTCCCTTTGAATGTGAAGTATTTTCTGTCTTTCCAATTATTTGCAGTCTTTTGTATGTTTCCATTAATCTTGTGAATGTTGAATTCCCTGATTAATCATCTTACCCTGTTGCATGTTCAAAGATTTCTAAATGATATTAATGTGTATTTATAACTTAGTAGTATTGTTGTGATTTTATCCCTCAATACATCAAAGTGTTTACCCTTAATTATCTTTAGAAAATTGTTGGCCTGTGTATAATAAATTGAGTCCATATCAATTGTGCATGTACTCAGCCAAAGACCTCATACAAGTTTGGTGTATCACCTCAATTTTAATTTCATTTTACAATCATCAATTACCCTTAAAACCCAAAAAATTAGTTTATGATACATCAATAAGGAACCGGCCTTGATACCTGGGACTCATCTCAAAATAGGTATACTCACAGGCCTGAGGTGTTTCCATTGTATCTATAAAAGAGAGAGATAAAATATGTAAGCTTAGAACACCGCAACCATATCTCTACATGGTGTACTTTTGAGACATAATAGTTTTTGCACGCCTGGGACCATGAATAAGATATTCATAAAAGTTATAGATATTCACAATAGATCTACAACAGATTTACAGCAGATAAAAGTAACTTTTGGGATAGCAAGTTGCAGCAATTTATTCTAAAGATTTAAATATCTATTTGGCAACTCCATATGATTGATTTCAGACTAGTATTGTAGCATTTTCCATGCCTAAAGTAACTGCAAGATCATTGTTAAGAGGAATTCCTTATGATTTTATTTCTTTACCTTTGAATTCTACAAGAAGGAGAAGATTTGGTAATAATTTAACTTATAATAGGCCTAGGTTTTATAACCCTCCTCCTAATATTCCTTCACCACGTATCAATTTCTCTATTCAGATCCCAGTTTTTCAAATGGCTATTCAACCACCTAGGAATTTTGTGACCTTTACTAATGGCATCCCATTAGTAATCCTAGTTTATCATGACATCCCTAATGTTTCCATGAAAAGTTTTCCATCATTCATTGGTGAAAATCAGGTTACACCTATAAAGCACATTAAATATGTTGCAGCCTTATGTGTAGTTCATAATATCACTCATGAAGATGTAGCTTTGAGACTTTTAGCTGCATCTCTTAAAGGGAAAGCCTTGTAATAGTATAGAAATCTAGAGATTAGATGCATAAGAACTTGGGATGATTTAGGTGATAAATTTCTGAAATAATTTCAAGATAATTCAGATCATTTATCTCTCATAGAACAACTTTCTACCATTAAAAGAGCTCCCAATGAATTTATGTCTAGTTTCAACATCCATTTTGCCAAAACTTGGGAAATAATTCCAACAAGTGTTAAGCCTCAAGATGATCATGCTTTTCTTTATTATCTTAGAGCATTAAACAATGATATTTCAACTATGATTTAGTCTATGGGAGGAGATACTCTCCCAGTAGCCTGTGATATCACCATCTGAGCTGAAAATAGTTTTATTCATGCCGAAAAATTAGAAACAAGGCCTTCAATGCATTTTTTTGTATATTTAGCACCTATTCCTCATCCTATCACAATTATAGAACTTGTTATTGCAGCCCCATCAAATGATGTATAGATGACTTCAATTGAGAATAGGCTTTCATTACCTAGCATACCTTAGCAAGTCCCTTATCAACAAAATTAGCTAAACCAGCATAATAGGTAGCCTTACCAACAAAATAAAAATTATAAGAAGCCTTATCAACAAACATAATTTGACCCAAGGGATCCTAGTTCATCCAATGCTTTAGTCCTAGTTAATATGGCTACAGAAGAGTGGTGTCAACCTTGTAATCAACCTCATTCAAAGTTGCAAGTTGCCCAAATTCTTTCTTGAACATAAATATTTTTACACAACCTCAATCTGAGACATTGTTCATGCCTCAAATGGAGGGTGGGTAGCAAGATACTCAGGTTCAGAAGGCACCGAACAAAACTTAGTCAGTTTTAGTGAGGATGATTTCATTGCAGTTACTACTAGGGCTCAAGAAAAAGGCTACAGAGAGTAAAAAATAGCAGAATAGGCTTGTTCTACCTACTATCACTGATAAAATAACAACTAAACGAGTGCATCTGTTCTTCAAAAACAACAAGTGTTACAGCTGGTAAAGAACAGAAAAAATAGCTACAACCTGATCTAAGAAGGTTATTTATACCTTAGATATCAAAAAAATATGAAGCAAAATCTATTTTTTCCAAATCATATACTAATAAAGAAGAATTTGTCTCTAAAATTGTTACTTCTTTTAACATTGTTAATGTAATGAAAAATCATAATGTTAGAATTTCAGTGTGGGATGCTCTAAGTATTCCAGACAACAAGATTTACTTTCTCATGAACTAGCTAAGTTGCATATTTCTTCTAAAACAACAAAAAAGGAAGTCCAGAAAGTAGACATGGTCCTTGGAATAATGGAACAAGACCACATCAAAGAAGTTAAATGGATGGTTTAGAAAGTCTTAAATGCTCATGACATCAAGAATCCACCACCATTTTATCTATCACTAATTATTGGAGAACATCTTGTTCATAATTGTATGGTGGACAGCAGTGTAAGTAGCATAGTTATGCCAAAAGCAATTGCAGAAAATTGGGTCTACAATATGAACCTACAAGAAAAGAGTGTCCTATAGTTGGATGGAACTATAACTAATACAGTTGGTGTCATCAAAAATCTAGAGGTAACATTGCATGCTTGCCCAAATGTTTCCATTCTGCAAGATATTACTGTTGTAGACTTACCTCCTTACTTTGCTATATGTTTATCAAGAGATTTCACAACAAAGATAGGAGGCTATCTCTCTTCATATTGGTCTTTCTTGTTTTTCACTACTCATTATGGGACCAAGGTTACTATCAATTTAGAACCATTGGCCATATTTCACATTGAGCCTCACACTTCTAATGCAGTAGCTAATTATGCAGCCTTAGACCAATCTGATTTTGATAATATAGCTCATGTTTCAGCATTAGATGGTGTTTCTAACTGTTTATGGATGAAAAGACACATGAAGAACACACTCGTACCATTTTAAAGAAGTTGAAGAGAATTTGTTTGGTGTGTATTTCTTGCATGAAGAAAATACACCAATTCCCTTGTTGTCCAAAACAGAAAATGCAATAGAAGGGATTTGGAAGCTTCATTTCGATGGAGCTAAAAATAAGAAAGGACAAGGAGCAGGTTTGATGCTCACTTCCCCAACAAACGAAAGGTATTTCTCATCTTTGAGTCTCCAATTTTCATGTACTTGCAATGTAGCTTAATAAAAATCTAATTAATTCATGGCTTACTTTGGGCCAGAAAGAGAGGTATTAGCATGTTACGATCTTTGGTAATTCTAAGTTGGTTATCAATCAAGTAATAAATTTTAATGTTTGTAAGTGTTGGCGAGGAAATTTTTTAGGTGGAAAAACTTGTGGATTCCTTGCCAATGATCTAGGAATCTAATTCCCTCTACTTAATTGGTGTATCCGCCCTATAAGCATGCGCTTGAAAAGGTGGATTTTTGTGGTGGCCTTTCAACCAGGCATCCAACAGGGGCACTCCATCGACCTGCAACAAAGCTAGCAATACCTTGTTAGGGAATAGTTTGTCTGAAAGTGGGAAAGGGAGTGAGAAAAGAGGTAGGAGAACTAATGTTGTAGGTAGGAAATCATATTCTTACACACACTTGTTAGAAAACTCATCACATGCATTCATGACAAGAAACAACCCTAAAAATGACAACAAGATGAGATAAGATGGTGAACTCAAATTTTCTGAAATCTCCTCATCAAAGAGTCTACAAAATCCTTCTTCTTGTATTGTTTCTTAAACAGAAGTTGTACATAGTGGAGAAATGGAGGAATTTGAGAAGAAGGGGGAAAAGAAGAAAATGGCTTTTTCCTTTGATTTCTCTAAGTATAATGCACTCGTGAGTTTATAAGATCAATTTCCCCCTTACAATGGCATGAAGAAGCCATTAAATCTCCTCCAAGAAATGGTTAAAATTTCTTCTTTGTTAGTAAGAAACGGTTTACAATTTCTTTTCAATCATTCGCGTTTGTTCCAATTCTTGATTAGGTAGAAATGCCAATGGCAAAAAAACCATACTTTACATAATGTAGCCTTTACACTCGTTTTGTAACTTTGAATTTGAACCTGTTCATCCCGCCTTTGAAACTTTAAACTAGAGCCATCCACGTCGGAGAAATCTACTGGGAGCGGAAGCAAAGGATGCCTTTTTCATTTTGTGCCTTTTAGAGAAATGGTATTTTGGAACATTTTGGCTCGCTTACTCGCTTTTGATATGGTCTTGACACGTGGCCTCACTTGATTGGCGAAGGAGTCGTCGACACTTTTATAATTTTACCTTTTTCAATGTGGGCTCAAAAACAAGAGTTGCTTCGCCAACCCACCTCCCCACTTTGACTCTTTTGATGTGGGCTTAATATTTGACTTTTTCTTTTAAGCCCGATCGGGGTTGCGGGTCAATTTTTAACTTTTCTCATTTTTTACAAACAGGATAAAAATATCAAATCTCCTTGATGGTCCACCTCCGCTTTGACTTTCCAACGGATGGCCCAAGATTTGACTTTTTCCTTTAAGATTGATCAAGTTGCGGGTCACTTTATGCCTTTTATCCCTTTTTACAAAAAGGCTCCAATTCTAAACACCTCCCGATGGCCCACTTCCTATTAGTTATGTCCACATACCAATGGATAATGGATCCAAAATTTGAAGGGGAAGAAAATTCTGTCGTTCCCGACTATGGAAAAAATGCAGAAGAAGAAAAAAATCCACAATTTGCGCTCAAATTTAAAATTTCTTTCACAAACTAAGGGATTGAAAACAATACCAGTTCGACGATCCATTGCCATAGAGATATTTGACAATTTGATTCAAATGAGGATGATAATATAATTTGCACGAGTCTAAGGGGAATGGAAAATTTATCAAACCACGTAAATGGAGAGTTTAAACAACTTCAAAGCATGAATTTCTCTATCTTTTCAGGATTCCAACTTTACTAGAGCACTTACGGAGGGCGTGAGCTCAAAAAAATGGAATTTGAATTAGAAAATGAGGGGGAGATTTTGAGGGTGACAACAGCTAGATCTAGCTTGGGGACATGACATGGACAAGAGCATAGTGAAGACATGACATAGGAATCTAGAATCCCAATCTCTAGACCCTGTAATTCATTGACCGGTGCCTTATCCATTGGGCCTTGCAGAGTCATATAAAACTTTGAGAAAGAAAGATTAGAAGAAGAAAACACACAAACACGTAATAGGAAGGAAACACATGAAATGCAACAAAAGGGGAAACAACACCACACAACGGAAAGGGAAACACACCTATGGTATAAGGTGGGGAATAACCCGCTTTCACCGAAGTGCTTTCTTTTCCTCAAGAGTTACTCTTGAGTGGGAAACACCGAGTGATGATGTTCGAAAGTTGTTCATGGGTTGCAGAAAGTATCTTCCCTCCTTAAATACTTATGAAATCCAAGTGCTTTCACAATTATCTATGTACTTGGTAGGAGTGAGTCCATGTGAGCTTCTTGATGCTCAAGTCCTTGCTTGGAAATTCCACTACCTTCATTTTCTTTGAAATCAGTTTCATAGTGCCGTTTCCTTCCATGTTTATCCATATAGTTGATTCTCCATCGAGTGTCCTATCACTTCCCTAGAGCTGATTTTTGTTCCAATTCCTCCTATATTCTGAGTTACTTTCTTTCCCAAGTCTATGCTCATTGACATCTTCTCCATGGGAAACATTTGATTCATCCTTTATCTCTACTCCACTTTGAGACGTTTGAGTATTGATAGGGGGATCAGAAGTGAACTCGTACTTGTCTTATATATCCTTGGCATGAGTGAAGAGATTGAGAATAAGCTTGGGGTCTTTCATAACTTCTACTACATCCAATATTTCTTGCACGAAGTCATGCTTCATCATTTTGTGCAACTCATTTTTATACACCTTTGAAGAATATTTATGTTGCAGCTAAAGGTAATTATCTAAAGGGATTACCTCACCATCTTAGAAATTGATGCACTCTACTGATCCTTCATCAAAAAGAGCTTCATCCTCAAACACCTCAAAAAAAATTTCTTCCCTTTCTTCATCATGGAAATAATCTTCTTCTACAACTTATTTCACATCTTGCTTTCTTTCAACATATCCAACCTTCACACTTGTTGAGGCTTCCAAGTAAGCTTCATGTTTTTCTTGCATATTCATGGCTTGAATTAGGAGTTCAAGACTTATCTCGGTGGTCTTCTTGGTCTGAAAATCTATCGGGTGGGTAGATCTATGGATAGATAGGCCAACAGTGTGTAGGGCATAGCCCCTCTTTGAGACAACAAAGCAAAACTGGTTTATTGCTATTCTACTAGTAGGAATCTATGCAAGTCTTACAGTATTCTGCCTTCAAGGGGTTTGGGATCTCATCCCGAAGGAAATAGTTCCGATGAAGAACAGAAAGGAACAAAGGAAGGAATGGAAGAAAGGTGGATCGAAGGAGAAAAGAAATGAATTCTAAAGTAGAAAGGTTAGAGGGTTTATGTTTTAGGCTGGTAGTAAATAGAGCCAAACTTACTCACATAAACAAACAAAGCAATATTGATAAACAAATGAAAAAAGCATAGGTGAATCCAACAGAATAAGCATGCAGATCTAACTTAAGAAAGATCTAACACGTAACACAGGAATTCAGCACAAAGTCTCAATTTTGTATTAATAATGTTCTGTTACAAGAAAGCTCAAAGTCTTTCTCTCTTCACTCTATTTTTCATACAAATTTTCTCACATGGAATACAAAAAGCATTCCAAGTATTTATAGAAGGAGAAGGAGAAAGAAGACAAAAAGGAGCCAACAACTATTTACAAAATATTTACAAAATATTTAAAAGTCAAAAGTTGACTTTGGGGCAATTTTGTGGATGACAACATCTCATGATGTAACATGGATGATGTCATCATTTGTGCCAACATTCTTTTAAATATTTTACAAAAATGGGATAAATCCTAGGAGGAAGGAGCCTATTCGTCGTCATCCCTTGGCTGGAAAGGAGTGTCCTTCTACTCAGGAGAAGAAATGTGAAATTGAGCTCGATACTCCATGAACTTGCTAGACCATCATTTGAAGTTGATCCTAAGTGGGACCCTTGGTGTGATCCCCGATGACTTCGCAAGTCTCCCATTCATCTCTGAGTCTTTCCGGGAGTTTGAAGTATTCATTACCTACCTCCATCAGGTATCCAACAAATTCGGCAGGCCAAAAGGTTATTGATAGATTCTATATCAAAAGTGGCCTTTGACTCTAAACCCTGCGATGTGATTCCTTTGGAAAGATGAATATTGTCATCTGCCTTCCGAAGGTGTATGATGGGGTGAGAAAAACTGAGACATCCTTAAGATGATCGATCCATTTGATGCATTGCATCGAAGTATTCCTCCATGGTTTTGTCTATTTTCTCCAAGACAAATTCCATTTGGTCAACACGATAGTCTAGAGCAGCAAGGACTTTGTTAGGTGCTCTCGGGTGATCGAAGCTGCTGAATTTCATTAAGTCATCTATATTTTGGAATGTCTCATGTTGTAATCTGGCATGGTCCAACTCTTCAGAAATAGGTCCTACTATTTCCTGGAGTTCCTTGTTAGCTTGATCTATATTTTGATATAGCTCTATGAACTTTGTAATGACTTCCTCACTATCTTTGAGGATTTTCTCTCTCTAGGTGGACACTACTACACCTTGCTCGCCAATATTGGTGTACTCATTTATCTTCTCTTGACTAAGGGCTTCAAGAGTTTCGGTGACAGCTATAGGAGGTGCATTGCCCATCTTTTGTAGGGCTTCGAGAAGATGTTTGTTTTTCTCTTTTAATATTCTCTTCTCTTCCTTTGCTTCTTGAAGATTTTTGCAAAAGAAATCCACTCCGGATAAGGACTCTCCTTGTAGGATTTCTGAGGATGTTCCCATTGTGACTCGAGTCACCGTAAAAATTTTAGGAGCCGGATATTTTTTCTCCTTTGTGGGATCAAGGTATGCGATATCCATAACTCTTTCACCTGAAGTGCTTTAAGAGAAGTGGGTTATAGCCTTTTGCTTCTTAGCCCCTTTAGCTGGAATAACGGAGAAGTCCATATGTGCAATAGGGATTTTCCTTTTTGTTGACTCAGGTGTTTGGAGATCCATTCTAGAATTATGGGAGTGGGACCTGAGGAAGAAGAGGAAAAGGGGGTGGAAGAAGGAGCAACTATAGTGGACATGAAGAAATGTGTCGAGACACTCTGTGGTGGCATTAAGAAATAAGCCAACCCTCCAATGCTCGCGGTGGTAGGAGTCAGCTGTAGGAGAGGAAGCTGTGGAGGTAGAAGGGATTTGTGAGATGAGGGAAGAAATGTTGTGGGACAGATACGTGAGGGAAGAGAAGATGGAGGAAGAGGGAGGGGGGAATGGTAGAAGGTGGGGAGAAGACACAACCAAAAGAGGGGTTGGTTGAGCGACATGAGGAGAGGAAGGAGGAGCGGGAGAGGGGATGATCGAAACCTCACCGGTTGTAGTAGTGGATATCAATTGGGGATATCAAGCTTACTACCTGCTCCTCGGAGGTAGAAGGAGGGCTCTCAGGAATTTCCTCCTAAGTAGTGCTTGGCTCTCCCTCTTTATCTTTTCCTTTTCCTTTAGGAAAGTGCTTTGGCTTGGTGGCTGCATTACCCAAGGGAGACATGGTAAAGTCTAATCCAAGGTAGATGAGACTATTTTTCTTGCACCAATGCTTAGTGCATGCGAGAGTTCCTTTGATCCTTTCCTCAACAGTATGAGGTGCCTTGCTTCTATCAATTTCAGCAACTGGCCAATTGTCCCCATCCGTGTCTAGATAAACCTTATCAACCTCTTGATCAATTGCTTAGAATCCCTTTGGGATAATAGCCACACCATATTAAATGATCTTTACCAGGGCCAGGTGGGAGTGATCCTTTCGTCTAAGCTCAAATTCATGATATAAATCGATGTAGATATCTTTGATTTGAGGGATGTGAATTGGATCGAGCTTTTCCCTTGGAAGGCAATCATGAGGATCAAATGTTGGCCTCGCCAGTAAATTATGGTTTAAGTTGAGTAGTTCCTGCTCTGCAAATATTTCCTGGGATTTGCTTTGTGAAGTGCAGGTGTACCTACCCACTGTGAGGGGGAATGGAGTTCCACCCTTCTTTCTTTTCAAAAACTTCTCATGATATGTGATAAGTTGTTTAGATAGCTCTAATAGGATCAGCTTGGGTCCCGCATACCTCGGCAACTTGGTGGGATCTCCCAAGAAGTTGGCGGCTCTAAGATAGGTGAAAGTGGGGAATTGCATGAATAACACTCCCCACTTCTCTGTGGTGGATACCATGCTTTTGGTCATCTAACCGTGAGTCATATTGGGCCTCAAGAGACAGAAGACGTCATAGAAGAAGGCATCATTGATTTTGTTGAATTGTGCTATGCTATTTTCCAGTCTTAATTATGGATAATACTCATATATTTTGACCTAGGCCATACCCCATACAAACTCAATCTTGGGTAGTCACTCTTTGAGGCAGCAGCATATACCACGTAGGAGTTCATATAGAACTTCCCAGTTGTTGAAAGTTGTTGAAGTTGCTCCAAGATTGTGCTACTAATAATCTCTCCCCATTCAAAACGTTGATCAGGAACATTTTTCTCATTCTTTCTAAATATTTTAGCATCCAATTATGAAAGTAATGGGCATCAAGAAGCCCAAACACCCTACTCAGGAAAGTGATGGTGTTTCTTAGCTCCTCCGAAAAGTCACTGCGATGAATGACCTGTGGCCACCGCTTACTACCTTTTTATTTTTGAGTTACACCTCATTCATTAGTTGCATGCATTTGTCTTCATTTCCGTTCCATGTCTTCATGCATTCTTCCGGCTTATCTCTACAAAATGTCGGTGGTGAGGATACCCAACATGATCTCAAAATTCGGGCAAAGTGAGGTTGATTATTACCTCACCCTTCTCATTTTTGACACATCTTGTGTCTTTATCAGAATAACGGCCCACCAACATCATGAACTCGTTGTTGATTATGTTCACAGGAATCCCCGCAGATAAAGTGAGACCACTTCCAACCAATTTATCCATCCATGGGCTTCCCTGTGACCTTCTTGGTTCCCGCCCGAAGTCCTCCGTGTCAATGTGACCAAGTTCGAATCTCGATATCGAGGACACACTGTAAGGGATTCGAGGCATCCTAACCCTTTGGTATTTATATTTCATTTCTTCTTTTGTTAGCTTGGGTTTACCCTTAGACTTGGTTGCCTTCTTACTCGATGAAGACATGTGTGAATCTTAGTTCATCTCGTTGATCTGCAAGAAGAATTGGGGAAGTCGATCATAGAAGAGCCATGTTAGTTGTTAAGTCATCCATCAAATCTTTCAGAATGAAAAGTTAGCAATTTATGAGCCTCTGGGCGCAAGGCACAGCTCACTGCAGGTTGCAGGGTGCGAGAAAAAGTAAGGCACACTTTGGGAACGTGTTGCATGGGAGGAAACAATGCCAAAAGGGGCACAGTGGCAAATACTACACACAACATTCATATGTTGGTGTCAATGGATGTGCGCTTGTGCCATATGAAGTGTTTTAACTGGGCACAAATTTATTTGGTGTAGCAAGGTCTTAGGGTGCACCATCGACACATATGTGGTAGATGCAACATTAAGGTGAGGTGTGCCAACGGTTTAGTTTGCATGGTATGAGAAGGTTTTGTATAACATTTAGATGTTGTTGTTGTTATAGGTGCACTTGTGCCTATGCCCGTGCTTAAGAATTTTTTGTAGTTTATTACAAGGCGTGGAGAATGCTTATGCCACATACAGGGATAGTGCACCTATGGCACAACTATGTTTAATGTAACAACAATGAAACTTGCGCCGAAGGAAAGATAGTGGGTTTTTTTTGCAAAAATTTCATGTTTTTACTCTTTGGTAGGTTTTGATAGTTAGGATGGAAAACTTTAGCAAAACAGGGAATAAAGGATAAATGAGTCTGAGTTGTTTCGTGGTGGAGGTCTTCTAGATTTTCAGATCTGGAAGGAGGATGGAGAATGGTTTTGGAGCTGAGTATTTGGATTTGCAAAATGGGTTGGGATTGCATTATCTTCTTAGGTTCATTGTTATTTTTAACAATCCTAATCACCTAAACCAACAGAAAAACCACAACAAAGCCACAAGAAAAGCAAGGACCACTTACTAGGAATATATAATGATAAAGGAGACGATGTGGGATCCATGAACGTGACAAATGGCAACACATAGGGCTGACAAGAATGTTGACAAGTACAGAGGAATAACTTTTTCATGTTTTTGAATTGTGAAAATGATAGGTCAGACGCACCTATATATAGCAAAAGGTGTAATAAATGTGCCACCAAATTTTTATTTGGTGCACTTAGGGAGATGTCAACATGAAGATATTTGCACCATGACATAGCCTTTTAAGTGTCGATACTATATTTTCAGCGCCTTGGTGCACCATTGAGAGGTGCAACATTTGGAGTGTTGACACTTAATAGAATGCACCAAAGGAATATAGGGGGCGCAGTTTTGGTTGATGTAACATGAAAGAAAACTATGCCCAACCCAAAAAGGTTGAAAATGACCAAGTTCTAAAAACTATATTTTCCGGAAAGGGATTTTATGCCATTCCGAATGTTAAGAGACCTCAAAGGGGGACCAAAATGGAAATTTTGGTATGGTTACCTACAAAATTTCCTTGTCAATTTTATAGGATAACAACAGGCTCTTTCTAGGGACTAACTCGAGTGAAGCTTAAGGGTAGAGAACCCCAAATCAACATGTGCCTATCCATTGGGTGGAGAGTCAAAAATAAGGACGAAAAAAAGGAAGGAAAACACATGATAAAAATAAACACACAACTAAAGAAAACTATACAAAGAAGAGAGCAAGCTCTACTTCCGAATATTTTGAGATGTTGCCTCTATATACGGAAGCAAGAACTTAGCTCCGTCTAGATATGTGAGATAGAAGCTATTCTGCATTGATTGAGCTTCTTGATCTTGAAAGGCCCTCTCTAAAGAGAGTCGAATTTCCCATGCATGCCCTTTAGCTCTCTTTGCTTGTCCCATAAAAGGATGAGATCTCCCGCCTAGAAATTCCTCTACTTAGCCATTTTATCAAATAATCTATTGACTTGATTCGATGTTCGGTGATCTTGTCGACCACCCTTACTCTCTTTTCTTCAAGTTACACATTAGATACATGATCCTCTTTTCTAGAGAATTCTGGAAAGTCTCATCCTCGATCGCTCGTGCCAAGCGTAGAGAAAGGAGTTCTATGGAAATGGGGATCTCAGCGTCGATTCCATATAACACTTGAAAAGGTGACATACCGAGAGATCTCTTTGGAGTAATACGATCTGCCCACAAAGCATCATACAATGACTTGTGCCAGGACTGCTGATTCTCATCGACTAGCTTCCGTATGATGGTCACTAGGTTCTTATTACTAGATTCTACCTGACCATTTCCTTGGGGGTAATAATCGAGGCATGGGCCAAGGTTATCCCATATTCATAGAAAAAACTGATAACTTCCCATGAGGAGAAGTTGGAAGCATTATCAACAACAATCTTGTGTGGGATGCCGAACCTCACGATGATATTTACTTTGATGAAGTTACAAACAACTTCGTGAGGTGGTATTTTTAATGGTATGGCCTCCACCCATTTGGTGAAGTAATATGTTGCTATTAGGACATAACTATGTCTGGCACTTGATTAGGGATGTAGTGCTCGATAAATTCAATTCCCCATTGCCTAAATGGTTCGTCAATAATGACGGGCCTGAGGGGAAAAGCAGCCAATTTTGGTTTGCCAACAAACTATTGGCAGAGCTCACATTTTGCTACCCAGGTGGTTGTATCCTGAAATAGTGTTGGCTAGTAATACCTGGCTCGAAAGATCTTATGTTGTTACGGATGAGAAGAAATGACCACCGCAGTGAGTCATGAAAAATTTCAAGCAATTTGATCTATTGTGGTTTGTCAATGCATCGCAAGAAGATGCCATCAATACCATGCTTGTATAAACTGTCATCCCATATGACATATCTGGCTGCCCTGAGCTTTATAGTCCACTTTTCCTTTGAAGTTAGATGAGCTGGGAACTCACCGTAAGTGAGAAAGAAAGCAATGTTTGAATACCATTCATCGCTAGTCGTAATGAATAGAACCATAGGTAGAGAATCAGCTTTCTCCAGCTGGCCTTGCACTCCGTCGATGTAATCATCTTTCTCTTTAGGGACCTCTGAATCTTTGTTTTCAGCCATAAGCTGACATAGGCCCTTGCCTCTTACCAGTTTGGTTGGTTTTATGTCTAGATCATACTCACGGACCTTCATAATCCAATTCCCTCGTAATAATCCTAACTCTATTGATTTAAGATAGACTTAACTACCATGTCAGAACCAAAGACTACCGTATGAGAGTTTAGGATGTAGTATCGGAAGTTCTTGTTGCTTTGACCACTTTGTAAAGGCATGTTTTTCTAATCGATACATATTCAATTCATGAGGCTTGAGAGGGGAGCTCATGAAAGTGATTGGGGATTCAACATCCTCAAAGTTCTTTTGCATTAAGATGGCTGATACAGTATGCACAGATGCATAACTATACATGATAAAATACTTGGAGAAGTTGGGACATACTAGGATGGGTGCATGGGCAATGAGAGGATTTTATATCCTCAAATGATGCCTTTCCTTCTTTGCTCCACCAGAAATTTTGTGACCCTTTCATCATATTTGATATGTGATGAGTCTTTTCAGCAAAGTCAGGAACAAAGCATCTGAGAAAATTCACCTTTCCAAAGAAGGAGTGAACATCGGTCTTGCTTGTGGGTAAGGTAAGGCTCTGAATAGCCTTAACCCTTTTGACATCTATATTTGTTCCTTCCTTACCGACAATGTGTCCCAAAGAACTTTCCTTGATGACCCGAAAACAAACTTTTCTCGATTTAGGAAATCACGTGTTCTCGATATCAATCAATACTTTCTCCAAATGATCACAATGACCACTTCACTTTTTCAAGAACACAATTAAGTCATTCAAATAAAATATGATGACCTTTCCTATCATACCTTTGAATGCAAAGTCCATCGCTCATTGAAAGGTGGCACCAAAGCATTGGTCAAGCCAAAAGGCATCCTGCTATAGGTGAATGTGCCCCAAGGAGTAGTGAATGTCGTTTTGAATCAGTCTTCGGGAGAGACTTTGATATAATTATTTTCGAAAATCCATCAATCATGGAAAACATCTCTCGAAGTGGTTATTACCTGCAGAACTGATCCATTATGGGCAGCGGGTAGTTGTCCTTCAAGGACGCCTAACTCAGATTGCAAAAATCTATACATATGCATATCTCGCCATTCTTCTTTGAGTACGGGCATGATGTTTGCGACCAGTGCTTGTGATGGATAGGAAAGATGATTCTCGCATCTAGCATTTTCTCGTATTTCTCTCTGGATGGTGCCCAAGATCTTGGGATTGTAATGTATCATTTACGGAAAAAGGGTTTGACATCATCCTTCAACGGGATGTCATCTTTGGACGTCCTTCACTTGAAAGACTTTAGATCGGCATAAGACCATGCCAATACATCCATATATTTCTTCAGACAATTTGAGAAACTTCCACTTTTGTTTGGGTGTACAACATTTCATGATGTTCACAAACCGTGGACCTTCTACAGATACCCAAGTTGACCAATTCTGTCTCTAGAGAGGAGTTAGGATCATTTTGTCACTTCTTCTTGACAAAACAATCATGTTTTTCAAACAATCGTCTAGAGAGAATAAACCCTTTGGAATTTTATTTCCCCGAGCTGATATATGTCATCACCTTCTTTTGATTTGTTCGCTTGACCAGGGACAGATTCACGACATGCAGTAGTAGATCCTTCAAAATGAAGCTCATTGAAATTTTTTGCTTTCTCTAGAAAGGTAATAAGCTGATTGTCATCGTTGAATACCTACCAGTGCTGAGAATTGTCTCGCACGCTTTGGGTGGAAGACTACCTCAATGGTATGTGTGTTTGTTTTCAACCCTAGGTGAGGAAGCATAAGAGATGCTGAGACGGCCAATGAATCAGCCATGTCATTTTGAGCTCTAGGAATGGATTTTATTGAGAAAGTGTCAAATTCCTCAATGCTATCGCATACTATGTTGCGGTAGTGCCTGAGTCTATCATTTTTCACTTGGTACACCCCTTTTACCTAGTTGATGATCAGTTCGGCATCACCTTGTAATATTAGGTTCTTGATTCCTCTTTCTTTTGCAGCTTGCATACCGAGTAACAAAGATTCATACTCAGCAGTATTGTTTGTATTGAAAAACTACAATTTGAAAGAAAGAGGAAAAATCTCCTCTTCAAGAGATATCAGGACAGCTCCAGCACCACATCCACTCATTGCACAACTGCCATCAAATTGCAGTGTCCATATCTTGTTAAGGTCCTCCTCCTGGATGAGAATGTCCATTTTATCAGACTCAGTGGATAAGAAGTAGTTCCCCATCCCTGATGATTCAAAGAGGATTTGGGCTTTGGGGTCATCAGAATTGGTGACCAGGTACTTATTTTGTGATTTAGGCTCCAATGTTTGCATAACACCCTTGACAGGATTCTAGATTTGGACTAGTCCATATGAATCTCTCCACCAACTTCTCTGCAAAATCTTCTCCCTAGTAGAATTCCATATGCTATTGGGATATCAGCAATGAGGATGGTCATCTTTACCCTTTTCTCTGGGAACGCTGCAAACATGAACTGTGCATCTTTGATTTGACCAATTAATGGAACCTATTTGGTTTCCATGGAGTAACATCTACCAAAAGGCTTAGTAAGAGTGAGGCCCAAAGCATGAGTGACCTTCACCAGCATGACATTATCGGAAGCCCCGGAATCAATTATGTAGTTGCTTAGTTTATGACCATTGATTAGGAGGGAGAGATAAAAAGATTCAATTTTTCTTGATGTGGAAGTCGAGGCAACATTTATGCAAGATGCAAGAGGAGTGGAAAGGATTCCTTTCGGGGAGATAGGAGAGGGGATGACAGCTTGGTTTCGGATATATTCATTTAATCTTACAAGTTGCTCGGGGTTAGACTGAAGATATTCATCTTCAGACATTTGAATCTTGGTCTTTTTAGCGTGATTGACTATGTTAAATACAACCAAGGGTTGTATTGATGAAGGAATGAGTCCTTCATTTTATGATGCTAGGGTAGGGTTCTTGGTCTTTATGGAAACAAGAACGCTGATTTGGATGAGAGATGGGAGGAAAAATTTCTTTGTAAAAGGCTTAATAGGAGGTTGAGCAGGAAGAGGATTACCTCTTTTAGCAATGGTTGGAGGCGTGTTCGACACAGCCTTCTCTTTTTGTATCCTGGCAGAAACTTCTACTGCTTTTCCTTGTGAGCAGGTGAAAACAACATATGACTATTCTCTTGCATACCCTTGGGTACCCTCTTCTTCAACAGATTCCTCATCTTCAAATTCCATATACCCGATTGTAGAGTCGCCAGCCGGTTCACCAACATCTTGATCATCTCCACCTTGCGCTGAAGGTTCTTCGTAAATTTTCTCCTCTACTTCGATCTCAACTAGGGCATTGACTGCAGGGGCCTCAAGTGCCAACCATGGAGTAGTTATAGGAAAACGTGGCCTTTGTGGGGTGTATTTGGAAGTGAAGTTTCTCTATGGGATATCTCGGTATGGAGTGGAGGATGAAGCTTGAGCTAATTGTTTTTTTAATGCGAGCAAGTCATTTGCCATCTTTTGGAATGTTAGATCTAATGAAGTGGCTTGAGAAGGAGTTGAAGCCTTAGGCTTGGACGGCTCTCGTTTTAACTCGCCAGATATAAGCAAGTTGTCTTCTATCTAAATTGCCATATCTTGAGTGAGAACCAAGGTGGTGATTTTTTCTTGTAAGAGTAAGAGACTTACTCTTGAGCTCATAGCGATCACAAAGAAACACTCGTTGATTTTTTGGTGTTGGCAACATGGCAGGTGGCACACGGTTAATCAGCAAATTGAAACGGGTGATAAAATTGTGCATGGTTTCATTGGCCTCCTTATTTAGGTGAGTGATCTTTGATAGTAATGAAAATTCATATTCGAAGCCTTATACCTATCTTCAAACACAGTTCGTAATGTGGCCCAACTGGTGATAGATCCGGCCGGTAAATGTTGGAACCATTCTACTACGGGTCCTTGCAAGGTCTCTAGAAAGAGGCGTACCGACATGTCTTCATGGGTCACATCTAGGATGCTGCATGACATAATGAATGCAGATATATGTGAATTCGTGCTTTGATTTCCACTCCCATCAAATCTTGGGAAATTCTTGTGGTTTCCATGAGGGAGTATGTGAACTAGATGCAGCAATGCAAGAGGGCCCATAGCATTTCCCCATGGTACTACCATTTGAAATGCTAGAAAGAGGGTGTAAGCCGAAGTGTTGTTACACCGAGTAAAAGAGCACTGCAAAGGGATGTGGAGGCTCCTTGCGAAAACCCATTCTTTCGTGGAGGCAAGGAACTTCGGTCGATCGATTAGCTAAACTCGAACGTGAATCATCTTTGGTGTAATCTTTTGAAGTTGTTCCATTGAAGTAGATCAAAAATAGGATCAAATTCTCCACGAGATCTCGTACTACAGGTAAATGGCTCACTCACCAAAGTGTATCTTTTCATATCTGTAATGATTTTATAGCAGATTTAAAAACTCTTTTTGTTTGTACTTGTTGATTTTCTTATTTTTCTAACAAAAATCAGCAGCATGTATTTTTCTAAATATTTAATTTTATCCCTCTTTTGAAAACCGATTATGGTTTAATGACAAAGATTATCGAGGATAAAATATTGGATAACTTAGTAAGCTGATTTTGGATCTTAGATTTGACTTTTTGCAAGGGTTTGAAAATATTTGTAAAAATATCAAGATCTCAGATCTACGGAAATATACGGGTTTTTATAAAAACTCAGCGAACTAAAGGTTTCTAACTAGTCCAAACGTATGGATATCGAAGAAAATGTTTCTGTTTGGATCACTTTTGTAAAAATTTATATTTTAAACAAAGAGTTAAGATTTGCAAACATGTAGTGATTTTTATAGTTTTATCTATTTTCTTAGTCTCCCCACCAACTTTAAAAAGCTGTTGGTGTCTCTTAGCTGACATAACATTCACATAGATTTATTTTGATCCCAATAGAGTCACCAAAAGCTTTGTCTAAAAATCATCGGGTGGGCAAAAATATGGATAGACAGAGGCCAGCAGTGTGCGGGGCATAGCCCCTCTTTGAGATAGCAAAGTGAAACTGGTTTATTACTATTATATCAACAAGAATCTATGCAAGTCTTACAAGTATCCTACCTTGAGGGCATTTGGGATCTCATCCGGTGGAAATAGTTCTAAAAAAGAATAGAAATGAATGAAGGAAGGAATGGAAGAAATGTGGATTTGAATGGAGAAAAGAAATAAATTCCAAAGTAGAAAGGTCGAGGGTTTATGTTTTAGGCTAGTAGTAAACAAAGTGCAAAACTTACTCACATAAACAAACAAAGCAATCTTGATAAACAAATGACAAAAGCATAGGTGAATCCAATAGAATAAGCATGCATGTCTAACTTAAGAAAGATCTAACACGTAACATAGGAATTTATAACAAAGTCTCATTTTTTTATTAATAATGTTCTCACATAAGAAAGCTCAAAGTATTTCTCTCTTCATCTATTTGTCATACAAGTTTTCTCACACATAATACAACAAGAATTCTAGTATTTATAGAAGGAGAAGGAGAAAGAAGACAAAAAGGAGCCAACAACTATTTACAAAATATCTACAAAATATTTAAAATTCAAAAGTTGACTTTGGGGCAATTTTTTGGATGACAACATCTCATCATGCAACATGGATGATGTCATCATTTGTGCCAACATTCTTTTAAATATTTTACAAAAATGGGATAAATCCCAGGAGGAAGGAGCCTATTCGTCGTCATCCCTTAGCTGGAAAGGAGTGTCCTGCTTCTTCTTAGGAGATGAAATGTGAAATTGAGCTCAATACTCCATGAACTTGCTGACCATCATTTGAAGTTGATCTTGAGCGGGACCCTTGGTGTGATCCCCAATGACTTTGCAAGTCTCTCGTTCATCTATGAGTCTTTCTAGGAGTTTTAAGAATTCATTACTGCCTCCATCAGGTATCCAACAAAGTCGTGGTAGGCTAGAAGGTTGTTGATAGATTCTATATCAATAGTGGCCTCTAACTCTAAACCCTACAATGCAATTCCTTTGAAAATATGAATAGTGTCATCTACCTTCCTTAAGGCATATGATGGGGTGAGAAAACACGGAGACATCCTTAAGATGATCGATCCATTCGATGCATTGCATCTAAGGATTCCTCCTTGACTTTGTCTATTTTCTCCAAGACAAATTCCATTTGGTCAACCTGATAGTCTAGAGTAGCAAGGACTTTGTTGGGTGCTCTAGGGTGATCGAAGGTTTCAAATTTTATTAAGGCATCGACTAGGTAGTTGAGCATCTTACGGAATGTCTTGTGTTACAACTCCGACATGGTCTAACTCTTGAGAGATAGGTCCTACTATTCCACGGAGTTCCTTGTTAGCTTGATCTATATTTTCATAAAGCTCTATGAACTTTGTAATCAATTTCTCACTATCTTTGAGGATCTGCTCTCTCTAGGAAGACATTGCTACACCTTGTTTGACAATCTTAGCATACTCATTTATCTTCTCCTCAATAAGGGCTTCAGGAGTTTCGGTGGTAGCTATAGGAGGTGCATTTCCCATATTTTGTAGGGCTTGGAGAAGATGCTTGTTTTGCTCTTTTAATATTCTCTTCTCTTCCTTGTAGGATTTTTGAGGATGTTCCCATTGTGACTTGAGTCACTATAAAATCTGTAGGAGATAGATATTTTTCTCCTTTGTGGGATCAGGGTATGCGATCTCCATAACGCTTTCACCTAAATCTCTTTGAGAGAAGTGGTTTATAGCCTTTTCTTCTTAGCCCCTTTAGCTAGAATAACGGAGAAGTCCATAGGTGCAATAGGGATTTTCCTCTTGTCTTTGACTCAGTGTTTAGAGATCCATTATGGACTTAGGGTAGTGGGACCAGAGGAAGAAGAGGAAACGGGGGTGGAATAAGGAGAAACTATAGTGGAAACAGGAAATGTGTCGAGACACTTGGTGGTGGCATTGAGAAAGAAGCCAACCCTCCAACGCTCACGGGGTAAGAGTCACTATAGGAGAGGAAACTTTGGGGTTGAAGGGATCGTGAGATGAGGGAAGAAATCCTGGGGACAAATCCATGAGGGAATGGAAGATGGAGGAAGAGGGAGGGGGAATGGTAGAAGGCGGGGGAGAAGACACAACCAAAGAAGTGGTTGGTTTAACAACATGAGGGGAGGAGGAGTGGGAGAGGGGATGATGGGAACCTCACCGGTTGTAGTAGTGATAACATCCTAAGTGGATGTGCCCATTGGAGAAATTACCACTTCTTCTTCTTTTGGGGATATCAGGCTTACTACCTACTCCTCGGCAGAAAAAGGAGGGCTCTTAGGAATTTCCCTGAGTAGTGCTTGGATCTCCCTCTTTATCTTTTCCTTTTCCTTTAGGGAAGTGCTTCGGCTTAGTGGGTGCATTACCCAAGGGAGATGTGGTAAAGTCTACTCCAAGGTAGATGAGACTATTTTTCTTGCACCATTGCTTAGTGCACTAGAGAGTGCCTTTAACCCTTTCCTCAATAGTCTGAGGTGCCTTATTTCTATCACTTTTAGGAAATGGCCAATTATGCCCATCCATGTCTAGATAAACCTGATCAACCTCTTGATCAGTTGCTTTGAAGCCCTTTGGGACAATGGCCACACCATATTGAATGATCTCTGCCAGGGCCAGGCGGGAGTGATCCTTTCATATGAGCTTGACTTCGTGATATAGGCTGATGTAGCTATCTTCGATCGAGGGACGTGAATTGGATAGAGATTTGACCTTGGAAGGTAATAATGAGGTTCAAAGGTTGGCCTTGCAGAAATTATGCTTTAAGTTGAGAAATTCAATCTCTGCAAACATCTCCAAGGCTTTGTTATGTGAAGTGCAGTGTACCTGCCCATTGTGAGGAGGAATGGAGTTCCACCCTTCTTTATTTGTAAAAACTTCTCATGGTATGTAATAAGTTGTCTAGACAGCTCCAATAGCATCGAGGTTGCATCCCGCATACCTCGCCAACTTAGTGGGATCTCCCAAGAAGTTGGAGGCTCTGAGATAGGTGAAAGTGGGGAATTGCATGAATAACGGTCCACACTTCTCTATGGTGGATACCACGCTTTTGGTCATCTGACCATGAGTCATATTAGGCCTCAAGAGGTAGATGACGCCATAGAAGAAGGTGTCATTGATTTTGCTTAATTGTGCTATGATATTTTCCAGTATTAACTATGGATAATACTCATATATTTTGACCTAGGGCCATACCCCATACTGACTCAATGCTTGGTAGTCCTCTCTCGGGCGAAACATATACCACATAGGAGTTTATATAGAACTTCCCGTTGTCGAAAGTTGTTGAAGTTGCTACGAGATTTTGTAGGTGATAATCTCTCCCCATTCAAAACGTTGATCAGGAACATTTTTGCTCATTATTTCTAAATATCTGAGCATCCACTTGTGAAAGTAATGGGCATTAGGAAGCCTAAACACCCTACTCAGGAAAGTGATGGTGTCACTCAGCTCCTCTAAAAATTCACTATGATGAATGACTTGTGGCCACCTGTTTACTACGTTCTTGTTTTTGAGGTACACCTCATTCATTAGCTACATGCATTTGTCTTCATTTTCATTCCATGTCTTCATGCAGTCCTCTTGGCTTACTACTACAAAATGTCGGTGGTGAGGGATACCCAACATGATCTCAAAATTTTGGGTAGTGAGGTTGATTATTACCTCGCCCTTCTCATTTTTGACACATCTCATGTCTTTATTGTAACAACAGCCCACCAAGATCATGAACTCGGTGTTAATTGCACTCATGAGAATCCCTGCAGTGAATTACAGACCACTACCAACCAATTTATCCATCCATGGGCTGCCTGTGACCTTCTTGGTTACGGCCGGAAGTCCTCTATGTCAATGTGACCAAGTTTGGAATCTCGATATCGAGGTCACACTGTAAGGGATTCGGGAATCCTTACCCTTTGGTATTTATATTTCATTTCTTCTTCTATTAGCTTGGCTTTACCCTTGGACTTGGTTGTCTTCTTGCTCGATGAAGACATGTGTGAATCTTAGTTCATCTGTTGATATGCAAGAAGAATCGAGGAAGTCCATCACAGAAGAGCCATGTTAGCTGTTAAGTCATCCATCAAAGCTTACAGAATGAAAAGTTAGCAATTTACGAGCCTCTCGGAGGCAGGCATAAGGCATAACTCTCTGTGGGCTGCAGGATCTTAGAAAATCAAGGCACACTTTGGGAATGTGTTGCATGGGAGGAAACAACACCAAAAGGGGCACGGGCGTAGAAATACTACTCACAACATTCGGATGTTGGTGTCAACGGATTTGTGCTTGCGCCATATGAAGTATTTTAACTAGGCATAGATTTATTTGGTGTGTAGCGAGGTCTCGGGGTGTGCCATCAGCGCATATGTGGTAGATGCAACATTAAGGTGAGGTGTGCCAATAGTTTAGTTTCTGCGGCATGAGAAGGGTTTTCACAACATTCAAATGTTGTTGTAGCTGTAGGTGCGCTTGTGCGTGTGCCCACACCTAAGGAATTTTTTACAGTTTATTACAAGGCGTGGAGAAGGCTTATGCTGCATGCAGGGACAGTGTGCCTATGGCACAACTGTGTTTAATGTAACAACAATGAAACTTGTGCCGAAGGAAAGACAGTGGGTTGTTTTTGCAAAAATTTCATGTTTTTACTCTTTGGCAGGTTTTGATAGTTAGGAGGGAAAACTTTAGCACAATAGGGAATAAAGTATAAATGAGTCCAAATTGTTTTGTGGTGGAGGTCTTCCAGATTTTCAAATCTGGAAGGAGGATGGAGAACGGTTTTGGAGCTAAGTATTTGGATTTGCAAAATGGGTTGGGATTGCATTATCTTCTTAGGTTCATTGTTATTTTTAACAATCCTAATCACCTAAACCAATAGAAAAACCACAACAAAGCCACAAGAAAAGCAAGGACCACTTACCAGGAATATATAATGATAAAGGAGATGATGTGGGATCCACGAACGTGACAAATGGCAACATGCGGGGCTGACAGGAACGCTGACAAGTATAGAGGAATAAATTTTTCACATTTTTGAATTGTGAAAATGACAGGTCGGATGTGCCTATATATAGAAAAAGGTGTAATAAATGTGCCACCAACTTTTTCTATGGTGCACTTAGGGACATGTCGACACGAAGATATTTGCACCATGGCACAAATTTTGAAGTGTCAATATTGCATTTTCAGTGCCTTGGCGCACCATTGAGAGGCACAACATTTGGAGTTTTGACACTTAATAGAATGCACCAAAGGAATATAGGGGGCACAGTTTTGGTTGATGTAACATGAAAGTGTGCCAAACCCAAAAAGGTTGAATAATGACCAAGTTCTAAGAACTATATTTTACGTAAAGGGATTTTATGTCATTCAGAACATTAAGAGACCTCAAAGGGGACCAAAAGCGGAAACTTTGGTATGGTTACTTGCAAAATCGCCTCAATTTTACAAGATAATAGGTCTTATATTTCTTCCACGGATCTAAGCATTTCCTGTTAGGAAATATATCTTAGTGCTCCATTTGTATGTATGGGTGAATAATAATTACATGTGTAATTATTATTATGGTAAATTAGTGAAAATACATTTACGATGTAAATGTAAATACTAAATGTAAAATGTGGTTAGTATGTGGTAAGTTAGTAAGTTAGAATAATAAAACAATTAGTATTGTTTTATTATTATATTGGTGAGAGGTTGAAACCATATGGGTGTATGGTTGTATATAAAGACAAAGGTTGTTGTGAGGATTGTTATTTTACATCTCCTATATAATGGAGTGTATTGATATAATAAAAAGATAATATAGAGTTGTTGATTTCAATTATTGTGCTGTGTAGCTATTTCATGGATTCTTTGTATTAGATCAGATTAATTTCTACATTTCCTATATAGACATTTCTTTCAAACCTTTCACGCGCTCATCACAAGCTGATTTTGTCTCTCCATAGATGGCTTGACTGATATCATCCTCATCCCCAAATGGTAATGAGAATAATTCCTCATCTTGGATAAGCATATAAGCTGATTTTTCTTCTTGAAAATCATCAAGAACCATCTCCTCTTCCTCATGGTTTGCATCATCTGGAAATTTAAGGCTTCCCTCTTGTAACTTGAATCTCTTTGATGTTTCTTCAAAGTCCAAATCTCTCTGGGAAGGTGCATGTCAGACCTATCAAGATGGGGATATCCTCCTCCTCCTCGGTTTCCACAAAGTGATTCATCTTCCTGCTACCTTGGTACAAGATGTTAGCTTCTAGGCTTTCAGACTTTCATACCGTGTACCTCATCTTCTTTTCTGGAAGTAATTTCTCCATGTCTCCCTTCATTGGTATGGTTGTAGATGACCAATTCATCTAAATTTTACCTCCCAAGTCTCGGCAGAAACTTCTACTTAGCAACATTTTGAATGAGGCTGGGACATCGGCTACCAAAATCATCATTGAAATCTTCTTGTCTAGAAATTTGGTGAGAGACACCTGTGTATCTTTGACCTTCCCTACAAGTGGGACCTTTCTCAACTCCAAAGAGTAACAAGAGCTGCTAGGTGGAGTCATGGTAAGTTTGAGAGCCTTGGTGACCTTCAAAGGAATCACATTGTCTGAGGCACCAGAATCTATTATGCAATTGTTCAGTACATATTCTCCAACAAGAAGGGAAACATAGAAAGGTTCAACTTTATCAGTCTTTGATGCACTCAGAGAAAGCATGTTCTGTGAGGGAGTTGTAGGTGGGTTTGGTAGTATTCCTTTAGGATGATGAGCTACATCATTGGTTTTTAGACTACCACTCCTGATATATTGGATGAACCTCTCAAATTGTCTAGGATGATTCCGCAAATATTTAGTCTTAGTAATTTTCACTTTGGACTTTTTCCATATTCTCTAAAGTTAAAGGTAGTAGATATGGATGAGGGGGTGAAGGAACTATTTTTAGAGTTTGTATAGGGTGGGAGTAATATTTGATGTCCGAGGGATGGATGATATTTTGAACAACACACTAGGAGATTTCCATGTATTATATTTTTCAAGAGAAAATTTAGATTTAGACTTAGAAGAGACATCAGAAAGCTTACTTGGGATTGCGGGAGTCTTCTTACTTGCTATAGGGTCCGATTCCAATAATGCGAGACTTCATGGATGATGGAATTCGGGATCCTTGGTGATTATTTTATTTTGTGGAGTTTCCACGGGAGGTTCTTGATCTTATTTTTCTCTACAACAGTGGAAGGATATTTTCCTTTCTCATATTGAGAATGAGTGAATACTACACATGAGAAACTGGGTGCATCTTCTTTTTCTTCTTCATCACATCTAGAATACTCACAGAATCTGATTTTTGTATTGTTTTCAAACTCATCACTTTCTAGGAAATTACCACCTTCACTTTCTTGTTCAAGCTCTTCTTCAATTTCTTGAAATTTGTAATTTACATTCATGGGTGGATCCTCAAAGGTGAGCCTTTGGGGTGCTCCTATAATCTGATTTATGTTTCTTCTTTGAGAATAGACTCATTCAAAAATTCCCTCTTCAAATATGCCATCTCATTCGCCAAATTTTGCAGCAATGGATTGGTTCTCTCATCTTTAGGATGTTGGGTCTTTCCCTTTGATGGATTCTTGATCTTTCCAGAGAGGATGAGATCGTCATCTAGTTCAATGGACCTCCTTTTTGCTTCTACAATGTTCCTTTGTTGAAATATTTGTAGGACAAAGCCTACCTCTAGTGATTGAGAATTTATGAAGAATCTTTTGATATTGTTACGAGAGGGTGAATATTCTTGGTATCTGTGAAGCAACCATCCAAAACGAGCTATGAAGTATCTCATCGTTTCACTTTCTCCTTTTCTCATCCGATCCAACTGGACCAAGAGGTATTGACAGTCTTTGATTGATTTAAATATTTCCTTGAAGGCATCCTTAATGTCATGCCAACGAGTGATGGATTGGGAAGGAAAGAGGTAGAACCATTCGCTAATTTTTCTTTGAGGTACTCCACGAGCGAGTCTCATAGAAACGTGTTCATGTTGGACACCAAGAATTCCACATGATGTTTTGAAGGAAGCAATGTTTTCTTCAGGATTTGTGTTTTATCACCTTTGAACTTTGGAAAGTTCTTGTGGGAACTTGTTGGTAGATCATGAAGAGGAGGTTCAAGAGAAAGTGGACTGTATTTCTTCCCCATGGAACAATGGGTTGGGGTATTTCTACTTCATCTTCCATTTTTGTTTCTTCTTCTATTTCAACTCTTTCTTCTACAAATTCTTCTTCAACTTCTTCTTCTTTTAGGAACTCAATGCTCAATGATGGTTGAAAAATTGGAGAATTTGAAGGAGTATCAACAGGAGTCTTGATAGGATTTCCAGGTGAACTATTTGAAGAGCTGGATGGAGAGGAGGCTTGAGAGAAGAAGTATGGATTATCTCTAATTTGTTCTTTCTGATTTTGTGAAGCCTCAAAATTGAAATCATCAACACCTCTCGACCTACTCAACTTGGTGTGTCTTCCTTCAGCCAGCTTTTTGAAATTCTTGAAGTGGGAATATGAAAAGACACGTGTATAAATCAGCAATGTGTCTTTTAGCAATGGACTTTCATGAACTCTTTTTTTTTATTTTTTCAACATCTAATTACTTTTTGAATTTCAAACCTTGCGGTCATATATAAGGTGTAGATGCTACTAAATTTGTCCCACAGTGGGCGTCGAAAACTATTGGTGAGGAATTTTTTGGTGGAAAAACTTGTGGATTCTTTTCCAATGCTGGGAATCTAAGTCCATCTACTTAAATGGTGCAGCTACCTTATATACATGTATGTGAAAAGGTGTATTTCTATGGTGGCCTTTCAACCAGGGGATCCAACAAGGTCACTCCACCGACCTTTGCAACAAAGCTAGCAATCTCTTGCTAGGGAATAATTTGTCTAAAAGTGGGAAAGGGAGTGAGAAAAATGTAGAACTAATTTTGTAGTTACAAAATAAAAATCTTGCACACACTAGTTATAAAATTCTTCACATGCATTCATGAGAAGAAACAACCCTAAAAATGCCAACAAGATGAGATAAGATGGTGAACTCAAAGTTTCTGAAATCTCCTCATCTAAGAGGCTAAAAATCCTTCTTATTGTATTGCATCTTAAAAGCGAAGTTGTACATAGTGGAGCAATGGAGGATCTAGAGAAGAAGGGGGAAATGAAAGAAAATGGCAATTTCCTTTGCTTTCTCTAAGTACAATGCACTCGTGAGTTTACAAGATCAATTGCCTCCCATAAAATGGTGTGAAGAAGCCATTAAATATCCTCCAAGAAATGGTTATAAATTCTTCTTTGTTAGTAAGAAAAGGTTTACCATTTATTTTCAATCATTCGCGTCCGTTTAAATTCTTGATTCAAGAAGAAATGCCAATGGCGAATAAAAATGAGACTTTTCATAATGCATCCATTACACTTGTTTTGTAACTTTGAATTTGAACCATTCATCCTACATTTCAAAATTTAAACCAAATCCATCCACGTGGGAGAAATCTATTGGAGTGGGCGCAGAGCATGCCTTTTACATTTTGTGCCTTTTGGAGAAATAATGTTTTGGAACATTTCAGCCCGCTTACCCACTTTTGATATGGTCTTGACACATGGCCTCACTTGATTGGCGAAGGAGTCATGGGTCACTTTTATAATTTTACCTTTTTTCAATGTGTGCTCAAAAACACGAATTGCTCTGCCGGCCCGCCTCCCCGCTTTGACTCTTTTGATGTGGGCTTAATATTTGACTTTTTCCTTTAAGCTCGATCGGGGTTGTAGGTCACTTTTTAACTTTTTACCTTTTTTACAAAGAGGTTAAAAATCTCAAATCTCCCCGATGGTCTACCTCCCTGCTTTGACTTTCCAATGGTGGGCCCAATATTTGACTTTTTCCTTTAAGCTTGATTGGGGTTGTGGGTCACTTTATGCCTTTTAGCCCTTTTTACAAAAAGACTCAAATCCTCAAAACCCCCGATGGCCCATTTCTAATTAGATATGTCCAAGTACATGGATAATGGAGCCAAAATTTGACAAGGAATATAATGACCTTCATTCCCGACTATGGAAAAAATGCGAGAGAAGAATAAAGCTCCACCATATTGCGCTTGACTTTCAAATTTCTTTCACGAACCAAGGCATTGAAAACAATACCAGGTTTAACGATCCATGGCCATAGAAAGATTTGATAATTTCACTCAAATTATGAAGAAAATAGAATTTTCACACATCAAGATGGGGGAACGGAAAATTTATCAAACCATGCGAGTAGTAGAGTTTAAAGAACTTCAAAGCATGAATTTCTCTATCTTTTCAAGCTTCCATGTTTACTAGAACACTTCTTGAGAGCGTGAGCTCAAAATATTCGAATTTGACTTAAAAATGAGGGGAGATTTTGAGGTGACAAAATTAAGAATCCATTAATGAATTCTTAGAGACATAGAGTTTCGAGACTTAATGGAAGATTTTGAGGTCATTTGTTAAAATCCAATTCATTCCTAACGAGAAAATAAGCATGTAGATAGACTTACAACAATTGGTGCTAGTTTTGAAGTGCTGGAACAGATTGAAAATAGCAAAATTTAGCCTCATATAAAGCTAATTGTCAGGCCTTCGATACCTGATAATGACTTGAATTGGTAGGTTTTGAAAGTGATGATCAAATCTATAGGTTTTTATAGTAAGAAGCTGAATTTTTCTGTAGTAAATCAAGATAAATTACAACACTTATATGGTGACTAGATTATTCAATTAAAGACAAATAAACTACCTCGAGGTCTAGTCACATTAGAAGACATATTTAGCATTGACGATCAATTAAGGAAGGTCAAGACTAAGATGTCAACACATGCTGATAACTATGAAGAAATCTTAGTTGATGAAGGGAAAAAAATCTCGAGAAAGGTATGTTCTTTAGCTGAAAAAAATTCTTTTATTAATCTTTGTAAGGAATTTAAGTATGTTTTCACTTGGAAATACCAAGACCTAAAAGGGTTTGATCCCAGTTTAGCACAACACACTATTGAATTGCAGCCAAATTCCAAGCCAATTAGGTAAAAACAGAGGCCTATAAATCCCAAAATAGAGCCTCTAATGAGGAAAGAGTTATCTAAGTTGATTGAATTAGGTATTATCTTTCCACTTAAGAATTCAAGTTGGGTAGCCAATCTTGTTCTGTTTGGAAGAAAAATAGAGAAATCATATTATGTGTGGATTTTAGAGATCTTAATAAAGCTTCATTAAAATATCACTACCCACTTCCAAATATGGATTAGATTTTGAGAATAGTTTTTGGTTCAGATAGACTATCTCTTCTAGATGGCTATAGTGGATACAATTAGATTTTAGTCCGAGAAGAGGATAGGTACAAAATAACTTTCACCACTAAGTGGGGTACTTATGCTTACAAAAGAATGCCTTTTGGCCTTTCAAATGTTGGTGTAACATTTCAACATGCAATGGACATGGATTTTCGTAGCTTGTTAAATAAATGCATCCTTTTTATTTAGATGATGTTACTATATTCTCAAAAAATTAGAAGAACATCTAATACATCTAAGGCATACTTTTCAGTTATGCAGATAGTTTGGAATATCTTTGAATCCAATAAAGTCTATCTTTTCAAGTACATCAAGGAAAATTACTTGGTCATATTGTTTCTAAGCAAGGTTTGGTAATTGATCCTTTCAAAATCGAAGCCATATCACAACTATCATTACCTCATCATAAGAAGGCATTACAGAGTTTTCTTGGAAAAATCAAATTTGTTAGAAGATTTTTTCCAGATTTTACAGCATTGGTGAAACCATTGACAACTATGTTAAAGAAAGAGAAAACTTTCTCTTGGACTAGTGAAGGGAGAGAAGGGTTTGAATTAATTAAGGAAGTCATCTCTCGATAAATATTTTACAATGTATGCACTTATAGGATCTGAAACAATCTCAGCCATATTAAACCAGATTAATGATGAAAATGTTGAGCAGCCAATTTCTTTCTTTGGATAGAGCTTGCACGATTACAAAAAAGGTACACATTTATTTTTTAAAATGTACTTTCAGTAGTCAGAGGGCTAAAGAATTTGAAGTACATGCTTTTAAACAACAAAATTCATGTTCTTGTTTCTCATCCAACTGTGAAAGCTTTCTTGTTAAATAAAGAATTGAATGAGAAAAGAGAAATTTGATAATGAAGGTCATGGAATATGACGTTGATATTCATGTTACAAAGATAGTTTGAGGAAAAGGCTTGTGTGAACATCTAATTGCTGATATGGAAAAACAACAGACTGTAGAACTGAAGATTCAAAATAGCATGCTGAAATTATGTATCAACAATCAGACATTATGGTTCAGCCAGAAAATCAGCAACCTGAACTTGCTCAAGAAATCCAAGAATCAAGATGGATGACTAATTTAGTTAACTATCTACAAGCATGGCATCTATCTGGAAGGTATGGACAAGAATAAATGAAGGTATTTCAAATTACAAGTTGTACCCTATGTTTTCATTGATGGTGTATTATTCAAAAGGGATATAAATGGAATCTTGCTGCGATGTGTTGACTATGATAAAATTTAGCAATTATTATCAGAATTCCACGAAGGACCTACAGGAGGTCATTTCTTAGCACGTACCACAACCTTAAAAATTATGAAAGTTGGTTACTATTGGCCTAGTATATTTAAGGACTATTTTGAATGGATTAGGAAGTGTAAGAAATGTGCTTTCTTTGTTGGAAAAGAACATTTGGCTTCGCTTACCTTTACAACCTATTTCAGTTGATCATCCTTTTATGCAGTGGGGCCTTGATTTTATTGGCATGATAAACCCACCTTCGTCACAAGGACACAAGTGGATTTTGACTGCCGCTTCTGATTACTTTACACACTTTGGACCGAAGCAAAAGCATTTAAATATTGTAATGAAACTTCAATACTATCCTTTTATGAAGGTATATTTTGTAGATTTGGTGTCCCAACAACTATCATATCAGATAATGCTTTAGCATTTCTTAGTGCAAAGGTAACAGATTGGGTTGTTAACCATGGAATTTATCTAAGTTCTTCATCTAATTATTACCCACAAGGTAATGGGTTAGCTAAAATTACTAACGAGAATCTCTTAAGGATCATCAGAAGAACACTCAAAGATAACCGTGGTAAGTGCAGAAAGTTAGGGGACAATTAAGTGGACATCAAATCCTGAATTTTACATCAAAAACAACAAAACATCAAATTTAGTCTTCTGCGGACTTGATCCATGCCGAAAAGTAAAAAATATGTCATAAAAATGGTACCATCGCATAGGGGAGACTTTTAGCTTTGTAGAAATATTTATTTTCAAGTGAATAGAATAGGATAAATATCAGTTTATAATTTTTACTAATAGTAGGTCTTTAAGACACTTTTTCCGTGAATGTTTATGTCTACGTTTAAGACTGCAAATTTTGTTTCAATTGTTAGAATATGATAAAACATATACTATCCCAATTGTGGTGAAATTATATACATGTTCAAAAATATTATTTGATTTCAATATTTTTTGATGAATTTATCATGGGCAAATGGAAAGTGCTCTATTTTCTTTATGTTTTCAGACCACTTTCACATAAAAAATCATTAAAAAAAAATTACTAAAAAAATACGAACTAAAATCTATCCCAAGATAGATAACGACATCTAACTTCTCACTTAAGGAAAAATATATATATCAATTTTTGGTCATCCAAATCGTGGGCAAATGGACTACAATCTTATAGGTGTTTTAAAAAAAAACCAAGTCATTGAATTTTGAGTATTTAATATAGCTAAACTTGTCCTTTTTTATAAAAATAGTAGTTTAGAAACTAGATTCTGGATTCTACGATTCATATTAGAATAAGTTTTTCTAATTTTGAGTGAATGTATTGCTAATAATCCTTACAAGTTGATATTATGTTGTTATTTGCAATATGACGTCCACTTATGACCCCTTTTTTATCCCCCAACTTGTTGCACTTACCCACCAAAGAGATTAGCATTTAATGTTGAATTCAACACTTTGGGCTGATAGAGTGACTCCTAAAATATTAGTTGGCAATTCACCATACAAACTTGTTTATGGAAGAGAAGCAAGAATGCCTATTTTAGTTGAGTTACCCGCATTAGATTTGCTGCATCAAATGGAGCTTCTTGAAAATGAACCATTGCAGGTTCGTTATGCAGAAATTAATGGAATTACAAGAGCTAAGAGATCAAGCTCATTTAAACATGGAAAAGAATCAAAAATAGATGAAGAAGACTTTTGATAAGAAAGCCAAATTCAGAATCTTCAATGAAGGAGATATTGTGTTAAAGTGGGATGTTGATCATGCAAAGCCAAGAAGACACACAAAGTTTGATACAATCTGGAGTGGTCCTTACATGATTTCATCTTACAAAGAACACAATACTTTTCATCTCTCAAGGCTGAATGGAGAGGAACTTCCCATTCCTGTGAATGGTATGTTTCTCAAACACTGTTATTGAAAATCCTACAGTGTCTATTTAGATTAGGATTTCCCTTCGGTAAGTGTGGTTCCTGCACATTGCAATGTTTTTTCCATTCATTAAGTGCATTCGTCGCATGATTTGGAAGGGTTGGACCTTTAAGAAGGAATATTTTGGCTACATGCTTTAGAATCCATACATAATGGACAAGATCAAAACCTTTGGTATACAAAGATAGAGATAGATTTCCCCGTAGGATCTTTAGAAATGTTGACAATTTTTACACTTGTGTAAAAATGGGCAACTCGAAACTTCATTATGATGGATAGCATTGGTGAAGTATACCTAAGCTAGGGGAGGTTATTTCAGACAATATTGTTACTGTTGAATTAATTAATTATTACATGAAAATATGAAGCTATGTGTATGTTGTTGTAAAACATAACATATCACATAGCCTACAATTTCATGCTATCTTCAGAAAAAGAACACAAAGCCCTCGAAGGACAGTTGTGTTGCCTTCATGAAGACACCAAATTGTAGAATAGATGAAGTGTTAGGTTTTGAATAATCAATCATATTGCAGATTGAGAAATCGAGTTCATTACTAGATGTTACATGGCATTCTTTAATGATCTTTCTATCATGCTTAAGACATTTAATTATATTATTGGGTTTTTAGTTCATCATACAATCTATATAAAAATTAGAAATGCGAAAGAAATACACAACTCAATTTCACAATTCAATGTTTTATTCATAAGGAATTTCAAATGTTCCCACACAAGTCGTGGGATGTAATTGGAAAGTAAAGTACAACTACTGAAATAAGAGGTACACATGCATGAAAGAGAAAATAAAGGAGTATGAGTGAACCCATCATTTCCTTGAGGTTTTCCTTCGGTTGATGCATCCTCATCTTTAGCTTTGTTCCCTCTTCATCTTCATTGTTGAAAGCATCGTACCTGAAAATAGAAAAAAAAAATCATCAGTTACGAGCTCAGGGTTAATCCATATTCCTATATTGTCCTAATTTGTGCACATGGATCTCTTAATAACAAGAGATATAGATTACTTGAAGATCAAATAGTATACATGATTTACTCACTCAGAAAGAAGGAAAGAGAAGAAAAGAAAAACATGGACATAAGAGAGGCCAAAAAGCCTAAATATTTTCTAACTATTTTCTCAAGTGTGTAGGAACAAGTTGCAGTCAAGAAGAAATAAATCATATCTTACAATCCTCACTATAGATAAATATTGCAGAGTTCAATAACTTTTATCCTATGGTACATGAAGTAGATAAGTGACAAGTACATACTGGTATGAAGGAAGAATGCAACACAAAGTTCAACAACTATTCTAGAAATAGAAGAAGTTGCATTACAGAATAGAGGAGAGACTTACAAATAAAAGTACATGTTCCAGATTACAACTAAAGAAGAAGAGTTAGAATTTAAAGGTTGAAGTTAACTAGAGAGAAGATTACACTAGAAACAAAATGAGAAAGAAGTTTGAGAAAATTTTGATAGGGATTCGCCATGTAAAATGGACATTTACATATTTCCATCATGTTTTTTTAACTAATACATGCTTTAAAATTTGTATGTAAATCAAATAAGTGATACAAAAAGTATAAAAGCATGCCATGATCAAGATAATAGTTATTATGTTTCAGTTTCCAACAACAAATCACTTCAATAGAAAAGTGATACATTCTATTTTTTGAATCAGAAAGTACATCTATTACAGCTAAAACAAAAATTAAAGAAGGAAATCTTAGAAAATTTTGGCAAGGATTCACCATGAAAAATGGATATTTTAAATTTTCTAGCATACATACTAAAGTTGTAATGAAGATTAAATGTAGTATTTTAAGAAAAGAAATGGATTACACTTTTAGTCATCAAATTGAAGAAATTTGGATCTTTCATTATAGCTTAACAGTTGAATAAAATGAAGTTTCAAGATAATACTATAGATTTCATCCATTTTTAATTATAGTTTTCAAATGAAGCAAGAATGAGAAACTATTTACAACTTCTAGAAGGCCACATACAAGGTACAAAGATCTCATGAAATCAAGAACAATCAAAGTATTAATATTGTAACTTCAAGAATCAAATGAACAAGCCTATTTGTCTATCAAGAAAATGTCAAATCTCAAAATATCTAAGTTATAGTAATCAAAGAGGATAGAAGATGAAATCAATGACAACATAGATGTTTATGACAAAAGAGCTACAAGTGTAACCAAACAACTTCAAGTTTACATAATGATTCAAGACCTCGAGCCCAAACTTGGGATTGATGAAAGTTTACATTATGCTATAGTATACTTTAGAGCCAAATTTAAATGCAAGACTCATGGTTATATAGAAACAGAATAACCCACAAGGAGAACCAGTTTCGAGTTTGAATCAGAACAAAAGAAGATACCCATTAGAATAAAGCTTCAAATCAGAAGTCTATAAAGATAGACTTGATGCCCAAGAGTAAGCTTGAAACCAAATGCACAAAGAGCCACATAGTACAAAGTTTTCAATTACAAGGATAATAAAGCATAATACAGAACTTCCAGATATTTCAAGTCAGAGCTTCAAATGCTCAAGGTCGACTAAGCAAATAAGCAACCAACTAAATGCTCCAAAGTTAGAGCTCAAAAAGAACCTACTAATGGGGACCACATTGAAGTAAATCTCAAGAGCTCATCTTAAACAAAGTACAAGGAGAAAAAACAAAGAAAAAAACCTCGGTAAAAGAGTTGAGTAGTACTACCAACTACCGAGGCAATCTCAAATTAGAAATGTCATATTAATACAATCTGGAGAGCTATAAAAGATCAAAATATGTAGATATTAGAACAACCTCAAAGGAATGAATACAGGTAACAAGAAAACAACCATTTTAGCATTCAAAAAATTTGAAATTATACAGGTACTCATACATTTCCAAAGATGAAGAAGATTCGAACATTTAGAAGTTCATGATTCCTATTATAAATCAATTTCAAGTTGCAGATCCGAGGAAGAAAATGTAGTTTCTGACTTTAGTCGAAAAACCCACTAAATGGGTATCCAAGAATCGTGAAAGGAAGCAAAACTTACTGATTTAATCAAAAATATGAGAAAATCCTCAAATGATCATTGAATTCAGAGCCAAAAGGAGAACCCAGAATGAGTTTCAACTCAGAAATCAATGTTGTCCCAGAAATCACATTAAAATGCAAAGGAAAAATGAGTATCAGTGTTTGAAGTTGAAATGGCAAAGACAAAGTAATAGTGGTGCTTAGGAGATCGAAGCTTACCATTCGTTGACAAATAGTATGATAGTTACACAGTCCTAAGCTCGAAGGCCTTTAACATAGAAAATACAAATCAAAGCATTGAACTCCAACCAAGGGTTTCTAAAACCAAATCCCGAGCTCGATTGCCAACAACAATGTCTACTAAGAAAGCCTTGCATAGCTCCACAAGAAGCCAAAAAACTATAAATCCAAGCTCAAATCTTACTCAAAAAAATGAACCAAACTCAAAGTAGAAAACAATAATGGTGGAAAAAATACAAACCAAATAGAGATCTCAAAAACAAAGAAAAACCTTACAAAGCTCGGGATGATCAATATATAGTCAAGAGATCATAGAAACACAAATCCACAAACACCTTTCCTAAAAAAAAATGATGATACAAATGCCATAGAGTAATAGGTGATCATTTGTGTAGAAGGACCGAGATCACAGACTTCAACAATGATAGCTAAGAAAGAAGACAAAGACCTCCTCTACATTAAAATCCGAACTCGAAGCAATGCAACTGGTAAAATTGACCAAAATCTTGCAAGAAAATCCAACCTAGAACTCAAAATAATCAATAATGGTGGCCATTAAAACCTTACAGAGAGTCTAAGAGTTGAGCTTGACAAGAAACAATCACAAAAAATATAGATGTAACCGAGCTGAGAGAATCGATCTGCTAAAGAAGCTGAGCTTCATAGAATGAAAATGGTGGAGAGATCAAATACTTTCACTTACAAAGCTTCACGGACTCATAGAGGCCAAGTTTTTAGAGTCCTAGAACTCAAAGATCAAAGGAATGGTGATCTGAAAAAAAAATATAGGGCTTCTCCACTCAGAGCGAGCAAAAAGAATGACCAAATGATGGAGCTCGGGTACTTTTCAACTCACTCGCTAACCTCGGTATAATCTAACTCAATCAAAAGTTAGGGATTGATGATCAGAGATCAAGCCATGTAAAGATCGAGGGGTAGGGATGGATGCAATATTCAATTCAAATCACCATGGTTAAATGCCAACAACTGCATTAAAATCCAAGTGAAACCCTAAACAAAGATCAAGATCAACGGTTCACAAGAATCTAAGCGCCAGAATCAATGGTCATAGCCAATCACAATGGCCAATATATTTAATGCAAATTGCTAGCATAAAATGTGAAGGGTGAGTCACCATGGAGAGGGGGCCAACCCCACGTTTAAAGAAAAATTATCATTGCATCGACTTTCAAAATTCTAAACCATAGACTATGTCCTCATGGTCAAAGAGAGCCAATCACTATACATGCCAACAATAATCACCGAAAAGGTAAAGTTAAACCTTATCCTCTTCAAAATGAAAAAAAATGACAAGTAATTGCATGGTCATGTGTTAATCAAAGGTGGCTGAGTATGGCATGGTGGCCTTTTACAAAGTGCCCACATATATATGTTTAAAACCATGGCAATGTCCCAAGTCTACAAGAAGGCCAAACTCAACAAAGACATGTGCACCTATCTAGAGTGGTCCCCACATGGAGTTAGCATAGAACAAAAGTATTGTATTTTGCAAATGATATATTTAAAATATAGCAAAAGAAATCATGTTACCACACTAGGGGACAAAGGGAATGTCAATATCAGAGCCTGATCTTAAAGGTGGTCCCCATCAAGATGTATACTTGAGTGAGTTATTTTTGTAAAATATTGTAAATAATGGATTATCTTTACTCACACACAGAGATCAAATTTTGCATGTGCATCCAAGGGGACAAGTGGATTAGAATTTCAGATGTCACATCAACAACAAGAAGAAAAATTTGCATGCACCTAAAAGGAGACTTTCTCATCAAGAAAGGTTTATTTTTAACATTATTCACCCATGCTTTTTCTTAAAAATAGGACGATTAATCTGCAATTTAACCGTGATGTAATGAAAGGATATTAATGAATCTTTGTATTAGTTTTCTTTATTTCATTTCTTTATTTATTAATAGAAAAGGGATAAAAATAGGATGCATGGGTGAGGACAACCCTAGTCTATTTTTTGGAAGGGTGAGTGAATCAATTTTGTTATGTATTATGTGCCTTGACAAAGCACAAAGGAGGATTGTTTAGATACAAGAGTGATGAAGAAATTTTCTACCAGTTTTTTGCTTAGAATGTGAAGTATTTTCTGCCTTTCCAATTATTTATGGTCTTGTGTATATTTCCATTAATCTTGTGAATGTTGAATTCCATGATTAATCATCTTACCCTATTACAAGTTTAGTATTTCTAAATGATATTAATGTGTCAGTGTAACTTAGCAATATTGTTGTGATTCTATCCCTCAATACATCAAAGTGTTTACCCTTAATTATGTTCAAATTACTTGTTGATCAGAGAACACTTATGAGAACTAACACAAGAAGTCTATGTGGGAAAGCGAGGCCATGTTTAGGGTTCAAATGGATGAAAGAGCACACGCATAGAGGGAAAGTTTAGTATTTGGGACTTAGCCTATTTTGAGCATAAAGACCTATTTTTAGAAGATGGAATGCGGAACACACTAACGATGAAGGGACGTGCATGCCACGCATTGTCTATCATTAGAGGATTTGATCTAAGAGTTTTGCATAGAGATGAGATAATAATAGGATTTTCACTTGATTAACTACAAGAGGTCTATAGATAGAACACTTGCATGTGTGACTATGCTCGTAAATGATACATGGCTATTAATAGCATGCAGCCTATTTTTGGAATAGAGAAGGGGTGAAGGGAAAGTATCTACCCTATATATATTGTAGGAATCACATAGTAGTAATGTGTGTGTGATAGAGATATATACGACGGGATTACTATAATAGATCTATGCGTGCATTGGTATAGATTGACATTACTGTAAGGAGCTTATGTGTTTATTAATAGATGGAAGTTATTGGTTGAGTCTAAGTGTCATTCCTATGTGTAATCAAGTAGTGAATGTTCTTGACTCAATCATGATTATTGTTTAAACTTGTTCATTCATGAATCTGGATATGGTATGTATTGTAGAATGATGGAATAGTTATGGAACTATATACTTCTTTCTTCATTACAATAGCATCTTGCTACAACAACCCTAAAGAGGGACTTGATACCTTTGCACACTTGGTGAGTGCTCAATCTAAACCGAGTGATGTGCCATCGCGACTAGGGTGTTATCCGGTAAATTCTAGTCTACATCATTAGTTCTATTATCGAGACCTCTATTTCAGTTGTCTTCAAGATGGTTCACAATTAATACGTACTCGCTTAACTCTAGAAAGTATTGAGGAGTGGATACATGATCCTGGAGGAAGAATACACACGGCAGTTCAATAGTGGATCCGAGTTTAACACATGCACTTGGGTAGAACATAATCTATATGAAAAATTATTTGAGAGCTTTTTCACCATCTTTCTAGTAGAATTATATGAGTGCCATACTACTTATGCATCTTAGCATAATTGGAGGTATCACGTACTTGTCTGGACACATGAATAATTTCAAGCCCTTTATGATGCTAACCTGATTTGGAATCCCATTGTGGATAAGTGGTTTCAAGGTGTTCTAAATAGTTATATTCTGGAATATTCAATTTTGACGTATTCTTTCCGGAGGTAGCTGAAATCTAGTTTTGCGGTATCTAGAGGAACATATCTACAAGGCATTCCCATAGTGATCAAGATATTGATGGTAAATTTGAACACGGAGAGTAAACTAATGGCTAACTAAAATTCCCCACACACGAGGCCGGGAACAAGTTTGGAAAATGATGGAAGACCTAGTGGATAAATAAAGAGAGAGGAAAGGTGGCTTAAGTATAATGAGGCGCACGAGAGGGAGATAGAGAAGTAATGTTCCATTGCAGAAAGTATGGCGTTGAGGAGAGAGATGTCTCATGAAGGATTTATAGCTCATGTAGAAGACATGGATCTGAAGCATCAAGAACTTCCCCATCTTAGAAAACATGCGAGAGATCCCCCTTATCCTCACGTGAAGTTCACCAACAAAGACCTGCGTGGGCCATGGGTGCACTTCTTAATCCACCTAGTGACCTAGCCCTTGCGCTTGGTTTTCTATAATCTAGTATGAAAAGTAACCAACATACCAACTTGGAAAGTACGAGAGTAGGAGTAAGTTAGGGAGAAAGTACATCAATGGCAAGACAGACGACTTTAATGATATTTGGAGGAACATTCTTAGGCGCATCATCCACACAAAACATGAGTGCGTAGAATGTTGGATTCACCTCTTGAAGTGGAACCACCTCAAAAACTGTAGGGGTTCAATATAGTAGTAATGTTAGAGCATAGGGAGTACATATAAAGGTCCTATTCTCAGTTACTAGTGGAGGATCGGGAGGTATAGGTGGTTCTAGTTCTGATGGATCTGGTTGTTCTAGAGGTAGAGGGAACACAGGAGGTTCTAGATCAGGTGGTCAAGGTCCACAACAACTAAAAAATATCTATATGGAGATGTCTCTTCATCTCCCAGAGTATATAGGTATAGAGGATGCTTAGAACATGTTCATATGTGTGAGATATTTTGGTGTGCTAAAGGGATCAAAGTTTCGAGGGCATGACAAGTCAATTCACTACTACCTTGCAGGGATGAGAACACAACTGGTATAGGAATTTTGACCCTGATCAAACTTACATGGATTATGGAGCACTGAAGGATGCTTTCTTAAAAGAGTTCTATATCCCAAAATTCGAGCAGAAAAATATTAGTGCACTCAAAGATATCAAGCAGGGAACCACTGAGAGTGTACGTGAGTATGATGCCCATTTTAAGACACTTATATCTAAGTTATCTTATGATATTCATGTAAGTCAGCATGCACAATGGTTCGTTGGAGGATTGATTACACCATTCGAAGAGCACTATCACATAAGACATACACTGATCCACGTGAAGCACTAGAAGTAGCTTTGCATGTTGAGGTAGTTGGGAGCATTGACACTGGTGTTAGTCCATTCTTAGAGGCATGATTGTAGCTATGGCCAAATAGTTAGAGAAGCTATCAGTGAATTCAGCCCATGAAACGCACTCAGGAATTTGGTGTATAGATTGTGAAGTGGAAGGTCACACCAAGGATAGTTGTCATTACGAAAAATATGCTCATTACTATTGGATTATGAGATTTGTCATTTGAATCATGATGCTAGTCACTGTCCTTTGTTACAACGTATGATAAGGAAGAATGTATCCAAATTTTGCAAAATTTGTAGGTCCATGACCCATGATACTAAGGATTGTCAATTGATTGGTTAGATCCAGGATGCTATAGACATTGGGGTATGATAGACAAGTGTAACAAATAATTCTAAGGGTAAGAATGAGCACCAAGATTGGGATCATAATCAAATGCGCTATGAAAGGAATGAGAGGCATCTTGAAGGAGGTCATGGAAGGGGGCACAGAGATATCGTGGTGGATATGCGGAGAATGTGTCTATGGTGGAGGAAGAGGTGAGTTCCCTCATGGAACATGTTATATGTCTAGATCTTCTGACCACTACAGGCATGAATGTCCTCATAATATTGCATGTTATTTCTACGAAAAGAACCATATCTATGAAGATTTCCCAAACTTATATGAGCATATGAGTAAGCAACAAAAGAAAGGAAATAAAGGTGTTCGGATGGTTAGAATTCAGCGTGCAATAGAATATTAGTGGATTCCCAAGATAGTAGAAGGACCCGAGGAATTAACGGTGAATATTAATACACGAGCTGAAGTGGCACGCACAAGAGAGGCATCGTGCACGAAGCCTATGATTACCAAGGAGGAGGTTTTAAATGCAAGGTACCTAGATCCGGATCATCGAAGGAGGTTTATCAGATACCATGGAATTGCTAAGGAATCTTAGGTGAAATACAATACTTAAAGGAGAAGAAGAAATCATCAAAGTCAATCCAAACTAATATCGATGATCTCGAGAGAAATATGCAAAATGTTGCACCTGGAGAACATCATCCCACTATTAGGAAGTTGGTAAAAAGGGAACACTCCACGCGCAAGTGTTCAGACAAAATGAAAAATATTGCATGTAAATATTTCCGATGATAGCATTGACTATGACAAAGAAATTACTCTAAATGTCATTGTGGATGGATCATTATTGAGCAATATTATGATAAATACAGTACGAAGTAAATGTTCTTACATTAGATGCATGGGTGAAAATGAGGATGCCTTCATTACAACCATCATCTAATGTGTTGTTTATGGAAGACCGGACTAAGGCCACCCCCATAGGAGTTTTGAAGGATACATCTATAACTATACAAGGGGACAACTTCTTTGGAGATTTTGAGGTATTAGCACTTGCGAAGTAGATAGTTTTTCAGTCTTAGTTGGACGCCCTTGGTGTTATGCGAATAACATTGAACTAAGATTCAATAAGGGGTATATCATTTTTGAGAACAAGGAGGAAAGGGTTATGATACCTTTGAAAAATGGGAAGTCTACACCATATATTGAGCCTATAAGTGAGGAGTACTTAAACAAAATCTATATCCGTGCTTTTCAGGATCCAGAGGTCAATGAACCATCAAAGGAAGAAATCCTATAGTGGGAGGATTCTCATTCTATCAGTGATACTATGAGTATTGCTTGTGACATTTGGGCTCATGGTAGATATGCACTAGTAGGACATGAGGTGAAAAATGTGGTTGAGCACAAGAAGTGACTTTGTTCTATTTGACGGATAGGTGGTGCAAAGATTATCTTGGTATACATGAGCAGAAGATCATCTTGTATTTTTGGAAGCCATGGAGGCATAATGCATAGACCAAGTCAGGAGAAGAGATATGTTATCATGTCTTGCAGGACAAAAATACGCTGGTGGGTAGTTCATGGAGATAATCTTATAGAGCGAGAAGGAGAAGAAGTTCCCTATCTACTAGGTTTACAAGAAGTAATGCACCTATGTAGATCTACACTTATAATGGTGATTAACCTACTCAAAGCATCACATTCAGCAAAGTGTGAGAGACTCTGACAGACAGTGGGGCAAAAAAATTACCACCTTCACTTTGGGTGCATATACCGTATTCTAATTTACAAGGATGTGCACACACTGTATTTATATGTAGAACTACATATAGAGACTAGGAATTGGAAAACTTTGACTATTTTTCTTCCCAACCTCCAATAGAAGAGGCATTAAAATTTGTCAAGCGGTTAACCATGGGAGATAGTGCAAAGGTGGAGGAACTCATACATGAAATAATGGGTGAGATAGAATCAGATGCGCATTTTGAAGAAGAAGGAGAAGACTCCATATTGCTTGATCATGGAAAGATAAAGGTAACATGGTGTACATCGTGGATGATGATGAAGTTGAAAATTTGGATATTGACCATTGACGGGGGTACAAAAGGTCTTCGATATCACGAGATAAGGTTACGTGTGCATACCATGAACCAATGAAGACCAAAAAGGTCAATATAGGATCAGAGGTTGAGCCTAAGGAGGTCATAATTGGAGACTACTAGTCAAACTCAGAGGTGGAAAAGATCATTGAGTTACTTAGGGATTATCAGGACTTATTCCCTCGAGGGTATCATGAAATTAAATACGTGCATGAATCACTTAAGGAAATGAAGATAAAGCTTAAGGAAGGTGCACACCCCGTGATAAAGAGACCTTACAAAATGAATCCTAATTTACATGAAAAGGTAAAAGAATTAATTGATAAATTTTTAAAATATAGAATTATGAAGCCCCTTGATGAGTCAAAATGGGTTAGTCCAATGGTGATTAGTATTAAGAAGGATGGATGAATTAGAATATGTGTAGACTACAGGGAGCTAAAGGTTGCCTATGTAATAGACCCATTCCCTATGCCATTTACGGAGGAAATACTAGAGGGAGTTACAAGGCACGAGATATATTCCTTCACAGATGGGTTTTCTGGGTATCATCAAGTTAGGATTGCTCAGGAGGACCAGGAAAAGACTACATTTACTACTGAATGGGGCAGATTTTCCTATACTGTGATGCCTTTTGGATTGAAAAATGTGCTTGTTGTATTCTCATGTATAGTTGTTTAGGCATTCAAATATTTTATTCACAACTTTTTACAGGTTTATCTAGATGATTGGATAGTATATGGGCTTGTGAAAGATCATTATGACAACGTGTGCTTAGTGTTTGAACGATGTAGAAAAGCGAGTATCTCTTTAAACATAAAAAGTGCATATTTGCTACACCTTTCGAATATTTTTCGACATATAATCTGCAAGGAAGGTTTGTTGGTTGATCCAACTAAGGTTGGAGTCATTTTAGGCCCGGAAGTGCCTACCACCCAAAGTGAGGTGCGTGGATTTTTGGTCATACATGTTACTATCGAAATTTCATTAAAGGGCATGCCAAAATTGCAGCACCCTTGGAAGAATTACTAAAAAGGAAAAGTTACATTTTTGGGGAGAATCTGCAGCAAGCGTGCGTTTGAGATATTAAAAGAGATACTTACTATCATGCCCATTCTACATTTTCCCTCATGGGATAAACCAATTCATGTGCATGTGGATGATTTTGGCATGGCCATTGGTGTTGTGTTAGCTGAACCTAGTAAAGGTATTATAGATCATCCAATTTGTTTTGCTAGTAGGAAGATGAATCCTGTTGAAAGGAATTATATAACTACAGAGCGAAGCTTTGTCAATGATCTATGCACTACACAAGTTTCGACAGTACTTGTTAGCAACACCATTTGTGTTTTATACAAATCACATGGCATTAAAGTATTTGGTGAACAAACCGGTCTTGCAAGGGCACATATGTAGATGGGTACTCCTATTTCAAGAGTTTGACTTCACAGTTGTGGTGAAGCCAGGGAAAAGTAATTTTGGACCAGACCACTTGTCTAGAATTCACTCAAGAGAAGAAGAATAAACTATTGAAATAACCAAGCCAGATGCATAGTTATATAGGTTACAAGGCGTACACATGGAATTATAAGACATTGTTGTATTTCTACAAACTAGTATGGCACCAGAAGGAATGAAGGCATTAGAAAAGAAACAACTTGCTATACACGCGAAACTATTTATGTTAATTAGTGGTGACCTTTACAAGTTAGGAAAAGATGAAGTATCATGCCTTTTGGATTGGAGCATGATCGCAAGGATATTATGGAAGAAGCCAACGATGGTATTGTAGGTGGCCATTATGCAGGTGATGCAACTAAACGAAATATCATATTCTTTGGATTATGGTGGGAGACATTGTATAAAGACCTGTAAAGAATATGTAAGGCGTGTGATCATTGTTAGCACCTAGGTAAATGAGGAAAAGAGATAATATTCCTTTGAGATCAGTTACTAGTGCCGAACCATTTGAGAAATCATTGATTGAATTTTTAGGACCTATTTCACCATCCGTGCGTAGGACTGGATTGCACAATATCATTACTTATATAGATTATCTAACACAACGGGTAGAATCCACACCTACAAATGATTTTATAGTGGCTGGTAGCTAGGTTTATATGGGAGAATGTTCTTACAATATATGGATGTCCTTTCATCTTGACAAGTGATAGGGGCACACACTTTTGAATGAGACAATTAGGATCCTATTAGATCGGTTTATGGTTGCACACCATAAAACTACAACCTATCATCCTTAGGAAAATGGAATTGTTGAGGATTTCAACAAGATTTTGAGCCAAACTTTGAGAAAATTTTGTGATGTTGGAAGAAAGGATTGGGATGATAAAGTGTCAGTTGTTCTTTAGGCATATAGAACAAATTATAAGAGATTGAACAAAGGCACACTATTTTAGTTGGTGTTTGGCACAAAATCCATTCTCCCTATAGAAATTATGTTACCTCCTTTATGCATTGTGTGCACTGGAGGACTATCTAATGAGAAGGCTTTAGAAGAGTGTATTGATAAGGTGATTCAACTGGATGAGTGATGAGCCATAACACGATGGAGTCAGAAACATGAAAAAGCCTGGTAGAAAGCATGGCATGATAGAAACATAAGGGATAAGAAGTTTGAGATTGGACAAATGGTATTTCTTTATGACTCAAAGTTCTTGTGCCATCTAGGAAAGCTCATAGTATATTGTTTGGGGCCGTATGTCATCACTTACATAATTGAATCAAGTGCTTGCCAATTAGAAGCACTTGATGGAACACGACTACCCAGTTACTTTAATGGGAGTAGGCTAAAGCCCTACTATAAATAAGTCTTCTTGGTGTTTGTAATAAGGTAGTATTTCCATTTAGATTAGGTTTTCAATTATGTATTTCCTTCATTTTCACTACGCTTTGTCAATTTAGTTGTTTTTTTGTGTAATATGCATGCTTGCACGCATGAAGCTAATTACTATGTGAATAATGTTTATGCACAAAGGATTGCACATAATTTTAGTGTAGGGTGGTTGTTTATATATAAGTACAAGATAGTGGGAATTGAAAGGATAAAGGAATAAACTACTATGAGTGTGCTTTAAGTCAAAAGAAGAATTCTTCTCAAAAGTGATCAAGGATGGAGATGAAAGAAGGAATAGTTTAACACAAGGCAAGTGAAGGCCATGATAACTACTAGGAGAAGGTACAATGATGAGGTACTCAGGTGTAAGGGTATACGCTGAAGAGAAGTCTATGACCAGAGGGTAAGGAGGCACGCTAGAAGGTTAGAATTGGGGTGCAAAGATGTACCACACGGAATGAATGAATTTGCTCAATGAATGAGGGGATATTTGGTAGGTGAAGGAGTAATAAATGCATCAAAATTTGAAAAATATATATAAGGATGGGATGCAAATTCATTTTTACTATTGCGATTAAGAGTATTTGAAAGAAGCCAAGTGCGAAGTGCCGAGTGATCATTTTAAGGTGTGACAGTGTATAACAAGTCGTGATGAAGAGATCTATGCACATAAGAAGCATGTGACAAGGTGATAGAGATGAGTTAGGGGCATGTAATTTCACCTAGGGCACGTCAAATAGAACTAGGGTTTTGTTCACACATTACCAAATTTGATTGGAAAGGATCTACAAAGGATTGCAACATAAAAATGGCACCCAAGAAGGTAGTTGATGTGTGCATGTGTACTTTTCTTAATACTAAATCAAATGTAGTAAGAACTACCACCTAAAATATTTCTACAATCTAGCTAAGACAAATCATAAGCACCATCAAGATAAAGAGCTAAACAAGATCTATTCTAAACATCAATAAATTTGAAACATAAGATCAAAACTATGCATGCTATTCAAAATCTCTACTCTCCTAGATTACCAAAAAAATGCATGGACCTATTTAGCTCCAATGGCAATAAAAATTGTGTGTTTGATCCTTAAAGAATGCAATAATAGGAAGCTTAGCTCTTAACAATGGTGACCTCTCAAGAAGACAAAATGCAAGCTCTTAGTCTCTTTGTTATATGCTTTGCATTTTCTCTCTCAAGAAGTTTAGGTGTAGGTGTAAAGGTATGAGGAGGGCTCCTTATATAGCCCAATGGATAAAGGAAACACTTCATCCCTTTGCATGTGGGATAAAGGTAAAACATGATTAGGAATGGATAAGGTTGCCTTATAAAATGTAACCTTACTTTAGAAGGGTTTAATTTATTCTTAGCAATTCATGGGAGTTAGGGGGTGTTTTAATTAATCAAAGGTGATTAAATAGGTAGATGTAAGCTTATAGAAGCTAATTAGAGGAATATTAGTACAATTTAGGCTATTAGAAAGGGTATTAAATTAATTAAATATTGATTTATTAGTTAAATGAAGGGGAGGGCTAATTAATTAATAATAATTAATTATTCTAGATAGAAGGGTGAATAATTAACAAAAGTTCATTAACTAGGTTATTAGCTAGATAAGTGACTTAATAGATTAGTGTATTGTAATTAATTAATGACAACAAAAGAGAATATGAGCACTCTTAATGATATGTTATCGATTTGTGAGAAAGGGGATAATTAGCGCAATTTAAGTATTTAAATTGCTTGGGCATAAGTATTGGTGTCTACATTTTCCCCTCTTTGGGATGGCGTAAGTAACACCACTTCAAAGATAGTAGATGGAGAAATTTTTGAAGAGATAGAATAAAAATTAGTAGGAGGGAGAGATACCCCCTCATGTGTTAATGGGGTGATGAAAGAAGACGATTGACGATCGAAAAAAAGTGAGAGATAGATAGAAGAATGGGAAGGGGTAGGATGCCCCAATGAGAGAGAATATTAGGGGTGAGAAGAAGGTGATGTAGAATAAATATGGAGGAGGGGAGAGAATATCTAAGCCTCTAGCCGTCATGTATTGGAACAATTTTGATGTCATGATATTACCATAAGAGCTACGTCATCGGTCCTTATGAAAAATATAAGCATACGAAAAAGGTAGAATGACATGAAAAGCCATACTACAAACAATTTTCCATTGCTGAAAATAAAAATCCATGTAACATACAACAATGCAATGCAATATGAGAAGGAAAAAAGCTCATCTAACATGGAAAACAAGTATGAACACACATACCCAACCCACCAACAGTCAAGACAGTTGTACAAATGTTTTTTTATCAAGTCTTTGAAGAGATCCACAAGTTTGTGATTGACAAGGGTTAAAAATTATTCTCCAAGAAAGGATACATGTAAGGGGGAATGATAATGGACACAGGGTTCAAGAAAAGTGTTGTGCACAACAAAACAACACCAGGCAACAAATGTTCCCTAGATTACAGACGAAGCAAGTAGCTAGCTTTGTGAATGGTTGTGAATCTGACAATCTGCGTGAGTCATCTTAATTGGGGAAGATGTGAGACAAACCAGTAGGATATGGAGAAAATACCATGCACAAGACACAAGTTTCAGCCATAATAAGCAAGTTACCATTTTTGTAGGTTTTTTTACTTTTTAGGATTTTTGAAAAAAATTTCCTATTTTGGATTTTTTGACATATATATTGTTTTTACTTTTCTATGTTGTCCAAATTGTGGTGAACAGTAGAAGAAAATAGAAGAAAGAGAATGAAGGGCCAGGCACAACAAAAAGTTCCCTAGGTGGAAGAAAAAAGAAACAAGCGACAAAAATGTCCTTGTTTAGTGGAAAAATTAATAAAAAATAATTATTTTGTTTAAAAATAATTATTTACGAGAGTGTGGATAAGAAGAAAAATCACCTAGGAGCAATAAAATTTTCCAAGGGAGAAGAAAGGGGTATCAGACAACAAAAAATGCCCCAATACGGTGAAAAATAAGAGAGAACAATTTATTTAATAAAAATAATTATTCCACGGTGAACAGAGGAGAAAACGGTGATCAAAACGGGCCTCTAGGCCCTCCTAGTGGTGAAAAACAAGTTAATATACCCCACCTGAGGGGGTAAAAACATCGCAACCAATTAGTTTTAACTAAACCATTTAGAATTTTTACTATGAGGCTCGATAATGAGGACCATGGTGATAAATGACGAGACCAAGTAAGATGTGAAGATACGACCGAGGGTACTAGAGGCACGCAGACGACGGCCCCTTCATGAGTATCAAACCCTTGCTCATTAATTTTGGTCATTAATGCTTTAAACTTTTCTTTTATCCTTAGTAAGTCACATTAGCATGCACGCACACAAAGTGTTGGGTCGGGGCCCAGTGTCCTTTTGGGGGCACACGCGCTATAATACACACGCATGCATGCACAAGCACTAAGTACACACACCCATGCGCATGCGCACATATGGGAAAGGGGGTGCACATGTAAAAAAATTGACAGATACACTAAAAGGGGGCACACACACCTAGGGTATACACGCACAAGCGCAAGCACCAAATGTGTGACGTACATGCCAAAAAGGGCGCACAGCACCCGAATAAGGGCACAAGAACCAAAAGACAAAGGCATGCAAGTGCACACGCCCAGAAGGGCACGCAGGCATTTAAAAGAGGTGCACATGCCCAAAAGGGCATGCAGGCATTTGAAAGGGGTGCACACGCCCAAAAGGGCGTGCATGTGTCCTAGACTAGTGAAGAAAAGATAGGAAAATGTCAAAAAGATGACACTTAGAAGAATTTTTAGGATTTTTGGGTTAACCCTAAAATGGTAGATAGATTTTTAGAAGAAATGTTAGTAATTGACAAGTGATTTGTTATTTTGTAGAGATGATTGCAGTTTTTCGACGCAACAACGCCACTCCTAGATAAGCAGAGCTAGAGGGGAGTATGCGCTGGCGAGACCGGTGAGCCATGGCGATACTTCTCGAGGCGGTGGGGCTAGGCCCCGTGTCTTGGATGCCTTCCATTACACTGGATCATGGCCTACTGACTGTGCTAGCCAAGTGATGGCATAGCGAGAGTCAGTGTTTCAGATTTCCCACAGGGGAGATGACGGTGACCCTCGAGGATGTATGGTGGATCCTTCACGTGCCAATTATAGGCACCTTGATTGAGTACAACTCAGATGTAGGGATGATTAGAGCAGCTTGTAGTGACCTTTTTGATGTAGATGATATTCCACACGATGGGATGACTATAGCCCTGCATGAGTGCATCTCTGACCCCACATTGCATGGGGGCCTCTCTATATTATGTCTCTTATCAGTGGGTTTTTACTCACTAATAAGACAGGGACATCATTCCCGAGAGGACTGTTACCTTTGGTTCATGGCATCTTCAACAATGAGAGATACTGTTGGGGACAAGTGTATTTTGGCCCACTTATATTAGGACCTACATTTGATTACATACCATGGTTAGAAGACCATGGGTCCAACTTCTTTACTTTAGATCTGGTCATGGGACCATATTGCCATCAAACGCGTCTTGTGTGGGAACTTTACATGTCCGAGACCCAGAGGATCCATATTACATGGCATGGGTGGCAGCAAGTGGTGATGTATGCAGCCACCTCGACAGCCTATTCAGATATAGGTGATAGTTCGACGAGCTACCAATGATATATGTTATTTGGTGGCCTTGAGATATTTTCAAAGTGGCCAAGAATGCCACAGAGCTCAATGTGTGCTCAGTAGAGCATTTTATCATCGGTATCTGCAACTACATTATTGAGCTATATCAAGTAGATAGGTGCCTGTGCTACAGCTTAGTGAGTACTGTGGGGTCCCATAGCCATACATTTGGCATGCACATAGAGATTCAGAGAGGCATACCATGGGGCCTCACATACCGGTGGCCCGAGCTAGGGTATTTTTACACAGGTGGTCCCACAGGAATGGGACCCAACACGACAGGTGTGGGATCCGGGGACCACAGTAGATTATGCAGCTTGGTATGCCATTGTATTACCCCAGCGTCTCACCATTCCAGAGGAGGCCGGGTAGAGTGCTCGCCAACCTATAAAGGTATGGCATGGTTCAGAGCATAGAGCGAGAGCAGTGGGGCCGGATCTAAAGGATCCTTTTGATGGCATTTCTCATAATGGTAAGGGTGTCGCATAGGCATGGGAAGGCGAGGCCATAGGGCCTAGTACAGGCACCAGTTCAGCCACCTAGAGTGAGGGTCCTAGAGAAGGACAAATCCTTTATAGCACCCGAGGGACCAGTCTTGACGGCCCAGACTTCCTCACATCCAGTGGCATAGATAGCCACAATACAACAGTAATTATAGTAGGCCTTAGTTGAGAGAGATATAGTGATAGTCGAGAGAGATGAGGCCTAAGGTTGGTGCATGACCATAACAGCAGAGCGTGATGAGTTTCACACTCACATTGTCACATTACTTTGAGCACCACCTGTGCTCGAGCTCAGGATGGCCTAGGAGATGACAGAGTGGCATGGTGGAGTTAGATTCGAGAGACAACGGCGACACAGGGGGCCTAGATACTAAGTCTCCTACACCACTCCCAATCGTAGGTGTGGATGTTCGTTGCATAGAGAGATCATGTTTATGCATGATCATAGGGCCTTCTTCTATAGAGGGATCAAACATGAGCTGAGTTCAGACTGTGACTACTGAGAGAGATCGAGACGCTGCTCTCGCGAGACAGGCTGAGGCCAATTTAGGTAGAGTGACAGGTGAGCGTGATGTTTCCCTTCAGGTAGCCCTCACCTCTAGAGATGCTGACTTGATACATGATGCCACGAGGCTTGGTGGCAAGGCTTTATTTTATAGGACTACCTATTACAGGGTAGTTCCTCTAGAGCAGTGAGTGGTACTGCCTCAATAGTCAAGGTCGAGCACGATAGGCTCTCGGTCATGGAGATCAAGCCAGTCAACGAGATCAGTGAGGCAGCCTATACTAGAGCATCCGGCTAGACTGGGGGCATCTCGATCACTCACCATTGTTCCATCACCCGGTGTGACAGATCTCGGGAGCCCTGGTGAGGGCAAGATCTGTGGTTGAGCTCCATATTTTTGTTGTACAAATTATTTGTATACATGCCTCTTATGAAGGCTGATTTTGATGTATAGCTTTGTATACTTGTATTTTGATGATGCCTCATGATGAAGGCTTGATTCTTTTCTGATGCATGCCCCTTTTTATGGCACATTGTATCTATGATGTATCATTTTGAGTAACGATCTGGACAGTTTATACTTGTATACATATGTGGAAATTTTTATGTATCATCTTTGTACACCTCAGCTGAAGGCATTTTTGATATAGAGTACCGATGTGTATCCATTTTTGTTAATATAGATGTATATGACACACATGTATATAGAAGATTACTTTTTGGGCTCGAGATATGTGTTTAGGAGATGATGTACTTTATTTTTTTATTTTATGATGCATGTGACATGATTGGGCATAATTCTATGACGTAAAATACCCTTTATCATAAATTACTCTATGTTGAATCTTATTGCATGTTGCTTGTTTTGATTCAACACTTATGGATGTGTTATGATTTTTCGATTTTGTACTTGCATGTATGTTATCTTGGTGTTTGATGTATACATTTGTTGCAGATGTTATATGATATCAAATGCATTTCTCATGTGTTACTGTAGATGTATATGGATAGGATGATATGATGATAAGGGTGCGGGGGGGATAGATTTTGATATTTGCGATCCCTCTTGCCCCCATTTGATGATACGGTACGTGATGATTAGCTTAGCATTCATGTATGATGTATACTTAGCTGTTTCTTGATATATGATGTATAGATGATGTTAGATGTGATGATAATGATGGTAATGTGATGTATGATAACAAAACAATGCACATGCAATAAACACAATCAAATGCTAAGAAAGAACACAATGAATTAACATAATACACCATGATTCACTAGCATGCAAAAACACACCTCAATATGCACAAGCAAGAATAAATCTAAACTAAGCAAGAAAAGATGAATCCTAACAAAGTATGCCCAAGAAGCAGACAACCCAAAAAGAAAAAACATAAAACAACGATACAAGAAACAAGAAAAGCAAGAAACAACACAATGCAAGTAAATGTTTTTGTAAGATTTGTTTTCATTCAATAATTTTCTATTGTTTTTGGTGTTTTGAAACAATTTTATATTGTTTAGGCTTATGGGAAATTATTTTCTATTGTTTTTGTGTTTCTTGATGTTTTGAATGTTTTTACAATTTTTTTAGAAACAATTTTTTATTGTTTAGGCTTATGCAAAATGATTTACTATTGTTTTTGTGTTTCTTGATGTTTTTGAATGTTTTTGCAGTATATGTTTTTTTTTAGAAACAATTTTCTATTGTTATTGTGTTGTTTTCTAATGGTTTTCCATATCTATGCATGTGTAACCAAGAAAGCATGGATGCCCCAACGTTAGATGGGGAATATACAAGGGCAGAAGCCACATGCCTATGAACAAGAAGGTGAAGTTGTTGAATTTCCCCAGCGTAAGATGGGAAATAGCGAAAGACCATACCCCTCATAGATGAATAAAAGAAGACAAAGCCGGATCAAGGCTAGATAGGATGGGGCTCACAGGGAATCACGAAGGCAGGACTAGGGCTAGGCCAAGTAAAAACTACCCTCCAGATGCAAGATGCCTATGAACAACGAATCCTCCCAAGGTGTCGTGGAAACCGGTTTTCACCCAAGGACTTGTCCAAAGTGCCATAATTGTGTGGTTTGCACTTGTGGACGACCTATTTTCTTTTTTTTTTTTTTTTCCTTTTTGATGTTTTTGTATTTTTGATCCTTGTACCATGTTTTTGATTTTTTGGCTTTTTTGACTTTCCTATGCCATATTTAAGCATAGAACCACTTAAGATTCATTGTGTTCATGGGCTTGCGGAGCTCATCACTATTGGGGTGAGCAAGTTTGTATGCTGCTATGCCATACTTGGTGAATATAACATATGGTCCCAACCAATGTGGTTTGAACTTCCCTTTCTTTTCTCGTTTCGCTCTAGTGTTGAACTGGTTCTCCTTCATGACTAAATCACCAACCTCAAACTGATGAGGGATGATTCTCTTGTTGTAGTTTCTAGAGACTCTATTTTGATACACTTTCAGGTGATTAAGAGCATGAATGCACCTCTCATCTAGGAGCTCCAATTCAGCTAGTCTTGCCACCCAATAATCCTCATCCTTATCCAGATAGTCCGAAGATAAATTCTTAGGGACAGAAGTTCAATCTCTAAGGGGATGATAGATTCTATCCCAAACACTAGAGAATATGGTGTTGCACCCATAGGAGTGTGAATGGAGGTTCTATAATCCTAGAGGGCTAGATGGATTTGTAAGTGTCAATTACGACTTTTTTGCTAACCATCTTCTCCATTATCCTCACGAAAGTCTTGTTTATGGATTCATCCTGTCCATTATCTTGAGGGTAATATGGCATGGAACATTTTAACCTAATTTGGAACCGTTGACAAATAACTTTTACATTTTGTTCTTAAATGACTTCCCATTATCTATAACAATGGCTACGGGAATGCCATATCGACAAATGATATGATTCATGATAAATTTAGAAATTTGGGCTCCTATGACATAGGTTAAAGGGACAGACCTCCACCCATTTTGTAAAGTATTCTATAGCTATGATGATGTGTGTATGACCATCAGATGAGGTAGGAGTAATTTTTCCTATCAAGTCAAGTCCCCACTTAGAGAATGGCCATGGGGTAGTGATAGGTTGTAATGGTTGTGATGGAGCATGAATGAATTTTCCATACTTTTGGTAAAGTACACATTTCCTGACATAATTGCAACAATTAGTTTCCATGGTAGGCCAATAGTAGCCTACTCTTAACAATTTCTTAGCTAAGAGCATTCTGTTTGTATGTGATCCACACATCCCTTCGTGTACTTCTTTGATTTCTTGGATTGACTCTCACACATCCAGATGATGTAATGATTCCCATAATAGCCATGAAGATAAATTTTACCTCCTATAAGGGTGTAACAAGCTATTTGGCGAATCAAGATTTACTTTTCAGAATGGGAGATATCATGAGGGAACGTGTTCTCCTTAAGATAGGTAAAGATGGGTTCATACCACGGGGAATTAGGACCAACAACATCACAAGCCGACAAGATTTTTGCATGTCATATGCGGGATGATGTAAATTTTCTACAAAGAACAACATGTCATTATTCCCGGTGGAATACAAAGCATAGAACCCACTATCACCATGCCATTTGCAATATGTTCTATGCTTTTGGGATTTGTTTAAATGTAATACATACAAAGTACTCCTTTACAGTTTCTACTAGATTTTTGTAAGGTATGAGCTTGTCATCCTTAACTTTATATTCATCATTAACCTACTTGATAATTAACTGTGAATCACCCACAACCTTGACATGATGAATATTCCACTTGATAACTAACTTCATTCCTGCAATAAGTGCCTCATACTCTACAATATTTTTTGTGCAAGGGAATCCCATGTGAAAAGCCTGTGGTATAGGATCGCCAGAAGGAGTAATAAGGACTACCCCTGCACCTAAACCATGAAACATAAAGGACCCATAAAAATGTATCTGCCACACGACATATTCTTCAATGTAAAGCAAGGAGGCATCTGGGCATATCAAAATTCAAAGGTGAAGTGCCTTGCAAAGGTGCTTCTACTAGCTGGTCAACAAGTACTTGTCCTTTAACCAATTTCTGATGTACAAATTCTATGTCAAACTCACTGAGTAGAATGATCCAATTAGCCATTCTACCTGTGAGGGCGGGTTTAGACAGTAAGTACTTGAGTGGGTCAACCTTGGATATTAGCTTGGTTTTAGTATTCAATAGGTAATGGTGAATTTTTTGAAAAGTAAAAACAACAACCAAGCAAGCTTTTTCAATTTGAGGATAATTGAGCTCATAGGCGATGAGGGTGTGACTGAGATAATACATCACTTTTTCCTTATGACCAAGGTCGTATTGGGTGAGAAACGTGCCAATAGAAAATTGCGTAGCGAAATATAGAGCAAGAGTGGTTCTCTAGGAGTTGGAGGCATGAGGATAGGTGGATTAGCCAAATATTGTTTAAGAAAAGAAAAGGCTTGGTGTTTCTCAGGTCCCCATACGAAAGCAACATCTTTTTTAAGCAAGTGGGTGAATGAGTGACACTTATCTGCAAGTTGGGAGATGAAGTGACAAATGAATTGAATTTTTCTCTGTAAGCTACGAAGTTTCTTGATATTCTTAGGTGGAGGAATTTCAGTAATAGCAGACACTTTAAAGAGGTCTACCTCAATACCTCATCTTGATACAATAAAGACCAATTGTTTCCCTGATAGCACACTAAAGACACACTTCTTTAGATTCATCCTGACTTTTTATTCTTGTAGGCATTCAAATATATGCCGTAAAATGACAGGGTGATCCTCTCTTGTTTTAGACTTTCCAAGGATGTCATCCACGTAGTCCTCCATGATATCATGAATCATATCATGAAATATTACTATCATGGCCCGCTAATAAGTAGCTCCTACATTTTTTGAGAACAAATGACATCACATGATAACAGAAGGTGCCCCAAGGATTCGTAAAATTCATTTTGTGCTAGTCTTCTTTAGCTATCTTGATTTGGTTGTATCCTAAAAACCCATCCATGAGAGATAGCATTTCATACCCAACTATTGAGTCGACAATCATGTCAATATTTGGTAGCGGAAAATCATGTTTAGGGAAAGACTTACTAATGTCCCTAAACTTTTGTAGATTCGGATATCGACAGGATTTTTTCGGATAGAGCAATGTCGATATCCATTCAGAATAATCAATAGGCCGGATAAATCCTGCTGTAAGCAATCTTTCCAACTCTTCTTTAACTAGTAAGGCCACTCTTGGGTGCATCTTTTGGAGTTTCTGTTTGAAAGGCTTAGCATCTACGTGCACAACTAGGTTGTGCATGACCAAAGTTGGATCTAAGTCGGGTATATCTTTTTAAGACCATGCAAACATATCTATAAACTTTAGCAAAGCAACATAGTGAATGTATTTTTTTCGTTATCCGAGAGTGATGCTCCTAATTTTACTATCTTGGGATCTTCTTCGTACTCAATATTCACATCAATGGTTTCTTCAACTAGTAATTTTAATAAGTCCTCCATACGCGTAGGATCAGGAGGGAGGTTGAGATCTTCGCCCAAGGATGTCTCCATGAGATTTTCATCCTCGTGCTATCACTTTCTTTGTCCTTTGATTTTTTTACTTGTTTTTCAGTAAGTTCCTCAAAGAGGTTTTCACTATGCAACTTGGAATTTGATTTTTGCCAAGGATTTACATTAGAACTTTTTCCCTTGCTTTTCTTTAGGTTTTGTTGACCACAAAGCTCAGCCTCCTCATCGAAGTTCTTGTGGTTTTCAATGGGAATTGTATCCCGAATGCCCATGAACTCTGTGATAGCTTCGTCATTCTCAAATAAATATAGTGACATGTGACATTGTTGGTCCCATTCAACAAGGGAAGGGTAAACAAGGTCAAGGGTTGGTTCCGTGGATGTTATGGTTAGGACAACATTGTTCATGAATAGGTTTTGGAAGCTAGATCCTCATATTGGTGACAATGGGAATCAGATTATCATTGTCTAGATAGTCAAAGCTATCATCACATTCGAAACAAGTAGCATCTTGATCATTGGGGTGTGCTCCATAAGGGTGAATCCCAATGCCATATCTTTCTATTTTGAAATGTTGCAAAGGCACTAGCTCCCTCTGTCCTTGTTCATTTGTACCACATCCTAGACCCTTGTAGCCCATGAGTACATCATTGTGTTGGATTTATCATATTTTTGGGTTTGATAACATGGTGGTTGGGTATCCTTTGAGACGCAAGTTGTAGGTGGATATAGAAATTTCTCTTCAGCTAACAAGCCTCAGGGTAAGAATGACCCAATGGTGTGTTCATTTCTAGGTCTCTGGAAGTGATAGTTGGGTCGTCCTTTAGTCTTGGGTGACAATGAGAGGTCTAAAACAAAGAGTGCTTGTTGTACATTGTATTCTCCATAGTCGTTTCAAGGATTTTCATCTCCCATGAATCAAAAGGATATGTTGATGTAGATGCCCCAAGGGTGCAAGAACTAAGAGAATAAAAATCTACCCGGAATTCCATGGCTTCAAATTGGAGAGGGACAATATATATCGTGAGAAGGAAATGTGTATGTACCCTTTCGTGAAAAGATATTGAGAGCTCTACAGTGAGCAAAGGGCTCACGAATCTTCTGTATAGTAATGGTGCATCCCTCATGCTTCAACTTAATGTATTGATGAAATGTCGATGGCATGGCCTACATGGCATGAATCCATGGTCGGCCTAGAAGCATATTATATGGAAGTTCCAAGTCTAGGACATGAAACTTTGTCTGATGGCAAGTGGGACCCACCTCCATGGGAAACATGATTGTTCCCGTTGACTCCATTTCCACGTTGTCGTATGCGGTGATGGTAATGATATGGGACTCAAGATCTACCTCTATATTTCCTAATTGTTTAACCAACTTGAGTGTGTAAATGTTCAACCCAGATCCATTATCCACAAGCACCCGTTTGATCTTCCTGCAAGTGACAACTACCTCAATATATAAAGGAAGATTATGCATTGGATTCTTAGTAGGGATCTCCCTATGATTGAAGGAAATATGTTCATTTGGTACGATGTTTTCCACTGTGGCTTGAAGGTGTGTAGGATCGACCTCTAAAGGCACTCCCGAACCCTTGAAGAGTTTGGTATAGAATGTCTTTATGCACATTGGATATCTTAAGAAGATCTAAGATTGAAATCTTAGCAGATGTCTTCTCAAGTTGTTCTAAAAGGTTATATTTACTAGTTTGTGGGGTTGACGAAGAAGGTTTTAGAATCACAAGGTGGGCATGCCTTATTACCGTGGCACAATCCTTTCCCTTGATTTGGATAGTGTTGACATGGTCAGTAGGAGAGTGAATACATCCAATAAGTGAATCATAATGATTGTTGTATCTTTTGGTGTACAAGTAATTCACTACTTTATAACCTTGGGATGACTCTCCCCGATCCGGCTTTGACTTCTCTAACTTATCATGATTGGGGAATGGTTCTTTATATATCCCCATTTTCTCGTTAGGTGTCTATGTTTTTCCTGGGTTATCCACCACTATTTTTGTCAATGAGGTCCACGAATATAATGATGAAGTCATAGACATTTTTTCATCTTATGTCCTTTGACACAATGCATTTTGTAATATTCTTGCTCCTTTTACCATTAAGGTTTTGGAGTGTTGTCATCAAATGGTTGTGTCGTAGGATATGTCATCATGTGGGCTGCATCTAATTGTTTTAGTATAACTGACAAAGGTTCATTAAGATAGGTGAACGTTATTCACTTTGTTGGTGGTTGAATTGGTCCCTTGGTTAGTTTAAAATGTTGACCAGTTTAGATAGTTTAAACATATTTGGAATCAGTGATTCCGTCTCCCACCACATTTTTTATTTTTGTTAAAGATCTTTGGCTTCTCCGTGGATTTGACATTTTGATTATCTCTAGATTGAGTTTTGAGGGTGCCTTTGGAAATGAGAGATTTCTCTATCTGAACCCCTTTTTGATGACCTCCTCAAAAGTGTGAACACAATGCATTTGGAGGTGGAAAGCTATATCCGGGTTTAGGTTGGGAACGAAAATACTAACCAGCTATTTTTCAGGAAAGCGCAAGGGAAGCAACTAGCTATCCCTCTCCACCATTGGAGGAAGCTGGTGAAAGTCTCATTAGGGTGTTTCTTGGTGCCACATAAATCTTCCATGGTGACATCACTCTCTATGTTGTATGAGAAGTGACGCATGAACCTTTCTGCCAATTTTGGCTAGGTGAAAATTGATCCTCGTGGTAAACGTGTAAACCACTCCAAGGCTTGGCCTTCGAGAATTTTTGAGAAAAGTATGATGAGATAATTTTCACTATAAGATACCTCTTGACATGCCATATAGAAATATTTGACATGATCCCGTGGATCTCCTTTCCCTTTATATTTTTCAAATTTTGGCATATCAAATTTCTTAGGAAAGGGTTGAAGGGTCATTGTCTTGTCAAAAGGATAGGGGCATAATTCTTCGTATTGATACTTTCTAATGCTCCCTATATTGCTCTCTTGTAGGCTCATGAGTGTCACTTTCATAGACTATACCTCTTGTGTGATAAATTGTTCTCTAGTGGGAGAAGCGGGGATGTATACGCGATGATACCCTGTATCATCTTCTCCTTGGTTTTCTCTATGGATTTCATTGATCTTAACCTTAGGCTTTAAATTTTGAACATTTTTTTCGCTTCCTTCTGTACATGGGAGGTTAGTAAATCTAATTGTCGGCTTAGGTTACTAATATGTTGTTGAATTGTGGTTTCTTCTTCTAAAGGTTCTTCCTCCTTGTATTGTGGAGGTTCTTCACCCATCTCATGTTTTTTCTTGTTTCTACATGGAACTTTGATAAAGGGTATTCTATGCCCCACCACTTTATCATTCCCTATGTTAGAGGTAGAATCATGTCCATGCGTCAAAAAATCCTCCATATTGATAAGGGGAATTCTTCCTCAGTAGTGTTATTCATAGGTGGGATTGTTTCATTTTTAGTGGGCAATTTGGCCCCTAATTCTACAACCCGTGCTAGCACTCTATCCTTATTTCTGAAAAGAAACTCATCTAATAAAGTGGGGTCAAAATCAAATTCTGTGTGTGGGGATTCTAATTCATTTCCACTATGATCAACCATATCTTCTATCTCTTTTTCCGCAGAAAATAGAGGTCCTAGATCATGTCCAATGAAGGGGTTTGACCCTTGTCTATTAGAGGCTTCCCAAGATTGCGCTTTTTGTTCCTCATATGTCTATTTCTTGAGTCCTAATCATGTTTTAGGAGCCATGTTTTTGTGATAGTTTCACTAGGGTAAGTTGTAAATGTGTTCAAAACTTTGTGACCACCCCTAAGTGAAATGCAAGATGTATTGTCAAGAATATGAGTGAAAAACAATGTGAGGATACCAATGTGATAGAGTGATAAATCACCAGTGACACAAATGTTTGATATCAAAATCTATCTAATGAAATACTTCCTAGACTACGTCTCAAAGAGTAGCTTCGTCACAAGATAATTAATGAGATGTTCTTACTTATGCTAAGTTCACGAGAATGAACAAAACATAAATAAACACAAAAAGTCAATGTGACCTCCTAACAAGATATACTAAGAGCGAGCTCAAACTCAATTAAGACCTATATCTCAAAAAGTTCCAATTACAATTCATGAATGACACAACAATATCACTAATATATGTTGACTAAACTTTTCGAGAAAGTAAGGTATTGATATCAAGGTGGTATCGATATAACACACACAAATGGTAACAACCTAGCACTCTTCAAAATCGAGGTAATAATAGAATCAAACTAAAGAGCTCAAAGTATAGCTATATATAGCTAAAAATGTGCATAGCGTAACCTTACAATATAGATCTTTATGTCAAGTTTACAAGAAACAAGATGTAAATATCAATATTGCGGTGATACAATAAAAACAAGTTAACCCTTGTAAGGAAGTTCGAGATGATGAACCATTCCTAACTACAATGAAGACCTTGACATGGGTATCAAGATCACAATGGCCACCAATGACGTGAATACGCCTCCGCACACTTTATATGTTTAACTTACGGATGCAAACATGGATGAGTGTAAATAGACATAAAAGTGACATAAACATTTGATTGGTAACACAAAGGTAGTCACCCTTCTTTTAATCAACAAAGTGTCAAAAGAATGTGAAGGAAGAAAAAATAAAAATGGGATGAAAAATGTTGGCTTCACTTCGGCAGAGTTTTGCCTTGCCCTAAGGCAAGTAAAAACTAAGTGAAAGTAACATGTCACACATTTTGCAATAAAACAAATGTTCACAACTCAACACTATTTTAGAATGGTCAAAGTGGGCTCTTGGCCAAAGTATATTTTCCTAGGTGGTTCTCTCATCCTAGGTGTTACAAATATTATCCACGAGTGGGACGATTTACCCAAATAGTCCCGACCATCTTGGGAGTATCTCAACTTTTCCCCCTTCAAGCACAGTGGGTAGTAAGTGCATCCATTGTGTACTTAAAAGGGTCACATAGGGAAAACTTGTAACTCTATCTCACAAAGAAAGCACTAGTCAGATAGGTAGTGTGGAGCACTTCCCATTTTTTTCACAATGTTCCGAACCCCCTTGTTTCTAGTTGAGTGGAGAGGGAAGTACCCTTTTATGAAACCCTGCAATATAGTGTTTTAAATTTGTTGTTCATTTTATCTTTTTAATTAGATGTGTTTTTCTCGAACACCATTTGGCAACTCCGTATACCAACTATATTAGTAGTTTATGACTTTTTTTTATTCCTTTGTTCTTTGACAAGCGATGGCGTTTTGGTCTGTATGATGATTTTTAGTAGTTTTCCATCAAAAGAGAAGGCACCATTTCTGATTCTCTAGATCATCCAAGGACGCAAGAGAAGAGCATATGTGATGTCTTCAAAATCCAAAAAGATATCAAATGAAAAAAACACTTTAATTCAACTATGCCAAGTTAACCAATTCCAACTCAAATATTCCTAACAACCTCAAAGCATAAAAAGGACTTAAGAATCATTTCTGATTCCCAAGATCACCCCAAGGGATGCGAGGGAAGAGCATACATGATCTTATTCCTATAAGTAAACAATGCAAAATATTATCTAATCAAGTACAAACATGTAAAAATAGCCTGCAAAGACAAGTATATGATTAGATAAAACCTGCAAGAATGTTAGAACCTCAACACATTAATTTCAAAAATATGAAAGGACACTGCGCCCCTTTTTAATGCCTACGCGCAGTTAGGGCATATACACCACTCTATATTTTTTTGAATTACAGTGCACCTGCGCCACCCAAGAGGCGTGTGCGCCACGAAATCAATGCATGTGCCACTCTATGTATTTTTTTCTTACCATGCACCTGTGCCACCAGAGAGGCATGTGCACCATAAAAACAATGTATGTGCCACCTTCAAGAAAAATAGACAGAACACTCGTGCTACCAAGAAAACATGTGTGCTACTTTGGAAAAGTGTGTGCGTTATCGGGAAACATGTGTGCCACTGCTTTATGAAAAATTCCCAAATTCTGACAGAACATCCGCGTCACCAAAAATGTGTCTGCACCACTAAAACAATGTGTGTGCTCTGGTTAGGGTGTGCATGCCGATCTGACAAGTTTCTGAATGCGGTGAAGGTACAAGTACAAAGGCGCGTACGCCCATGTTAGTGCATCTACGCGCTAGTTAGGGTGTGTGGGTAGGGTTAACGCATGCGCCTGTGGTCGGTAAATAGAGAACCAGGTTTTGATAGTGCACCTGCGCTACTGAGAGGTGTGTGTGCCACAAAAACCCCACCTATGCTCCTAAAAATGTGCTGCGCCAAACCACAGTAACCAAAATACGGAAAAAACACAAGAAAACTCACAATATCTCAAATTTTGACAAGTTAGCTTAAGAATGGAAATTACCCATTAAAATGATGGCTATGAACATGAAGTTACACATATCAAATTAGCAAAAATTCCAAGAAAATGGACATTAATTACTACATGTGCATATCAAAAATTAGCCAAAACAATGAAACTTAAACTAAAATGCCATGGGACTAAGGGTCCCACTAGGCGTGCCAAATGTGTGCATGTTTACTTTGCTTAATGCTAAATCAAATGGAGCAAGAACTACCATCTAAAATAGTTCTACAATCAAGCTAAAACAAAGCATAAGCACCCTTAAGATAAAGACCTAAACAAGATATATTCTAAACATCAATAACTTTGAAACATAAGATCAAAACTATGCATGTTATTCAAAATGTCTTCTCTTCTCGGATTACCAACAAAATGCATGGACCTATTTATCTCCAATGGTAGTAAACAATTGCTTGTTTGATCCTTAAAGAATGCAAGAATAGGAAGCTTAGCTCTTAACAATGGTGGTCTCTCAAGAAGACAAAATGCAAGCTCTTAGTCTCTTTGCTATATGCTTTGCATTTTCTCTCTCAAGAAGTTTAGGTGTAGGTATAAAGATAGAAGGAGGGATCCTTGTATAGCCCAATGGATAAAGGAAACACTACATCCCTTTGCATGTGGGATAAAGGTAAAACATGATTACGAATGGATAAGATTGCTCTATAAAAGGTAACCTTACTTTAGAAGGGTTTAATTTATGCTTAGCAAGTCATGGGAGTTGGGGGTGTTTTAGTTAATCGAAGGTGCTTAACTACTAGGTAAATGTAAGCTTATAGAAGATAATTAGAGGAATATTAGTACGATTTATGCTATTAGAAAGGGGATTGAATCAATTAAATATTGATTTGTTAGTTAAATGAAGGGGAAGGCTAATTAATTAATAATAATTAATTAGTCTAGATAGAAGGGTGAATAATTAATAGAAGGCCGTTAATTAGGTTCTTGCAATTTGGATAGGAGACTTAATCAATTAGTGTATTATAATTAATTAATGACAACAAGAGGGAATATAAGTGCTCTTGACAATATGTCATCTATTTGTGAGAAAGGGGATAATTAGCACAATTTAAGTACTTAAATTGCTTGGGCGTAATTATGGGTGTCTACAAACGATTGCGGCAGTGTAAAAGGAAAGAAGAAGATGGATCTTCTAGAAGTAAGAATGATATCAATGTCCAGCATTGTATTAGTTCTACAGAATGAAAAAGGAGAGATTGTGAGGGATGAGTTGGAATCCATTACTGTGGACATTCCAGAGAAAGCAGAACAAGCACTCACTAAATGTCGGACCTTGGAGGATGGAATAAATGAGGATGCGGCGTTTCTCCTTCAAACCGATACGAGAAGGTGCTACCTCTTAAAACAATCTTTATGCATCTACATTCTTTCTTATTCTTTCCATTAATATTCTTTACTGTAATTTTTGTAAATACCCATTGTCGGGGTGACAATGCGATTAGTGTAGGGTAATGTTGATTAGAAAAAACATGACAAAACTCAAACAAAAAGCACGCGTGGGAAAGCGAGAAAAAGATTTAAGGGTGTGAATGGATAGGAAGAGCACACGCGCGGAGGGAAATTTTAGCATTCAAGACTTAGCCTATTTTGAGCATGAAGACCTATTTTTAGAAAATGGCGTGTGGAACACACCAACAATGCGAGGATGTGCACGTCATGCATTATCTATACTTAGAGGATCGGATCGAAGGGTTTTGCATGGAGACGAGCTAAAAATAGGATTCTCACTTTGAGTAACTACAAGAGGTCTATAGATAACATATTTGCATGTGTGGATATGACTATAAACGACACGTGGCTATTGATAACATGCAGCCTATTTTTGGAATAGAGAAGTGGTGAAGGGGAATTCACCACCCTATATATATGATAAGAATCACATAGTAGTAATGTGTATGTGATAGAGATATAAGACAGATTATTATAACGAGATCCATGCACGCGTTGGTATATATTGACATTACTATAAGGAGATTATGTGTTTATTAATAGATGGAAGATATTGGTTGAACCTAAGTGTCATTCCCATGTGTAATCAACTAATGCATTTTCTTGACTCAATCATGATTATTGTTTAAACTTGTTCGTCATGAATATGAATATGGTATGCATTATAGAATGATGGAATAGTTATGAAAGTATATACTTCTTTCTTCATCAGGATAGCATCCTGTTACAACAACCCTAAAGAAGGACCTGGTACCTTTGCATGCTTCGGTGAGCACTTAGTCTAAGCCGAGTGATGTTCCTGTGTGACTAGGCGTTATCCGGTAAATTCTAGGCTCCATCAAAACTATTGTCCTGTGTATCAGAAATTCATTCCATATCAATTGTGCATGTACTTAGTCAAAGACCTCATACAGGTTTGGTGTATCACCTTAGTTTTAATTTCATTTTACTATCATCTTTTACCCTTGAACCCCAAAAATCAGTTTAGGATTCGTCAATAAGGAACCGGACTTGATGCCAGAGACTCACCTCAAAATAGGTATACCCACAAACCTAAGGTGTTTCCATTATATCTACGAAAGAGAGAGATAAAATTTGCAAGCTTAGAACACCCGCAACCATCTCTCTATAGGGCGTACTTTGAGAGAGATAACAAGAACATGTGAATCTAATCCATGGTGAGTAAAAAGTGAAGGAAGGATCGAAAGATGATGTAGAAGAATGAGTAATTTGGGAAATCTCAAGTTAGTTGCGTTGCATACAATTTTATTGAGATCTCATGCTAGTTTTGTTGAGTACAAATTTTTTAGGTGATATCATGCCAAACATAGAAGAAGTGTAGGGATAAAATTATAGTTTCATTCTCCAACCTTTAGTTTGCTTCCTGAAGTGTAAAACACCAATGTAGATGGTGTGTAGAAATCTGATCTGGTTCGATCTAATGTGAAATTAAAAAATAAGGTGTAGTGTATGCATGCCAAGTTTTGAACGACTGTTTATCCTATAAAATTCATTGTGTAAACATCCAAAAATTATGTTGAACTAAAAAATGTTGTGTAATCACCCCCTCATCACAAGTGTCCAGGAAGGGTTAAGGATGCCTGAGTGGTATTGTCTAGGTCTGGGCACTAGTGTCCATGTTGTGTTAAAGACCCAAGTCAAATTCTAGGTTATTTCTGAGACTGTATAATGTGTTATACTAGTATTGAACTATGTTGAAATGTGACTATAGAATGTTGTATGGTGTGACTGATTTACCTAATATATGCCCCTCGTTTTGGTTGTATGAAAATTTGTTGAGGAGTATGTGGCCCAAAGGAGGACTGAACACTAAACTATAACTCATACCTTGCAAGGGAGGGAGTGTATTTGGTGGAAACCAAGGAACACACAAACAAATTGGTTGAGAAAACAATTGTTAGTGTGATCAAGATAAACACGCATGTAAAATACGATGTAAACTAAGTACTCAAGAAAGCAATGTAAGTAAGGAATAGTAAATCGTGAAAAGTGGGTTTTAAACATGGGAAATCACTCATGATTTTGCAAGACACCCAAGGCCAATTTGACCACAAGTATACATGTAATCAAAGAACAATCAAGACATAGGGAAAATCCGTCAAACAATGGAAAACAAACAATGAAAAACAGTGAAAAAAATGAGTGATAAACAATCATGGTGCTATAGAGTTCCTACAAGATAAATTTTACACATGAAGCACCCATTAGCATGTTATAAATATATAAATTATGTAAAAACATGTATAATCGGATATAATGTAGTGTGTTAGTATGAATAAGAAGTAGTGTAAATGGAAAAAATAGCACTGAAGTGTGTATGAAAGTGGATGCCCCAGAGTCATTGTGGTACTTGTAATAGGTACTACACCAATCATACATCTTGCATTTATTAATTTTTGTAAATTCTACAATCACAAATAGATAGAAATTGAGCATGCATGTGTATACTAAAAATATAATGTCATATAGTGTATCTAATGAACATAGTAAACAAGTGTGACATGCTAGTATAAAAACAAGAATAATTTGCAAAAACGTTTATGCGCAAAGTATGTTTTAGAGTATAGATCAAATGGAATTAAAAAGGAGTGTGGTAGGATCCATGTGTCCCATGACTGAATGTGAATGAGTATGCATGATATTAAGCTCATATATACATGCCCCCTCAAAGTAGTTGATAATGAACAGTAAAACAAGAGTGCATCATTAAGAAATGGTTTGAGCATGTGTGCTAGATAGATATGATCATCAAAGTATATAGTGTAGAGAATGCATGAGCTAGTGTGTGTGGTGGGGTTCATTTTAAATGTAAATCATTAGCGAGTTGAGTATGAACCATAGAAATAGATTGGGTTACATGGTTTTGAGTTGTGTCAAATGTGTGCGAGAAGGATATGTCATGAAAATTCCAAATGTGTTGAGTGTTGTGAGTGTATCGAGTGTAAAATGTTTAGTGTGTGAGGTTAATGTATATAGGATGCCCTCAACATCCAAGTGATAACCTTAGCACGAGAGTGCTCCATCAGAAATGATGATACCAATATATCTAGTGGTATGTAATGATGCATATAATATATTATATATTAAAGTGCGAGTATCAATTACATGAGATGATATAGACATTTGATAACAATGCAAGTGGGGAAGAAGTTATGATTCCGCCAAGTATTTTAGTGATGGAGATCTAGTCAATGACATTAAGTAGGTAAATGTAAGAAGTGTTTTTTAACAAAAGTGATTGGATGCTAGAGTGGTGACGGAGAACGGACCCTCAACAATGGAAGTTGAACGAGGCCATTTGGAGTTGGTTGGTCTTACATAGTGGGTGGTTGCTTATTTGGAATTGGTAACATTGTAGAATACTTGAGAGGTGGAGGAGTTATACCAATCTTTAGAGGAGGTTTCTTAGTTTGACTTGGTAATGTTGTAGATGACTTAGTAGGAGGAGGTGATGGAAGATGAACCTTGAGAGGTGATTTCTTAGTTGGAATGGGTTGAATAGGTGGCGCTTGAGTGACCAAAGAAGGAACATGAGAAGTGATAGCATGAATCTTATTAGACAAAGATGCATCATATTTAGGATCCCATTTAGATGTAGTATTTTTATATGGGAAAGCAATAGAATGTTGTGCAGTAAATGAGATAAAGCCTTATCATTCAAGATTCTTGATTCATCATTGTAAAGAATAGCAATCATTTTCATTATGTCCATTGATTCAATGGTAATTTCCATATGGACGACCTTGATATTTTCAAGTCGATAAGGAGGATAGTAGTTCGTATATTGAAAGGTGATAAAATGATGATTCAGAAGATGTGGGAGTGTATCTTATTTCTTATCATTGAGATCAAACTTGAGATGTGTGGGGAGTGGTAATATTTGAGGTTCATTGATATGAGTACAAGTAGAATACATGGAAGTGGTATGAGATGTAGTAGAGGAATGGGATTTAGAAACGTCATTAAGATAATGTATTTCAGATTTAAGAGATATAATCATGGATTCCATATCTTTAAATTTGTCTTGAAATAAAGAATGTAAAAATAAACAAAAAGACGATTGAAGATATCAGTAATTTCAATAGGAGGTATATCATTAGGGAGATACATGGTGTTTAGGGATTTTGAAGAACCTTTTTCAAGGTACATTAATTTGAAGTAATTGAGACAAAAAATATTTGAAGAACCTTAGGAGCCATGATATAGAATATTATATGCCAAAAAGGATCTCAAATATCCATCATGAGAGGGTTCATGAAATGATTAAGCAAATATTGAATAAATAAATGCTTAATTCTATATTATGTAACAACGTTGAATATAAACAATAAGGTACATATATGACCTAAGAAAATAAGAAATTTAAATTTAAAACCCTAGTTGCAAAGGAAAGATAAAAGAATTAGTTGATTTGCAGTGATGTTTAAGGTATGCCAAGCTGAAAAAATTGTAGAACAGGGACTTAGAGTGCCATAATCAGACCCAAAAGTTGCAGGAGTGTCGAAAATGCCATAACCGAGGCATCTATGGAGGGTCAGGGGTGTCGAGGTGCTAGATACCTATTATGGGTCCTCATGACTCGCTCAAAATCTCTCGGAACTTAGTTTCGTAGGATCATAAGTTATTCACCGCTTGTTTCCTTTAATTGCATATATGATGTTGATCTTTGTTGTTATTCTCCTAAAACCCGCAATCAGAAAAAATAACCTACAAAATCATCAAAACCTTAAACAATAAAGATGTAAAATGATGGGTTAGACTGTCCTCCACTATCAACTAAGTGAACTTACGACTAAACAATGCACTACATCTTAGACCTAATTTAGTTATAGGTGTGTGTATGTCAAAATCATGCCCTAGGTAGCTCTTGTCCATGTCGCACTTGATATTAAACAAATATCTAGATGTAAATAGATTTTTACGTGAAAGAATGAAATTTCCCTCCTATGAAATGTATGTAAAAATGGCAGTCCCTTGTCCCATGTATGGAGCTAGATGGGTTCTTGAATGCTCTTGTATATTATTTTGGATGTAACCTTAGGTGATGGTAGTTAATTATTAGTGTTTGGTCCTATATTATGCTCACATAAATTTATATTTAAATGATTCCCTTGCTTGAATTTTTTCATTAACTTAAAAAAGGATGACCACCAAGTAAAACAAGATGCCCAAATGGATAGAAAGGACCCAAAATATTTGAGCTGAATATAAAGAGGTTGGGGACACCTAGAGGGGATGGGGACTCCGGCACCGACATCTTAGTTAGGTACTAGTGTCTAGATTGAGAAATGTCAGAGTATGAAAAGATAGACTAGGTAAGAAGGAGTGAACGACTAAAAGAGGAAACAAAAAAGAAAGCAAATATGGCCAAATATAGAGATCAATTAGTACTTTTATCGCTTATAAATCATATGAATAGTAGTATGTGATTAGGACTATATAGATACCTAACATGTGTGGTGAAGTGTTTATAGTTTGACGATATTTGAGAGAGTGACAGTTGTCGTGGCTTTGCAAATGACCGAGGAGCTAGTATGTGCGATCATTTTTGGATCATTTTGTCAAAATTGCTTGATTTGATGGTTTTTAGTAAAATTTGAATTTTACTAGTTTGTGGTATTTTTGAGTAGGAAATAAACGAGATAGGGTGTTTATGACATTTGGGACACTAACACCTAGTTCCAAGTGCTAGTGACCTACTTCAAGGTGCTAGTGTCCAACTCCTAGGCACTAGTGTCCAGGACACGTTTGTTGAACCGTAGTGTGAGATAAATGTATATTTAATAATGTGAGGCTACTATGATTGATGTTGGAGTATGTAAAGGGTGTTGATAGTGTTATTTTATTTCTTTCTAAGGTATTGCAGAGAGATATACACTCTAGGGAGTTTTGGGTGGGTTGTATATGTTACTTTTTTTGGGGGTTTTAGATGTTGAGTTGGATATATTAAACTATTCGCCTGCATGAAGACATTACTAGATTGGGGGAGATACCTCATAATATGTCTCTATTAAGTATTTTTTTGAGATATGGTATGCAGATACTTGTACATCCCGGTTTCCTAAAGGTGAGATGATGGTGCCATTAAAGAATGTTTATAGGATATTGTGCTTGTCTATATTTGGAGAAAGAGTACAAATCATGGCCATATTTGATGCATGTGGCTAGATGAGGGAGACACAGTGGTATTTTCTGGTGGTCTCGAGATACAAGTCAAGACACATATTATCTTGGATGTGATTGTGATATATGGAGTTCCATATTTATGGAATTTTATTGCAGTTTTTCTATCCTTGTCGATGGAAATGAAGAGTCGTGGTGTTGGTAATTTTTACAGGATGCATGATATCTATCATAGTATTGAGGAGGATGGTATAAAATATGCCTAGGTAATGTTTGTGCTAGCCCATTTAGACAAGTACTTGTATATGTTTACACAAGAGGATCATGGTGGTCAAATATGAGAGAATGCTTCATTAGATGTATGGGCATATGAGCACATTGCTCTATTGAGTCCATTTAGTGGGCCACGAGCCGATTAGGCCTGATTGAAGATATTTACTGAGTGATGTGGGTGAGTACCCATAGTAGGAGGATGGGAACAACCACATATAGGCTGATGATATATCATATGCGCTCTCGGGACATTATACAAAGATTATATAGAAACTTTGGAGGATGGGTGGAGGAATGTGTTGAGTTGTGGTGCATGTGGCACACGAAGTGGTTAGAGGACCTCTTCCTAGGGTAGATGATTATTTTCAGGGTGAAAGAATATATATATTATTTGATATGGCCTAGGATGTGCCACTAGAGCCATATATATGGTGCCGATCTACTAGGGCTGCGAGGTGACCAAGGTTGAGGTCAAGCCCGAAAAGAGAACAACTCGTGCATTCAAGACCATATGATTCAAATCTGGTTATATGGTGTATACGGAGTTGATGATGTGGGGTGCACTTAGGCATACAATCGGTGGTGGGCATCACACCGATGGGTGTTGCTATTTATAGTGGTGGTGGATACGGCGGGTGGGATAGCAGTTGGAGGAGCGGAGGGTCAAACATCCACCACAAAGGTAGAAAATGTAGAATCTCAGCAAGATTGGAGTGTAATTATCATTCATTATTATTTGTTATTTGATGATGGATTCATATAGTTAATAAATTTGAAAACAACCAAAGTTGGCTATTTTTTGTGTATGAATGTAGGTGATGCCTATTAGACATTAATTATAGATATGTCCATATGCACATTGACATGGAATGTGCCACCATATTGTCTCATGGGAGGAGGGATGTTAGAGCCCATAGATGTGATTATAGCTAAGCATGCCCATTTATTTTAGTGTGTGGCTATAGTAGTATCCATATGTACAATTTTGTTAATTAAGCTCAATGAGGCTTGTGCAAAGGCAAAGAAAATGATGGAGGATATAGGAGGAGGAGGCATAACACATGATATATTTGTATAATATGTGGTTTTGCATAGTTGATATGCAAAGCAGACGATAGAGGTTGTCATTTTACAAAGCCATATTGAGAGATATAGAGGTCGAGATCGAAGTGTAGAAGTAACAATTAAGCTTCAAGATCTAGAGCTCTCGTGATTGTAGATAGTGATAAAGAGGATGATATATGATGTAATCGTATATGATGCATTGATGCATTGGGGTTTACCCCTAACAATTGTATACTATAAATATGATTTTGTTGATATATATATATACACTTGTTGATGTGCATTGTATATGATGTGATGAGTATTATTTGTACTTGGTATTGATTATTTATTTATTTAGATTCTATATGCATTGTTGAAATGGTTGATTGTTGATATATGTTGTTGATTGTGGACAATCGTTATCATCTAGAAGAATTTCTAAGTAATATAGGGAATAGGAATTGCATGTGAATAGTAATGCTTATGATAAATATAAATGTTTGTATTTGATGCAATGTGGTGGATAAATGGAAATGGTAACATGATTTAGATAAGAATAAAGAATTAGCTAACAATTTATCGATAATTTTATAAGGATATGTAAAATAATGTTCGTATTTACATGTGAATAGAATGAAAGGGGGCAGAGAAGAGTGATTGCCCCTAGTGTGAGAGTGAGGTTCATTTTGGTAATAATTCTAACAATAGTCATGTATGAACCTTAAGAACACAAGTTCATCATTGGCTAATTAGTTGTAAATGTATGTAATCTACGAGAGGTGAGGTGTACTATGATGCATAGTAGGGGCATGTGCAAAAAAAAACATGTGTATAGGTGTTGAATTGGATATCAGAGGAAATGTTGCCAATAATGGGCGATGTGATGGTGGTAAGTGCGTAGCAGGATACTTAGGAAGCCAATGATATGCGGTAACAATCTATGGACAAAGTGATATGATGTGACTATAGGTGAGTAAACTAGAGGATGTGGATGGATGATAATTGTATGACAAAAATCAACATGTGACCTTCTTCGCACCCAAACTCTCAAATTCGTGTCGAGACATTCGATGTAGAATGAGTGTGGTGATGAGGATCAAGCTAATTGGGAAATCTTATATCTTCAATATGTAATGTCGGGATCTGTGAGTCTAAGGAAAAGAATACTCTCCTAACTTGAAGTGGTGTGATGGATGAGTCTGAGATAATAGCCACTCGTATACTCCAATAAATCTCGAGCTCATATGAGATTCTATTCATTGGTTGTTGAACATGTGGAAAATGACCTACAAGCGCCTCATATAGATTTCTAGAAAAGGTCATGGAAGTAAGAAAGAGAGGTGTGACAGAGCACAGGGTATTTATGGGAATTTTTTGGTTTGATCTAGAAATTCTTAGCCTCATCGGCTGCTATGTTCAGTAAAGACAATTGTGCAATAATATCTGGTGGAAGTGGTGAAGATATAAATACTAATGTATGCAAACTAGTGTCAATGTCTAACTAATTAGCAAGCCCGTTGGGTTGTGGGACCTGAGGATCACAACTAAAGACTCGTGGAGGTTGTGGCCCTTGAATGGTCATGCACGTAATCAAACCCTGTTGCCAGGAGCAGTCCAATAGTCATAGGCTTGATTAGCAATGATGTTTAGCATATTGATTTGTTCTATTTTCTTAGCAAAAGTTACAGGTGTACATAAGACTGTCAAACCTAAACTGGTATCAATGTCAGTTATAAATTTCAGCCTGTTAGGTTGTGGGACCAAGGGATCGTGCAACTGTATGTCTTTTCTGTTGTGGACCATTGATGGTCATGCAGAATGAGATACGATGATTTCTAATAAGAAAACTAGTTACTGTAGGAAATCTAATCTATGTTTTTAGGGTTTTCACAATATTTTGGATCAAAGCAATAAAAGAAAACTAGTCTATCAAAGGAAATATTTTTGTTCTTTTCTATTTTTTAAGCAATAAGTTATAATTTAACAAATAAACTAAAGAAAAGTAATCAAGTGGATGTATTTGGTTACATGTGTAAATGTATAAATCTAATCTAAAGGAAATAACCTAATCTAATCAAAACCATTCAAACCCTTCCTTAGAGGTGAAGAAAAATCATGACCACGAAAGGCGCTATTATTCCCCACAACTTCCCTGGTAATGTTAAAGAGGCAAGCTTACTAATGATTTGATCTACTTGTGATTGAAACTAGTGATTTAAAATTAACAATTCAAGACAAGGAAAAAAAAACACACAATTTCAACCTAGACAAGTAAGAGCTTTAACAAATCTGCTTGTGTCTGTATTGGTCCCCTTAGTATGTTCCTTTCTTTCTCCGAGTGTTCATGTGATTCAAAGGAATTGGGAATGCAAGAAAATCAGTAGGAGGATGGCGCTTGAGAAATGCCAAACTTGATGGCAGTCCAAATGCAATGCAAGTAGAAGAGAGATAACATAAGAGATCAAAGCTTGGCTGTGCACTTCCTAACAAGATTGTAGCAGAAATAAAATGTAAGATACATAATAATTATCTGCCCTTTTCCTTGAATACAAGCATGGAATATATAAGAATGGAGGATGGGCGGTGCCTTCATGCACAATGCAAGAAGAAGTAGTTCCAACTAATTATATCTATTTAAAATAGGAGGAAGGAGAACCAAATAATCAAAGCTAATTTTAGACAATTTGGATCACGGATGCATGCAAAAGCAAAATTAAGTGAACCATCGCATGTTGAAACACGCGTGAGAGAATTTATAAAAATTAGGTAGGACCGCCACCTGCTTTTTGGGTGGCAGTTTCATAACCACCACCCAAGATGGTGGCGAGTCTTGGCACTAAAGGCAAAAACATGTGCAACAAGAGGCATGAAGCTAGAAAAAGTGAGGGAAGGCTAAGTAAACATGTTTAGGCAAGAAATATACACTACGAATGGAAATTGGAGCTCGAACACCTTGAAAGGACTGAATCATCATTAGGGAATTTTTAACCATTTTTCGACAATGTAGCACATGCAATTTTGGGTGTGTACATATTTCCCCCTTGGAGAAGCATCATAGCCATGAAAATGCATAAAACATATAGTCCGAGTATGGCATTCCCGAGAAAGGGGAGTTAGAAGTTATACCAATCAAGCTCGTGTGTCGAAATGTCACTACCTAAATTCCCACTACTGTAAGAGAAAAAGAAGACTCAAGTGCAAATAGATAAAATATTAAAAAATAAAAAATTAATCAAAATGACAAGAGGAATTACCATTTTTGCGTGGATATAGAAATATACCGTCAACGCTTTAACCCTACGAACACATACACTCATAACGAGGTTAAAAATAACATATATATATATATATCAAAACAAACTCACTTTTCAATTCATTTTGCCTTTGTTGATTTGAAAATTTGGAGCTTTGGATTCAGTAGTGACCATTTTTGACAAGAGTATAGCCGAAATGACCATTGCAGAATAGTGATCATACCTCCACATGTGGGAGATTGACCAAAGTCTTTGTCAAATGTTAGTTATTTTCACTTTTGTCTTTTTATACCCTAAATGTAAAAATGTTGAAAAGTTCACCTAGGGGGGACTATTTTAAAAAACAATTGTCATAAATGAGTCTTTAGGGGGGACGCCCATATGACATGCTTTTATTTTATCAAAAATGGTGTTTTTTTGCACTTTTAAACATTTTTTAGGGTTAAGGTCACATTTGGAAAATTGGTTCACGACCACCGCTGAAATTAGGGTGGTGGTCACGGGACCACTGCCCTACTTGGGTGGGTGTCCTAGAACTACGCCCTACACCTGTTTGGGTGGTGCTTCAAAATAGAATGACCAAAACATTCACTAACTTAGAGTTTTTTGGATTTTTCACGTTGTATCTTGTTTTTTATGAGCTTTTCTTCTTGTATACATTACTAACTTGTTATTTTCTCATGTTTTGGTGAATGCAAAAGAAGGAGGAATACATCCACTGGAGAAGAGAGTGTGTGTGATTGGCTCCCTAGGATTCTAGATCAACTAACTTAGGGCCGAGAGGGATACTCTGAGAGGGTAGGTATCTGGAGGATTGTTTGGGTACTACACGTTTCCCACCAGTCACATATTGTGTGACTTTTTCTCCTATTGGGATGCAAACTGGAACACCTCCAAGTTTCCAGGAGTTAGGGGCGAGTGGACCATTACTCTAGAGGATGTATACCGCATCCTTGGGCTCTTGATTCTTAGGAGGAGATTAAATTTAGAGACAACATGATCTAAGGCTGCAATGACATAGTGGGACACATATATGGGAGACGCCATTGTATCATCTAGTTCAAAAAAGGGGACAGAGGTTTACTCAATTGCTATTAATCCTATTCTGATTATTCAGAGAGCTATTATAGTTATCTTGTCCTCGCGAATGATCAAGGACAAGGAGGTGACACTCTCCTCTACTACTAGGCTCCCATCATTACACAAATTGAGGGACACATGCATATGTGTGCATGGGGCACAACATCCTAGGGACTACCTACCATGACTTATACCAGGTAGTCTGATTGCGAGGCGAGGGCAGTCACTAAGCCACCCCACTCTTGTCGTGAGCTAGGTATATGACCATATCATCCCCTATGGAAGGGGACTATAGGTATTGGACCCGGTGGCCATCCGAGCTATAAGGTGGACATCTATGTCATTTTTTAGGACTCCCCATGAGCCAGTGGCTTCTCTTACCACAAAAGACATGGTTACTACTCCCTACCAAGACATGGCAGGGTTATGGGGACAGGAGGTGACCATGGTGGTATCTTATTCTATTATAGGCCAACTAGTTGACAGGGTCGGGAGAGTTGAGATTCACCCATTTGATCGGGTTCCTCAGTAGTTTGGCCTACCATATGTTGACATACTTGTCAGTGGTACTAGTCTACAATACCATTCAGGAGGCTCGGAGGGGCCCTAGAGGAGATCCCGGTTGGAAAGTAGTTACTCTAGGTGTTCCTATTGCAGTTATGCACTTATTTCGTGCTCAATGGGAAAATGGTGCCCCACGAGTTCCTTTAATCCATATTGCAGCTATTGTTTCCCACAACGGAGAGGAGGATGAGCCCATTAGTGTAGACTCTAATTCTGAGGAGCACACAAGGGATGAGACAGAGGAGGAGTCAGTTGGAGAGGAGACTGAGGAGGAAGAGGAAGGATTTCGAGGCGGTGAGGCAACCCATACGATTGAGGATGAGAGCAATCTTGATTGGCCTAAAACTCGGGATATCTTTGAGAGCCATAGATGAGGAGGCTACTGCAAAGAGAGAGAGAGAGAGCTTAGTCTAAGAGGATCCATTTCCTCTAAGTGATGAGAGGGATGATGAGTTTGTGATTAGACAACGTTTTTCTCTAGCTTTGGGAGGCCCAGCTGACCACCATCAATATCGATAATACCATTCATTGAACCTACGAATTCCTGAAGATTTGAGTATGTTTGACACTCTTCTCTTGCCTTTGTTAATTTGAAACCTTAGTTTTGATATTCTCTTTCTATTTTCACTTTGTGCACTTTTCTACCTTATTTTCTTCTTCTCCTTCTCTTCTTGCAGTGACTTCACAAGAGTGGAGAGAGCTCATCCAAATGGTGTTCCTAGACACCCTATTGATCCCCTCGAGGAAGATCCGAGTTGAGTTGGTGATGATTCGGGTTAGCCACTAGCTTACGGTAGACAACCGACATGTTTTCTCCCATTTGGAGGATACTTGAGAGGTGGTGACCTCCTTTCGTCTTATGTTGGCCGAGATATGAGGCCACCGAGCATCTGCTTTGAGGTAGAGCCATTCCTATAGAGAGACCACATCCAGCGACCCCTTGTCATGAGAACTTGCACCATTTTGTTCACTCCCAACATCGTAAAAATCATAACAACAACCCTAGACATAATTTTGCACCATCCGAGGGATCCCATAGGGATTGACAGGCCATTGTGCCATTTATTTCTTTGTTGCCATTTTTTTGGGCACTATATGATGTTTTTGTATATTTCGGGCTCATTATGAGTGTTTTGACCACGCCTTAGTGCATGATGCAATTAAATAGAAACTTGACCCACTATGATATATACAGACTCTTATTTTTGGTTTGGTAATCCATTGTATCTGAGTTGAATCTCTTTTGGTTTATTTCTCATGTGTACTCTAGTGTTTAGAATTTATGTATTTCTATGCTTTACAAAATGAATGCAAAGTGGATATGAATGCTAATAGAATGATCTCTTTTTTATTTTATAACGCTGATATATGATAATGTGAACACAATGTGATTTTTGAATTTTAGCTTCTTTAAGAAATCTTTAATACTTCATATTGTCTTGGAAAAATGTGGTGATACAAGGATATGATAAGAATATGTACTTGACCCACTCTAGACCCCACACAACTAGTAGGATGCGAGGGCTCAACACTAAGATCCAGAAAGACCACAAGTTACGAAAAATTGTTGAATGGCAATGATGAGGGAAAGAAAATGGTTTGATAGGATCAAATTGAGACACTACAACCTCACCCTACTCAAGTTACCTCATAGCTTAGAATGTGATTTAATTTCTAGTTTATCTAGACTTAGATCCATAGATGGATACTTGGTTGACAAAATCTAGTTTGAGGTTTTAAACTCTTTTGGATTTTGGACATCTAACTCACTTTGTTGCTGACTTATGATTTCACAATATTTGATTGAATTGTTTCTAACTTTCAAGTTTATCAAAGAGACCACCTACACCTTGCCCCATGCTACTAGTAGGGAGCATGGGCTCATCACCATGGACAATGAATAGGTGAATAAGGACATTTCTATCCTTTCCCAAATCTACATCACTAATAAGAGATGCAGGATCAACACCAAAGGTGGTAGGGAAAAAAATGTGTAAAATAAAAAAATTGTGGGTTTACATTTGGCTTACTCATCTAGGAAAATTGTTTAGTATGTTCTTATTTCCAAAGATATTTTTATGGGATAGATGTGACACCATGAAGCATCTAGAACAAACCTTAGGTAAAGACACATAATCTAGAAAGAGACTATAAGAAGAACCAAGTATGCAAGCCTTGGTATGATGATGGTCAAAACTTTGTCTTATCCTATTTGAACTAAAGAAATTAATTGAAAATAATTGATGATACCATGAAAATTTGTAGCAACATGATTTGAATTTTTACCAATTATTTTTGAAGTTTTTAAGAGTTTATATAATAATAAATCCCTTGATCACATTTTTTTATAGAATGAGCTGGAAAATGAAAGTGCGATGCGAGATGTAGTAATCTACATACAAAAATACTAATGGATCATGTGTAATACCTCTTTATGTGAAGAGATTTCACAGATTCATTAAACCCCTCAACCTCTAGTGTACACAGGCATAATGTCCCATTTTTGTAGTCTTCTACAACTCGATATGGACCCAACCACCTAGGTATAAATTTCCTTCCCTTTCCATTTTTTTATGTCTATTCAGCTATCAATTTGTAAGACCAAATCTTTCTCATACATTTTAAATTCATAAAACTTCCTATTGTATTTTCAATACATACGGACAGACATAAACATTGTACCATTGTTTAGCATTGAGTCTAACCTCATCAAGAATTTCTAACTAAGAGAGTTACACTTCTTGATAGCCTTCTTCTCCCAAGATTCCGTGCAGTGAAATACAGAGACTCGGTATTTCAACCTCGAGTGGTAAAAATGCTTCCACAACTAATACCAAAGAAAAGGGGGGTGCACCTTTTGTTGTTCTAACTTACATTCGATAGGCCCATAAGGCTAGAAAGATATTTAAATTCCAATATCATTTTTTCTCCTTAATGGTCTTAAGGAGGATAGACTTTAATATTTCATTTATAGCCTTAGCCTATCCATTGGCCTTAGGATAATAAAGAGAATCCGTGTGATGACTTATCTTGAAATTTGCGAGATAATTCATGTACCTCATCATTTTTGAAATATGTTCCATTATCCGAGATCTTGACTTGTGGGACACCATACCTACAAATGATCTCGGTTTAATATGAACTTAGCGATCATAGACTTAGGAACAGTGGTAATAGGCATGGGTTCTACCCACTTGGTAAAGTACTACTGTGGCCGTGATTATGAAGTTATGGCCATCTCATTAACAAGGAGAAAATTTCCCTATTAAATCTAGGCCCCACATGGAAAAGGGCCTTGGGGTTGTGATTGGTTGCAAATCTTGTGTCTGTATGTGGATCTCATGGGGGAACTCTTGGAATTTGTGGCATATGGGCACAAAATCTACTTTTTCATGTTATAGAGTGGGCCAAAAATAGCCCATCCGATGTATCTTCCAAGAATTGGCATGGCCACCGAAGTGACCTCCATATACTCTGCTATGTGAATCATAAAGAATATTTTCAGATTCTTTGGCATCAACACATCTTAACAACATTCCATCGAAGGCCCTGTGATAGAGCACCTGCTTTAGAATAACGTACTTAGTAGAAATAACAGGTAACCACCATACTTTTGAGATGTTTCACCTTCTGGATATGTATGGTCCACTATAAAATTAATGATGTCGGTATACCATGGACACACAAAAATGGGGGGCCTAGTCTCAATGAAGTACACACACTCATCAAGGAAGTCTAGATCTACCAGATCACCTCCATCTAATGGATTATCATCTAACTAATTCATAATTATTCTTCCCTTGATAGATTTCTGATTAAGAAATGTTAATTCAAATTCACCCATCAAAGTTATGAAGCACTTGACCTTCTTAAACAAGGATCCTTGTGTGAGGAATGTCAGAAGTGATCTAACTTAACAATAACGCTTGTCTCTTGATTGACATATAATTTCTTAAGTAGTTTTTGTAAATACTATGGTAAGGCATTCTTTCTCTACCTTAGTGTAATGTGTATCATAATGAAGAAACGTCTAAATAATCAAATAAATTACACATTCTCATTTATCATCATCCTCTTGAGCCAACATGTAGGCTAGTGAAACATCTCTAGCTCGTTGAATACAAGATCATAGGGTGATCTGATCTAGGTGACATTAGCATGGGGAGGGACAATAAGAATCATTTAACTACCACATCATTTCATTCTTCTATCCAACCAATGCTATAATCCTTTTCAATAGATTGTTGATTAGGTGAACACACAAGGTCAAGTCAAGGATAAATCTTGATTGCCCTAAGTTTTCTAAGAAAAATATGATGCGAGAATCATCCATTGGGATTCATTTCCAACATAGATTGGATTTTGGCTAGGTCTACATAAATTCCTCATGAATATATGATATACCCCAAAACCTTTTCTCCTATTACACCAAATACACACTTTTCTCGGATTCAATATGACACCATATTCGATTAAGTGTGAAAGGATGACCTAAAGCACTTACGGGTGATCACGGTGATTTTGGTCTTAGCCAACAGATTCATCCACATATGATTCCACTATCTTATGTATAATATCATGGAATATATAATTCATTTCTTGTTGGTACACAACTTCAGCATTCTTAAGTCTGAACGGCATGACTGCATAATATTAAGTTCCCCAAGGAGTTATAAACATGGTTTTGTCCTAATCCTCTTCAGATATTTTGATCTAATAAAACCAAGAAAATCCTTCCATAAGAGACAACAACTCAAAAGAAGTTGTTGTGTCAATGATAACATCAATGGATGGTAATGGGAAATCATCCTTGGGACAAGCCTTGTTTATATCCCAAAAATTTATACGAGATGTTGATGTTTTAATTTTTCTTGAGAATGGGGACTATGTTAGATACCCATTGAGAGTAGTCCACCGGCTTGATGAATCCCACGGAGGAGTTTCATCACTTCCTCTTTCACCATGAGGGCCAATTTTTGCTTCATGGGCCTTGACTTTGCTTAATCGACTTTGCATCTGGTTTGGTGATGAGATGGTGCACCGCAATGTGTGATCCAATCCTTGTAATTTCCTTGTAATTAAACATGAATGCTTTTTGATGCTCCTTGAGAATGTGGGTATGTATTTCAACTTCTTCTAGAGTTAAAGAGGAACCTAACTTCAAAATATTTGGTTCTTCCTCGATCCCATAATTTATATCGATTGTTCCCTTGATTAAGGATGTGTTTCCCTCCTCAAGCTTAGGCGGGGACAGAGGTGACTCTAAATTCCCCTCTTCTTCCACTTCATAAATTTCAAGTTCCCTCCCAGGGGAAGACTCTATCATGGGATTTCCAAAATATAAAGAAGAGTTTGGAATCGAGAGAAAGATTAACCTTGTGATGTGTAAGATGTAGCTCGTGAGAGCATTTTGATATTCTAGAGTTTCTTTATCAACGTCAACATGATCGTAATGAAAAAATTGATCTCGGTCTCTAAGTATGTCAATATTGGAGTTACTAGTGTCTTATGGACCAAAGGTTCCACATGAACCAAGACCGTGAAGCTTGAATCTTCCAACTCACCGCTTGGAGTAAAGTGAGAAGTGGATGTTTTGATTGAGTCTACAAGGAGATTCTGGTCTAGTGGAATTTACTCGATCAATATGAAATCAAACCTCTTTGTTAAATTCAGCACTTCTATTTTGTAAAGTTGCAAATGCTCAGCTCTAGTCTCATATACTTTAGATACTTGATTCACAACCTGTTTTGAATCACCCAACACTCTGATATTAAGAAATTTATTTTTTGACCTTGTTTTTGGAAAGCTTTAGTTCTTTGACTTCGTCTACCGAAGCTGAAATTACATCACCCATTGACATGGCGATGCTTTCCTTAGGTACTATTTTTTGAACCCTTGGAGGTTATTGATGAGTATGGTATCTTGCTATGAATTGTTCACTATGTTTTCACCCCTCATTGGCGTATTTTCGGTTGGTGGAGGGTAACGTTATTGTTTTGGAATAGGACATCACCTTGTCATTACAACCTATAAAAATCTCAGTCATGTTATGTAAGTGTTTTTAAATCCTAGCATATCGTGCTAAATATTCCTCATCTAGATGTGGGAGTTGATCTGATTGCATGTTGATGGGTTATTGAAACAATACCTGAGGAGACGAAATTACTTCACCAATGAAAGTCATGTTGTTTGAACTTGATTATTCATGAGGATAGGTCTATGTGACTTGGTCAGTTCCTCAATACATACGAGAGGAACCAACATTGGTTCCCTTAAGAAGATGGTTTTGAGCGGATGAGTGTTTGTCAACTCATGTTGAAAGTGAAGGTGATTGTTGTGGTATAATTGATTGGTAGTAGTAAATGTCAAAACCGGGATAGGCCAACCGTACTCATCATATCCCGACATATTGGGGGTATAAGAATACGTAGAATAAAGGATGGACAAAGAAAGTAGAAAAAATAGAGACTATCTCTTCACATCGAGTTCACCAATTTGTATTATATAAAATCAACACGTGACCCTTTTCACACCCAACCTCTCGAGTTTATGCTAAGACAACAAGTGTAGAATGAGTGTGAATTTGACTGTGGTGATGGGGATCAAACTAATTGAGAAATATTATATCTTCAACATGCAATGTTGGGATCTCCGAGTCTAACACAAAGAATGCTCTCCTAACTTGAAGTGGTGTGATGGCTTGTACGTAATAATATCCACTCGTATACTCCAATCAATGTCAAGCTCATTTAAGATTCTATTCATTGGTTTTGATCAAGCAGAAAATGACACGTGCACGCTTCATATAGATTTCCAGACAAGGTCATGGAAGTAAGAATGAGAGGTGTGATGGAGCCACATGTATTTATGGGTGATTTTCTGGTCTGGTCCATAAATTATTATCTGATCGGCTGCTATATTTAGTAAACAAAGTTGTGTCATAATATCCAATGAAGTGGTGAAGATCGAATACTAATGTACGCAAACTAGTGTCAATGTCTAACTAACTAGTAGGCTCGTTGGGTTATGGAACCTAAGGATCACAACCAAAGACTCGTGGAGGTTGTGGCCCTTGAATGGTCATGTGCGTAATCAAACCCTATTTCCAGGAGCAGTCCAATAGTCATATGATTGATTAGAAATTATAATTAACATATTGAGTTGTTCTATTTTCTCGTAAAAGTTACAAGTGTACGTAATACTATCAAACATAAACTAGTATCAATGCCAGTTATCAATTCTCGTCGGTTGGATTGTAGGACCAAGGGATCACAAGTTTGTATGTCTTTTCCTATTGTGGACCATTGATGGTCATGTAAGATGAGATACGATGATTTACGATAAGCAAACTAATTACTGAAGGAAATATAATCTATGTTTTGGGGTTTTCACAATATTTCAGATCAAAGCAATAAAAGAAAACTAATCTATCAAAGGAAATATTTTTGTTCTTTTCTAATTTTTAAGCAATGCATTATAATTTAATAAATAAACTAAAGACAAGTAATCAATCGGAGTGCGGTTGGTTACATGTGTATATGTATGAATCTAATCTAAATAAAATAACCTAATCTAATCAAAACCCTTCAAACCCTACCTCAGAGGTGAAGAACAAATCATGACCCTAAAAGGGGCTATTGTTCCCCACAAATTCCCTAGTAATGTTAAAGAGGAAATCTTACTAATGATTTGATCTAATTGTGATTGAATAATTTTATTGAAATGAATGACTTTATGCTCTATTTGATATGTGATTTAAACTAGTGATTTAAAATTAACAATTCAACGAGACAAGGAAAAATAACACAAAATCCCAACCTAGACAAGTAAGAGCTTTGGCAAATCTGGTTGTGTGTGTATCGGTCCCCTCAAGTATGTTCCTTTCTTTCTCACGAGTGTTCATGTGATTCAAAGGAATTGGGAATAAAAGAACATCAGCAGGAGGATTGCACTTGAGCAATGCCAACTTGATGGCGGTCTTGATGCAATGTAAGTAGAAGAGATACAACACAAGATATCGAGCTTGGCTATGCGATTCCTTGCAAGATCGTAGCAGAAATAAAATGAAAGATACACAAAAATTCTCATGAATTTTACTTGTATACAAGAATGGAATATATAGGAATGGAGGATGGGAGGTGCCTTCATGCACAAGGCAATAAGAATCTATTCCAACTAATTAAATCTATTTAAAATAGGAGGAAGAAGAACCAAGGAATGAAAGCTAATTTTAGACAATTTAGCTCATGAATTCATGAAAAATTGAAATTAAACGAATAGTCACATGTTGAAACATGCATGAGAGAATCGGAAAAAGTGGGCAAAAGCGCCACCCTACGTGGGAAGTGGTTTTAGGACCGCTGCCCTATTTTGGGTGGCGAGTTTCAAAACCGCCACCCAAGTAGGGTGGCGGTCATGGTACTAAAGGCCAAAACATGCACGAGAAAGAGGAAAGAAGCTAGAAAAATCATGAGAAGGCTAAGTAAAGACATCTAAGAAACAAATATACATTGAAATGGAAATTAGAGCTTGAACGACTTGAAAGGAACAACATCATCATTGGGGAATTCTGTAACTATTTTTCTCACAATGTAGCACATGTAATTTTGGCTGCATATAATAACCTTAGGAGGTGGACGGATGATAACCTTAGGAAGAGGTAAATTAGACAAGCTAATGGTGGTGGATGTGTTCTTATGTGCATTAGGAAAGAGAGAGTTCTTGCAAAGGGAGAGTTGATATAAATGAAACTTTTATCTTCTAATTTTCTAATTTGATCATAGAGAGCATAACAATCATTACCATGGTGGACATTTCTATGGTGAAAATTATAGAAAGGATGGTTATGATGGCAGTACAAATGATGATGGGGATGACCCCAATTGAAAGGTAAGTGGGTTAACTTCTTATCAAGTAAGCTACGCAACACATCATTTTCTTTAACATCACGTGTAAATTGCAATGACTCATAGCTAGGAAGTGGAGAAGACTTAGGTGAATTCTAACATGGTGGTGGGGAAGGGAAATTCTTACAGGTGAAGAGAGGGTGACCATGGAGGATGGTAAATAGGTGGGAGAGGAGAAGACTTAGTAGGTAAGGGATGAATAGATGAAGTAAAAGGGGGTGTTATAACATGATCCAAAATTAACTCCTCTACAAAAATAACCTTAGAGAAAAATAGAGTAAATGAATCACATGTGTCATATAATATTCATTCATTCAATAGAATAATTAATCTATGAAAAAGATAAATTACATTTTTAGATAAATAAGTTGAAATAATAAGCTGATGCGAGGCATGAAATTAAAGCCTAAAATGTAATCTACAATTGGTTCTATCTTTCCTTGATGAAAAGAAGGAAATTTTTCATATGTAACTTTAGGAGGATTGTTCGAAATAAAATGTCTAAGAAAAGCACCCTTCATATCATAATAATTACTAATATAGACATTAGATAAATTTGTATACCATTAGAGAGCATGATCAATGAGGCTATTACAAAATGATTTTAGTAACAATCGAGTAGTGGAATAAGAATACATGGCTAATCAGTAATGCTCTAGATCCAAATAGGGGTTTCTATGCGATTGAAACAAGAGAAAGTAGGCCCATGATAAAACCTTTTGGGAAAGCATAATTGTTAATATTCTTAGGAATGGGATTTCTAAGAATGGAATTATCATCAATGGAAGCATAATAGGATCTACTCTCGAGGGTAAGGGTGTGAACTTGGGTTTACAATTTAAGAACAACATGTATGAGTGAGAGGATATATTGTGAAGGGATGGTCAATAAAGTGAGAGGCACATTAAAGGATTGAAGCTTGCTGGTTTGAGTGATCAAGGGAACCTAAGAAGGAGTAGTGGATTTGGATGGAAAGGATGGAGGTGTGAGAGGAGGATATGGATGTGGAATCTCTATAGATGTACTAGGTGTAGGATCATGAGATATAAATAGAGGTTTATTAGGAGTAGGATTGGTGTAAATAAGGTCATCATCGAAATAACTTGAAGTAGAGGAAAGAGGAGGTGTAGATTCACATTCAACAACTTTAAGGGAAGAAACATCATCATTAACATTGGGTATTATCATTATCATAATCTAAGTCGTTATTAGTCATATTTTCTCAAGAAAATATTTCATCAAGATTATCATCAACATATAAAGAATTAGTAGGATTACTAGTATTATATTTATCATGGCAATCAGTTTTAGAAGTAAGAATGGTAGGAGAGATAGATTCACATTCAACTTGAATAATAGTAATAATAACATTGTTATCCCCATTTACAATTACAATACGAGGAGTGGAGTCATTAGCATCCATGTTATCACAAACAAGAATATAATCATGTAAATAATTTATATTAATGTTATCATTTTCCATAGTACAGGAAGATGAAGATGGAATATCATTCATGGCTATGGAAAATGAGGGAGAACATGTGGTTAAGTTTTGGTGAGGGGAAACTATGAAAATATTAAAGGTTTTGAAACCAACATGAATAGAATTTAGGAAGTTAAGGAGTCATTGGAGGAATTTTTGATCATATTGAGGATTGTAGGTGCGTTCAAAAAATTCAGATTCTCGCATCAACATTATAAAAATGGTTACATATGCATAGAGGTCAAAACATGCTTAGGAGATCGGTACCTTTTTTAGCTATGAGTTTTTGGATCCTAGGGAAAGGAGTTTGAATGAGAGTTGGTTTCACAAAATGATTTAATACAAATGAAACTAAAGTTAATTGAATAGTAACAAATGAAACTATTAAATAAGTATACAAATGATAATTACTTAAACATTGTAAGCTCTAAGAAAATAAGAGGGATAGTTGACTTAGCTAATTCCTAAGCAATCTGGAGGTAGTAGGGACTATGAATCAGCTATATTTAAATGGAAATGATGTAACAGTGGTAGGCTAAGAGTTCTAAACCTTTGTTCTATGAGGGATAGGAGCATCGATTACTAGTATCTATTTTGGGTGCTAATATGTATGTAAATCTTAATGATACACTCTTTGTTCTAGTCGATGGTATTCTCTCTAGTATCTTATTTTTCATGATGACTTCGTTGTTAGGGTTTCAATCACACCTATAACCTAAAAACAAAGCCTAAATACATACACAAGCTCACAAACAAATTAAATTTGAATAAAATATGCAATATGTGAATTCATAATGACCCTGATGGTCACCTAATAAGTGAACATAGTACCGAGTGCTACACTAAATTTCAGAATCCATGTGGTTCTTTTTTTCTTGTGTGTGAAATAGTTTCCTTAGGTTATCCATTCGCCAATGACACAAAGATAGTGAACTATAGGTATATTTAATGCAAATGTGTGGTGTGGAATTCAACACTTCCCATTTCCGTGTAGTGTATATAGCCCAAATTGTAGTCCCTTTTATAGTAGTGATTGTATATATATGTGGCATCCCTTTTGAATTTCCAGCCATAATAATAGTGTTTATGTTGCGTGTATATATGAATCCCTTGTATAAATTTTGAAACTAGTTACATATAAGGCCGACTATGAACATCGAGATAAGGATAAGAACGGTGAAAAAGGAATAAATGTCAAAATGTTAAACAATAAATGTCAAAATTTGAAAAAGCAATAAATAGGATTTGAAGCTCCTAGGAACTAGTTTCTAGAGTGCACACTAGTGTCCTAGGATAAATGAATACAAAATTGAAAATACAAATAGATAGGGATTCTTGTTACTCCGACCAAAATTATTCTGAGAAATGAAAGATGTATAAGAGAGTCGCAATAGAAAATAATCAAATAACATGGATGTACAAGAGATAGTGTGTCACCAGTGCATACTTTTATTACTTAAGACTCATGATTATAACAACATACGATGACATAATAAAATAGTAATATGTATGTGATTTTTGTCTATGCCCTATTATAGTGCAATTAGAGGTCTAAGGAGGGAAAATAAACTAGTGATAGAAGATGTAAAAATAAAGTTTGTGGTGAGTTTGAAATTGGTGGTAGTGATATAAGGATTATTGATGTTAGGTGAGTGAGAAGAACACTTGAGAAAAAGTAGAAAAGTTTCAAAACAAAGTTGAGAATTGTGAGGGTGCTTAAGAACTCAAATAATCCAAGAGGTTAAAAGTGAAAGGATAGAATGTAAAGATCTAGAAATTTATTGGAGAATTTAAAGGGACTTGTACAAGTTTAACATGGGTGATTTAAGGAGTTTCAATGTTTGAAGTTAATTCAAAAAGACAAAACTATAAGAAATGGCATAAAACCCTAGGTGTAAACCTAATTGAAACCTAGAAAAGAAGGAAAGTTGAGTTGAGGAAGTTTTGATTAGAGAGGGATCATAAAATTTACCTAAGAGAATTATTTCCCAAATGTGTATCTAGAACAAATTCTACTTTCGCATGGAATTTTTTAGTTTTCTCACGAACACTAAACTTTGCATGAAACTAGGGCTAAAAAGGAGAACTAGGTAAAAATAGTAGAGTGAGAATAGAAAATCAAGGACTCATAGTTGGTTCATGAAACTTGGTGAATAGTTGAAAAGGGAAAATGGGTCCTATAAAATCTTACCAGTGAAGCTTGGTTTTTTGTTATTTTTGCTAAAAATTGAATTTTGGAGGGCTACAATCTAGTTTGAGGTATAGGCGAGATTGGGTAAAAGTGAAGTGTTGAAACTTTTCCAATGATTTAAACAAGATGGTATGGTGAATTCAAAATTTTCTAAATCATTATTGATTTTTTAACCACTTGTATATAGCATTTAGTGATGAAAAACAAGTATTGGCATATTGAGAGAAAATGAAAAATTTCTTGGTTAGATTGATGGTTACAAAGTACTTTTACTAACTTGTTTTTGGTTGTTGAGTGTTTTTCTCTACATCATTCGGTATCATAGAAGGTGGTTTCTCTTGGGAAATGAAGAAATAAATTGAGAATAAGAATAAAAATCTAAAAGTGAAGGAAATAGTGAGCAATAAATCTAGCCTAGAAGGCTTAAAGAATAAAAAAGATAAAGGAAGTTGAAGGAAAAACATACTTGAAGATGAAAAGAAGAGTGTAAAAGTACCATAAGACTAAGTAAGATTCATAGGTGAGGTGTTGAGTACAAGAAAGGTGCAAAATACTTGCTTGAGGAAAGAAGAAAAGAGTCATATGAAAATCGAGTGAAATGAGAGGTTTCTTGATAATTGACTACAACAAGAAGATGAAAAAGGGTGAAGGAAAGATAAGAATTACTAAAGAAGAGTGGATGGTAGAGATTAGAGAGATAAAATCATACTTTAAGTGGCTAATAGAGAGAAAACAAGAGGCAAAGAAAGTTTTTGAATGGAATATGAAGAAGAAAGTGAAATGTCCTGTAGAGAGTGGCTTATACGAAGAATAATGAGAAAAATGAAGGCATGGAAAAGAGAGAAAATAAGGAAGAAAAGACACATGGAAGTCAGCTTGTGTTATCTAGAAGTGGGAAATTTGCTTGGTGAAGATGAAGAAATGTCTAGTGGACTAGAAGAGTAGTTTTAAGAAGATTGAAAAGATCTCTTTCAAAGAGCTTCACTAGAGGCTTAATGGCCTCCAATTTTTCAATATGATAGTTTTTTTTTCATGTGTTAATACAGGACATAAGGTGAAGAGTAAAAGGAAAGAAACAATTCCTTGGATGAAGAGCTAGAGATAAAAATTGAATAAATACAAGGAAAATAAGTTTTGAACAAGTTCAAGCTTGGTTTTGATCAATGAAAGGTGAAAATACAACTGTTAGTGTGATAAGAGGATCATAGAAAGATCTTACGGGAATGTGGAATTGGTTGAGTGGAGAATATGTTATAAAAAAGAAGACAAATACAAGATAAACATTGGAAAGTAAAAAGAATGAAGATGAAAGGAAGATGAAGATTCAAGAGGAAGAAACAAAGAAAGAATATGATAAAATACAACAAGATATAGAGCTATTAGTAGGAGTTAATCAACAAATGTATGAAGAAATCAAGTTGGTGAAGAAAGAGGACAAAAGTGAGACTAGTTGGTCTCTAAATTTTCAATATTATATTTTTTTATCTATGTATGTGCAGGGGTAGGTGAAGATATGAATGTAAAAGATGAAGAGAAGCAATAAATTGTTGAAGAAATACAAACTAGGACATGAAAAAATATGCTTGAAGAAGGAAAAATCAAAGTAAAAAACATGAAGATGAGCTCAAATGTAGTAGAAGAGGAAGAAATTATAAGAATCAAAAGAATTTGAAAAGGAGGAAGAAAGAAACAGAAAATTTGGGCTCAATTATCTCCTTTTGGGGAATATGATGCAGGAGCATCATTATAAATAGGTAATTTTGGTGTGTTTTAGATATATAGGTGTGAGTATCGGCATCATTATAAATGGGTATCTAGAACAACTTTTACTTTTTCATGGAAGTTTTTAGTTTTTTACGAATACTCATATTTACATGAAATCGGGGCTAGAAAGGAGACATAAGAAAAAGCAGTAGAGTGAGAATAGAAACTCAAGGACTCATAGTTGGTACATGAAACTTGGTGAAGAGTTTAAAATGGAAAATGGATCCTTTAAAATCTTACCGGTGAAGCTTGTATCTTGGTTTTGTGTTATTTTTGCTAAAAATTACATTTTTAAGGCTACAAACTAGTTTGAGGTCTAGAGTGAGATTGGGTAAAATTGAAGTGCTGAAAAAGTTCCAAGAATTTGAACAAGATGATATGGTAAATTATTTTTTTTCTAAATAATTATTGATTTTTCAACTAGTTGTATATAGCATTTAGTAATGAAAAATAAGTTTTGGCATATTGTGAAAAAGTAAAAATTGCATGGTTAGATTGATGGTTACAAAGTACTTGTGCTAACTTGTTGTTTCATTTTCGTTGAGTGCTTTTATCTTCATCATTTCATCATTATTTTATATTTTATTAGTTCCTCTAACTTCTCCACATCTTTCCTAAGCTCGTTGAGCTCTTGTTCAACCCGCTTTTCTTATTTTCTTGCTATCCATTTCATCTTTTCTCTTCCTCTATTTTTCCTCTCTCTTTCTTCTTGTGGAACATTAGCTTCATAAATACCTTTATAATTTCTATTTATTATCCTTCCATATTATCTCTTCCCAACAAATATTTTTCACCTTTTTCAAGTCTCACTTAGGTTCTTTTGCACACCTAATATGTTGACTTCTTCTTTTCTTTCTTGTCTTTTTCTTCTTTCAAGGGATCACTGCCACTTTACCTCTTCTAAGCACCTCACCAAGGACTTATACCTGGTATTTTGGCACCACTTCCTCTTTATCTTAAACCCAATTTTTGTTCTACCTTGGAACACTCTTCCTTATTCTTTATCTTCTTTTTCAAGCCTCACAAGGTTATGTTGTCCTTCGCTATCTTTTCTTATTTCAACTTAAATTTTTATTTCTTAATATAAAAAAACCTATCTCTGATACCAAATGATGTAGAGATTAATGAAAAATAATAATAACAAGTGTTAGAACAATCTCTTAAAAAATCAACAAAAACATGGTCTTTTACCTTGTCTTAACAAGACGAAATTAGATTATAATAGCCAAAAATTCTAAAACGTTGGAATTAAAAGCTTCAAAGTCCCTAGACCTGTTCAATATCATCAACAAATCATGTCAAGACACCTCAAAAAGTTTCAAGAATTCATTTTTCACCAAACTCCATATAGACCTGAAAACTAGCTTCTTGAGAACATGCCAATGGTGGGTTAGTGTTGGAATAAAATTCAATGGCCCAGAACAAGATGAATTGTTTTTTGGATACCTTTTTGGCTCCATAATATTTACACCAAATTATATGATCCAAATCCCAAGGAAAACCTATTTTCTCTCATTTAGTCTTAAGAAATTAGCCCCTCCTTGTAACCCTTCCAACTAACCATTTTTGACATAAATCATAGAGTACCAAAAATAAATATTTACTACTAAATTATTTGAGTACCAATTATTCTCTTACATATTTATACCAAGTTTCATGAACCAAAAATTTTCCAATCCACTTTTATTTTATTTTTACTGTTTTGACTATGTTTAGTTTTAACCCTATTTAAGCACAAAGCTTATAGCTGGGAGAAATCTGAAAACATTCAAGAAAATGCGAGTAGTTTTTAGATACCCATTATTTAGATTTTTCTTCATGTAAAATTTTGTATCCTAACTCCAGTCACAACTCTCCCAACATCTCCTTTCTCTTTCTAAGTTTAACACAATTAGGCCTACATATTGTTTATGGAACCAACTAGTGTTTTAACTTTTTCCAATGTCTTCAAACTTCATAAAAAAATTCTTCCACCTATATCCAACTTGTTAAATTTTTTTACAATGTTCACACACCTTCCTATCATTGTCTTGAATAATTTTCAAGTGTTAGTATTCGTAATTGCTTCTTGGTCTTGAATAATTTTGTACTTTCCTTCGACAAGGTCAAAATGAATTGTCCAACTCCTCTTTTCATTTCTATTTTCATACCTGTATATTTTTCAAGTCTCTTCAACTTTCCACCTTCAATACATCTTATTATCCTTGTACTTTTGCACCACCTAGGCTTTCTCAAGATTCTTAACATGCCTTAAACATGAACAATTTACCTTGAATCTGTTTTGACTCCTTTTGAATTGCCTTGAATAGGTTTCTTGGTTAACTCACCTTCACTTAACTACTAAATCCTTAATTCACTTTCTTGTTCAATTGCTTAAGACTCTCTTACAAACTCCCTATTCTCTTTTCAAGTATTCTAAATGTACAATGATAGTACAATCTTAATTTCTTCTCATCGATGATTTCACTAAGCTCTTGTTCACACTTAAGTTTACAAACTTGAATACTTGTTAATAAAATTAAATTTCAGAAATTAATATGATGTTCATTAAATCACAGTCATTTAATCATCAAACTAAGGGATGTAAACTTTAAATAATTTTGGTGGTGTATGCACGATTCTACAAAGAATTGGGAGGTATGGAAAGAAATAATTGTCACTACCATACTTGAAAGAACAATGCTTGAAAGTAGACAAAACTTAGAATTGAAATAAAATGATTTCTAAATATTATGACTAAGACAAAGCTTGTAAATTCAAAATGCAAATAAAGAAGATAAATTTCTTCCTAGGCTAACATGCAATGAAATAGAGCAACAAAACTATGGAGGGGTTTAGCAAACCACAAGTAATTCCTGCCTTTGGTGTTATACCCTCCTAAATTCTATAACTAAAGGCTAATAAATAGTACTCGTACCTTTTATTGAATTTACATGAACATTACATCCAGGAATAAATAAATCTTGTATCTTTATTTCCATCATATCCTCATATTTTATCTCATCGTTGCCAACATTAATCATTTTCTTTTATACATCTCATTTACAATCAGATGTGAGAAGAAGAGTTCAACTAGGAGTTCAAACAAATTAAGTGAAAGATCCTCGATAGAACAAGTGGAAGATCTTAAACAAAACAACAAGATATTCAACACATGAAATAGAGATAATAACATGTGTTCAGTTAATCTTCATTAATTGACTAGTTCCTTTAGTCACATGTAACATCAATCAATCAGTTCTTTAGTAGTTTGCAATGAATAATCAGATCCATGGTTGAGTTATCTCCCAGTTCTACATTCTCCAGTTATAATTGTTCCTTCAATGACATGTACAGACTTGAGTGACATTCTTCATGTTCCAAGATATCTTCATAATGCAACTTCTTTGTTGTATGTGATTCCCTTTGGCTGCAGATGGGTTGTTGCGGATAGGTCCTTTACTGCAGACGGTTACTTTTTTGCATACGATTTGTTGTATATGGAAAGTTACAACCAAGAGTGGCATCACTCATATCATCATTCAAATAACTTATTGAAATCATAAGAATAAACACACACATAAAATACCACAAAATAAAGATAACTAGTTATAACTATATTAATCAGTAATTATGCCATAAGTTTAAGTTGTGATGATAATGTTTAGTAGTGTAACTGGGAAATACAATAACATATCTATAATGTCTTAAGAAAAATATAACAGATGATTTTTTTATAAAGGGTATTTACACAACTCATCACACCTCTAGGAATAATTTCTTGAATTTCCTCATTCAAGTGGTTCATATTTATGTTATTGAAAATAGCATTCAAAACTGAAATCAATTGGGTGTTTGTCTCTTCGATCATAGCAATTAGACAAGTATTCATCATGAGCCTATGCATAAATATTGGTGGGTGATAGCCAATAGGAAACCAGTTCTCTGTACATTAAGTAGAAATATCAATGTATGTATTCACTCTTTTCAAAGTTAGAATTATATTAGGGTAAGAGTGCATCTATTTCCTTTGTATTTCAGGAGATAACTCATTCAATTGCATCATGTGTGCTTGTACCATTGGAATCCTATGATCTCTAATCCTTACTCCGAATTCTTTGTGGGATTATTTTCTCATTTCCACACTCTCCTCTTGATCACCTTCTTCTTTACATATTTTGCATACTAATCTGTAATTTTTTCTATCTTTGTGGCCTCAACCCTGAAAAATAGTGGTTGGACCTTCTCTAAATGTCTATACTCTTCCATTTTCCTTTCTCTATCTAACTCATTTGTAAAATAAGAGCATAGGGCTTTAACTTGAACATATCCAATGTATAGAATTAGAATCCAATCCATATCATATTCAAGGGCATAATTGTGCAAATAAATCTCACATAATAAGATATGGAGTTCATGAGTGTTATTTTGATATAAAGTGAAGAAGCTCCTAGCTGAGCTGATATCATAGGGCATGTTAGAATTAATATAGGTAAGTTTGAGTTGCAACATATTTTCTTTCAAGAAGATAGCATAAACATTTGATGGAGGCCTGCATTTAAATATCTCATGTGACACATGGATGATCTCTTCTTGCTTTTGTTTCAGCCTTTTAATTTTTTTTTTCATTTTCTTCTAATTATTGTTGATACTTGGAGATGAGGCCTTATTTTTAAATTTTTCCCATCTTCCTTTTAGCCTATTAACAAAGGTCTAAAATTTCAACACCAAATAGTCAATATCCAGTACTATAGTTTATGTGGCCATCTCCTTACAAGGTAGTTTTATAGGTTCCCTTATAATTTCCTTAATAACAATTTGGGGGTTAAATAGTGTTACACTCATTTGGTGTACACTATTATGTGGTGTTTACACCAACACTTTCTCAATTACATCATCCTCCACTACAGGGACGTGCTCTTGTTGTTGTTCTATAACTGGTTCAATTACTATAGGCATCTATATTTTCTCATAGCGTGTGTGCTGGTGCTTAATGACCTCACTGAAAAACTTGTGGCACACTTATCTTTCAAATTTCCTCTTCATTTTCCTCCTCGTGACCTTTCATTGCATAAACCATATCCTCATCATCAGTTTCCTATTCTTTCCCCTCCCTATTTTGTTCAAGGTAATCCTCCATATGAACAAGGGCTTTAATATCTCCTTGTTGTGTCTCCATTGGCTGACACTCAAAGATTCCTTCGTAGCTTCCACATCACTATCTAGTGAGATGGGATTTGACTATTTTGGTTTAGATTTCCTTGGAATTTTTGTTTTGAGCCTATGGGAGCACCTAGGTGGTGTAGGAGTGGATTTAGAAGACTTTTGTTTACCCTTGGAGGTGGAGGATTCATGAGTGGAGAATTCCAATAGGGTTTTAGTAATGAAAATTCTCTCAAGAGAGATAGGTACAAGGTTTTCCTTAGCAAATGGAAAATTTTCAGAAGAAAAGGGTTCTTGAGGTTGGGAGGTTGATGGTGTAGTCTTTGTGATGTGTTGAAGAGATCCTAGTGCTTTTTCTCCTCTTTCCCCTATTTCCCAACAAATTATCTATACTATTTTCCCTTGTAAATTCTTCCCATTGTATCTGAGGATAATCCCTCTGCAGGGTATGTTTCACTACCAGGGTTATAAGGCAATGGTGTGACAATGTAACCCTACCCCTCTGTACTTCTCTACTCATTCTCTTCAATATTTCATGCAATAAATTAGGTACATTTAATTTCCTGTTTTTCTTTAGATGATTCAATAACTTGAAATGAATTGTATTCAATCTAGAATACCTTCCTTATAAGTAAAGTAATTATTTACAAAATTTACAACTGTTGTCTACTCAAAATTTCCCGCTCTGATAAGAGTAAAATTTTCAAAATTTTGAGTTGAAGGGTTTTTCTCTGAAGTGCCTAAGTCGTGAAGTTGAAAAAATCTGTGTTTTGGGTCGTTTTGTGTGATTTTCGGGCCTGTCGGAACTTTTTGTCCCATCTGTCCCAAGTACGAAAGTGCATTCTGTTCCCCGATCGGCCGAAATCCCCGAAGCTGTCCCATTTTCGGGCCCGTCGGAAAGTTTTGTCCCAAGTGTCCCAAAACGTTTTGTGCGAGTTGTTCCAATTTCGGCCGAATCATCCTTCCCGCATACTTCGCACTTTCCTATCCTAAATGTCCCAAAGTTAAAAGTGCGAGCTTTCCCATTTTTCACCGAAACTCCCGAATCGTGTACTTCAGAGTTCTTTGTCCCAAATCAAAAATGCAAACTATTCCAATTTCTGTAATTTGATTTGCCCGAATCAAGGCCCTTCGCGTGTTTTCACCCCAAATGTCCCATTCTCAAAAATGTGCCCTGTTTCATTTTCGGCCAAGCCGGTCGAGTCACGTACTTCGGAACTTTTTGTCCCGAATGTCCCAAGTCCAAACGGGCCCTTTGTTCCAATTTCGGCCGAAACACCCGAATCACGTACTTCGCACATTTTCGTCCCATTTGTCCCAAACACATTTGTGCATCTTCTCCTTGTTTCGCCCGAACCGGCCGAGCCACGTGTTTCGCGCATTCGCGTCTCACATGTCGCAAACGTACAAAATGCAATTCATACTTAGTTTTTCCCGCTCAACCCAAATATGCTAAAATATGAATTTAAGTTGCGACTCTAATCCAAGATCAAATTTCAAGAAGCGAAGCATGAAGGATGAAACTTTCAAGACGTCGATTACATCAGTTTTCAAGGATATCCATTGACATCTTCAAGATGAAACGCCCAGTGTGTCCTCGTGGCAAATACGTGGAGGAAAACTCAAGCGGTGGTTTCAAGACAAGTGGGTCCTTCTCGTAAGCTGGACACCTGTCTCCTTCTCCTTTCTTTTCTCTTCTTACCTTTCTTTTCGTATTCCTTGTAATTAGTTAAGGCATTGTAATTGGTGGTCCTTAACTATTCTTTAGTTAAAAGAAACGGTTACGAAGAGTAACCGAATGGTAAGCTATATAATGGCCTTTCCACGCCATTTACAGGAGGAAGAACTTGGATATTTCTTTGAAAGTGTAAATAGATCTTAAAGAAATCAATACAAAAGGGCTTTCCATTCTTTGTCTATCCGATTCTTGTTGTTTCGTGTTTTCCTTTAATATTGTGAAGATCATTTTGTTCCTAACTCGTTTAGTCTCTCTCGATCGATTGCATCTTGTATTCGGTTTTGCAAATACAAGTGATCTTGTACAACAAAGAAGGAACTTTGTGTCCTTGATTAACAAATCTGAAGAAGGTTATTTATGGAACTTTGTGTCCTTAAATTTAATCTCATTCAACCAACGCAAATGATCTTGTCTTAAATCCTTTGAAGCTTCGCATACACGAAGAATTATTCGCCATCTATAATTTGGAGCGTTCTTTATTCTACTCATCTTCTTATTCCCTTCCTCCTCCCTGGCGTAATCGATGATCCTTGTGGAAAACACTTTTGTAATATCTAAGTTTGACCATAAAATAATGTTCGTATATTTGTAAATAAGTTTGTTTCAGAATAAGGGAACCTCTCCCATTAAAGAGGAGGGAATTTTTGTCCCCTGACTGTTGCTCTTCTAAAAAGTCCTATTTGACGACCAACAATTTTTGGCAACTCCTACTGGGAAAATCGCATTCCAAGATCGCAATGATTTTCGATCATCCTTTGATCTCGCGACTCCGCGTTTCACTCGAGGGAGAAGGACCCTTGGTATCAAAGATTCTTAGTTTCAGCTTTTGGAGCAACAGGGTTTTCCTTTCCCTTCAAATAGAAGAACTCATTCGATGAGCACTCCACTGTTCGAGATAGAAGTCCTACGGGTGGTATTCCTTGAGCCAGCTAGCCCTAATCTGCGAGCTCTGATCCTTGCTGGTGTTAAAGTTCCCCTTCGGACCGTATTCCCAAGAAGAATGGCACAATTACCATGGGGACAACGTGTCGGACCTCTGGCTCTTGCGCACCCTTTGCATGAGTTACCTCGAGGTAACCGAAAGAACTTCCCAAAGTTTAAAGGAGATGGCAAAATTCACCCTGATGAACATATTGCAGCATTCATAGTTGCATGTGGAGTCTTGGGGGTTGAACATGAAGACGTCTCAGTAAGACTGTTCGTTGAGACGTTACAGGATAATGCTGCTGACTGGTTCTATCACCTTCCGGCTGGTGCCATCACCGACTGGACTACCATGAGAACTCAGTTCGAAAACCGTTTTAAGCCGGCAGAAGATGTGCATGCCCTGCTTGCCCAGATTTCTCAGATAAAGAAAGATCCATCGAACCCATGAGAGAATTTGTGGCTCGATTCAACAGATGATCAACAAAATTCCTATAAATACTCGACTGGTTGATCAAATTCAAAATGTTTCTTTTGAATGCTCAAACGCCCAAAGTCAGTTATGCTCTAAGAAGGGCTAATCTTGGAACGTTAATTCTGGATCAAGAACTGGCTGTTAGTGAGGACGACCTGATCATGTCAGGGAAGTTGAAGAGAGATCCTCCCAAATCTAAATCTGCTGCTTCTTCCTCTTCCACCTCTGGACCCAATACTGATCCATTAGTCCAGAAACTTGCAAATGATCTCGTCGCTATAAAGAAACAACTAGCTCAGCATGCCCCGTATGCAGATGTTCCAAGAAGAAATTTTCAGCCCAGAAATCGTTTGCCTGCTCCTCACACAAGACTAGCACTTGAAGGTCCTCCTGTCAAAGTTCCTGTGAATGCAACCTGTGAAGTTGAAGAGCCCGATGATGATGTGGACGATGAAGCTCGTGAGGAGTTCCTGGAGGAATTTGATGATGAGGCGGAAGAACTCGAAGGATCTCGGGTTAATTTCTTTACCACCGAAGGCACTGATGATGGAGATAACTATGATGAAGTGGTAGCAGATATGAACAGTGAATCATTTGCTGTCATGACTCGAGAACAGACAAGGCAGAAGGAGAAAGTAACACAGCCCATGAAGAAATCTAAGGAGCAGCCGGCAACTATTCCTGTAATTGCCAAAAGAGGATCTCCTCTTCCTACCTCATCTACACCAAAGGTAAGTACTGTCAACACTGCTCCCAAAGTTGCTTCTTCTTCTTTTCCTCCTAAAGTTGATAGGCCTAGAATTTCAAATGATGATGGCCCATCCACCTCTAGATCATTTGATATTGTTGATCATCTTAAAAGGACTAAGGTTCAAATTTCAGAAGCTGAATACTACCAAACCCACCCTAAAGCTTTTGCCAAGATGATCCAATTTGTAAATTCCCATTCCAAGACCACCTCTAAAGGCCTTTTGCCCACACCTCCTTCTGCACCACAACCTAGTCTGGTAGCTGCTGTCACCTCACCTGGAGACAAAATCAAGCCTTTTTATGTAACACTTCTTATAGCTGGCCATAGGCTCAGTAACTGTGTCATAGATTCCGGAGCCTCTGATAATGTGATGCCTGCTAAAGTAGCTCATGCTTTAGGCTTAACCCTTACTCGTACTTATGGATCTTGCTACTCCATGGAAAGTAAGGAAGTGCCTTTGGTTGGAAGGATTAAAGATGCACAAGTTGCTTTTGCTGCTTTACCTAAGAAGAAGGTCTTGGCTACCATCCTAGTAGCAGACATTCCTCCTTCCTATGGAATGTTGCTAAGTAGGAACTTCTGTAAAGATGTGGGTGGAGAGATTCAAATGGATTGGTCACACGCACTCATACCTGTCAATGGACAAATGAAGAAGTTACTACCTGAGAAGCAGTCCGAGTATATTGTGCAGAAGACTGATGATCCTAAGGCACAAATACTCTATGAGGACAGGGGCCATGGTAATTACATGATTTTATCCCCTGATGAAATCCAACCCTCCAAAGTATCACCAAAAGATCCTAACGGCGTCTGGACTTTAGAATTTGATGGAAGTTGTTCCTCGGCTGGTTCTGGAGCTGGTGTCCTGCTAATATCACCTGAAGGATGCCTGCACCCTTTTTCATTTAAGTTGCAGTTCGAGAACACTAACAATACAGCAGAGTATGAGGCTCTCCTTCTTGGACTGCAAGTAGCCAAAGAACAAGGTGTAAAAAATCTTCTGGCTCGTGGTGATGCAGAGCTGATTGTGAAGCAAGTCAGAAGCCTTTTTCAGGTAAAGAATGGAAGGCTGAAGCATTATCGGAATCAGGTTTGGGATTCAATTGAATTCCTTGATGCTTTCTCTATTGAAGCAATACCTAGAGAAAAGAACAGCAGGGCTGATTCACTGGCTGTCTCGGGGTCACTACTGATTCCCCATCCTGAATTCTCTCAGGATAAGTTCACTATTGAAATGGTCCATCGGCCTAGTGTCCCTGACAATACCAATAACTGGCAAGTTTTCAACGATGACCAGCATCTGCTTTCCTTCCTGGAACTCAAAGGTAACTTCGAACAACTTTATTTTGAGGGAAGTGACAACCTGCCTCGTGAGAGTGTGTCTTCTGACCAAGCTGTCATCCAAGGAGAAGAAACTGATCAGGAAGGGTGCATCAAGCTCAAAGGAAACAAGATTCCCAAAGGTTTGGTGAGTTTGGAGGAGTTGTTTGATAAACACGACAGATACGTGAGATCTAAAGCTTCTACTGGACCTCAGCAATCAGCTGAGTATGATAAAATTGATATTGGGAGTTCTGATGACCCAAAGCTGGTGAATATTGGGAAATGTTGCACATCAGATGAGAGGAGAAGAGCAATTGATCTTCTAAGGAAGTATAAGGATGTTCTTGCATATTCTTATGAAGATCTAAAAGCCTTCAAGCCAAAGGAAATGCAGCACTCTATTCCTCTCAAACCAGGAATCAAGCCTTTCAAGCAGAAGCAAAGGCAGTACAATCCAAAAATAGCTGACACCATCTTTCAGGAGATCCAGAAGTTGTTGAAGGCTAAGATTATTTTTCCCATTCACCATTCAACATGGATTGCAAACATTGTGCCTGTTAGAAAAAATAATGGAGAGATCTGCATCTTTTTTTATTTGAAACTCCGAATCAGCCTCTCTGAAAGATAACTACCCTCTGCCTATGATGGATCAGATTTCGCAAGCAGTAACAGGATCCGAGATGTTATCTATGCTTGATGGATTCTCGGGATACAATCAGGTAGAGGTTGATACTGCAGATCAACACAAGACAACCTTCACCACTCCTTGGGGTACCTTTGCCTACAAGAGAATGCCTTTTGGGCTGATTAATGCTGGTGCCACTTTCCAGAGAGCTATGGATTTGGCTTTTGGAAGCTTGAAAGGAAAATGTATTGTCATATACCTTGATGACCTGACGGTGTTTTCAAAGACAAGAGCGGATCACTTTGATCACTGAGCTTGATCCCACGAAATGCCGAGAACATGGTATTTCTTTAAATCCTAAAAAATCTATTTTCTGTGTTACAGAAGGGAAGCTATTAGGGCACATTGTCTCAAAGGACGGTATCAAGATTGATCCCGAACGAGTCCAAGCCATCCAGCAAATTCCTCTCCCGACCAGTAAAAAAGGCGTGCATTCCTTCTTCGGTAAGATCAATTTATTAAGAAGATTCATCCCGATTTTCCGAATTAACTTTGAACATTTCTCAGATAATGAAAGGGAAGCAAACATTTGGTTGGTCTTCTGAAGGAAAGGAATCCTTTGAGGGTGTCAAGAAAGCTATTGCTAAAACTCCAGTTTTGGCCTGTCCTGACTTCAGCAAAGATTTCATCATCTATTGCTATGCTACAGATAATACCCTAGCTATCTGTCTTAACCCAAGAAGATTCGATGGACATGAGCTACCAATTGCCTTCATGAGCTAAAGTACACCATGATGGAGAAGCATGCTTTTGCAGTAGTCAAAGCAGTTAAGCAGTTTCGCTTTTATATCCTCAACTCCCACTCCGTGGTGCTGGTTCCAGATACGACTGTTAAGTCAATTCTTACACAGCAAGAATTTGGGTCCAAGAGAGGAAACTGGGTGGCTAAGGTCCAGGAGTATGACATTGATATCAAACCAACCAAGCTGGTTCGTGGAAAGGGTCTTTGTGAGCTCATTGCTGAAGGAGCCAAACATGAGTTGTTGGAGGAGAAAGCTGATATTCCTACTGTTCTATTCCTGAGTTCGGTCGATGAATGGTATGCTGACATCGCCCATTTTCTCACCTATGGGGAATGCCCCTCTCATTTAACTGCCAAGGAAAAGAGGACTGTTAAATTGAGATCAGCGCAATATGTACTGTGGGAAAATGCCTTGTTCAAGCGTGGTTTAGATGGGAGATTTCTGAAGTGTGTTGACAAGGAACAACAGAGAAAGTTGCTCTCAGCTTTCCATGATCAAGCGTGTGGAGGGCACTATTCATCAACAGTCACAGCTCACAAGATACTCGGGAGGGTATTACTGGCCTTCCTTGTTCAGAGATGCATCCAAGTGGGTGGATAAATGTGAGGCCTGTCAGACCTTTGTGGGAAGACCTAAATTGGCATCTTTGCCTCTCAAGCCAGTTGTGATTGAGGAACCATTTCAACAGTGGGGTCTAGACTTCATTGGTACACTGAATCCTGCTTCTAGTGCTGGCCACACGCATGTGCTAACTGCCACTGACTACTTCACCAAATGGGTGGAAGCTATCCCGGTCAAGAGCACTACCTCTGAAGTAGTATGCAACTTCATCAAGGAGAACATCTTGGTAAGGTATGGTGTACCTAAAAAGATTGAATGCATAATGCTTCAAACTTCTCCTCAACTGAGATAATGGATTTCTGCTACGGGTATGGCATCTCTCTGGCTCATTCCTCAGATTATTATCCCCAGGGAAATGGACAAGTAGAATCCACCAACAAAAATCTGGTAACTATCATAAGGAAGTTGGTCAATGAGTCTCGGTAAACCGGCATAAGAAGCTTTGTGATGATCTTTGGGCAGACAGGATCACACCTAAAGAGCCATTGGAATGTCCCCTTTCAAGTAGTGTATGGAGTAGAGGCCCAATTGCCAAAGTGATGTGGAACCGCCATGCCTTGCACTTTGATGAAGGCCATGAAGACACTAGTTTCGAGTGATGCTTTGGACAAAAGAATCATGTACCCTGCACAAACCGAACGAGGATAGATTGGAGGTTCTTGTGAGAATATATGCTCACCAGCCAGAAGGTGAAGGTTCTTCGATAAGAAAGCTAGGTCCAGAGAGTTCCAAGTTGGTGATACCGTGCTGTTATGGGACAAAAGACATGAACCTCGTGGCAGCCATGGAAAATTTGATTCTGTGGCTCGGACCCTTCAAGATAAGACACTTTTCGCTGGTAAGGACTCTTTCTATCTTGATTACATGGATGGTTCCCCTCTCCCACTTCCTTATAGTGGGCAGTATTTGAAGTTGTTCAGGTCATAGGTGACTAGGGAGTCCCTTTGTATATTATGTACAGTGTTTTTGCTTTTTCTGCTTTTGGTGTGTTTCCCTTCTGTTGTGTGTGTTGCCCTCTGTATTGGTTTGTTTTTTACTCCTTTGCCCAATGGATAAGGCACTGGTCTGCTTCACCGAGTTGTCTAAGTTCTTGCCTTGTCTCATTCCATGAATTTATACCAAGTCATCCCCAGAAGGAGCCAGCTGTTGTCTACTCAAAATTTCCCGCTCTGATAAGAGTAAAATTTTCAAAATTTTGAGTTGAAGGGTTTTTCTCTGAAGTGCCTAAGTCGTGAAGTTGAAAAATCTGTGTTTTGGGTCTTTTTGTGTGATTTTCGGGCTGTCCGCTGTAATTTTTGTCCCATATGTCCCAAGTACGAAAGTGCATTCTGTTCCCGATCGGCTGAAATCCCCGAGTGCCCCATTTTCGGGCCCGTCGGAAAGTTTTGTCCCAAGTGTCCCAAAACGTTTTGTGCGAGTTGTTCCAATTTCAGCCGAATCATCCTTCCCGCGTACTTCGCACTTTCCTGTCCTAAATGTCCCAAAGTTAAAAGTGCGAGCTTTCCCATTTTTGGCCGAAACTCCCGAATCGCGTACTTCAGAGTTCTTTGTCCCAAATCGAAAAATGCAAACTGTTCCAATTTCGGCCGATTTGCCCGAATCGCATCCTTCACGCGTTTTCGCCCCAAATGTCCCATTCCCAAAAATGCACCCTATTTCATTTTCGGCCGAGCCGGCCGAGTCGCGTGCCATTTCGGAACTTTTTGTCCCGAATGTCCCAAGTCCAAACGGGCCCGCTGTTCCAATTTCGGCCGAAACACCCGAATCACGTACTTCGCACATTTTCGTCCCATTTGTCCCAAACACATTTGTGCGTCTTCTCCCTGTTTCGCCCGAACCGGCCGAGCCGCGTGTTTCGCGCATTCGCGTCTCACATGTCCCGAACGTACCAAATGCAATTCATACTTAGTTTTTCCTACTCGACCCAAATATGCTAAAATATGAATTTAAGTTGCGGCTCTGATCCGAAGATCAAATTTCAAGAAGCAGTTACGAAGGACGAAACTTTCAAGACGTCGGTTACATCAGTTTTCAAGGATATCCATTGACATCTTCAAGATGAAACATCTGGTGTGTCCCTCATGGCAAATACGTGGCTGAGACGTGGAGAAAAATCAAGCGGTGGTTTCTCAAGACAAAGTGGGTCCTTCTCTTAACCGGACACTGTCTCCTTCTCCTTTCTTTTCTCTTCTTACCTTTCTTTTCGTATTCCTTGTAATTAGTTAAGGCATTGCAATTGGTGGTCCTTAACTATTCTTTAGTTAAAAGAAACGGTTACGAAGAGTAACCGACTGGTAAGCTATATAATGGCCTTTCCACGCCATTTTACAGGAGGAAGAACTTGGATATTTCGTTGAAAGTGTAAATAGATCTTAAAGAAATCAATACAAAAGGGCTTTCCATTCTTTGTCTATCTGATTCTTGTTGTTTCTGTGTTTTCCTTTAATATTGTGAAGATCATTTTGTTCCTAACTCGTTTAGTCTCTCTGATTGCATACTGTTCAGTTTTGCAAATACAGTGATCTTGTACAACCAAGAAGGAACTTTGTGTCCTTGATTAACAAATCTGAAGAAGGTTATTTATGGAACTTTGTGTCCTTAAATTTAATCTCATTCAACCAACGCAAATGATCTTGTCTTAAATCCTTTGAAGCTTCGCATACACGAAGAATTATTCTGCCATCTATAATTCGGAACGTTGTTATTCTGCTCATCTTCTTATTCCCTTCCTCGCCCCCGGCGTAATCGATGATCCTTGTGGAAAACACTTTTTGTCCCCTGACTGTTGCTCTTCTAAAAAGTCCTATTTGACGACCAACACAACCTTAGCCCATAAGGGTTTAAGGGATGTTCTATGTGTAGCTTGCATGTTAGTGATGAATTCATCATCATCATCTATGAATTCTCTCCTAGCTACTTGTGGGTTGGCATTTTCTTGGAACGGTTCTCCATGGGTAAGTAATCTAGTTATTGAGTTTGACTACTAAGAACTTCACCTTTACCTCCCCATTACTGAATGTTTTGGAAAATTATTCCACCATTGTTTCATTAAAACTATGAAACCTGTTGATGTAGTCTAGCCAACCATTTTCCGAAAAATACTACAAAATTTGAGGATGGCTCAAAAGTTGAGAATTCTCAGTGGGTTCATGCCTTATCAAATATCCTCCCATTGTGGATACGTATCCCGCTCTAGTTTTAGTACCCAAAAATCTAGCTTTGGTTGAATTAATGTTTCAAATATGAGTTGTTATAATATTTTTGAACTTTGGGATCGAGAGGACACATAGCACGGTTATGGGAGAGAAATCATTAATTGATGTGACCATGTGAAGTATGTAAAGCGAAGTGATTTGACAACATTGGCTTATGTGGAGGGACACATCATAGCTTGAAAGGCGGTGGTATTTAAATGTAACACATGCATGATGACTCAACATAAATGCTAATTAATTATAATTATTATAATTATACTTTATTAAAATGATAGTTGAGTGCACTTATCTCGATGTTTGTTTGAAATGATGATTGTGCATGCTTATTTGAACTTGCATCTTGGTTTCATGTAAGTTTTTATGACGTTGTTGACGTTTGTTGATCTAATGTTTGTTTCTCCTTACTAAAATTAGATGACTCTCAGAGAGGGAATTCCAATATGTTGGGGTACCAATTATTTCTTTTTCATCTCCCACACGTGCATGCATCCTTGATCTTCTTTCATGCAATCATGAGTTCTTCCAAACGTAAAAGAAAAATAGGGGTTTGCTTCATGTTGTTGCAAGTGGAACCTTCAGTCATTGCACTTTCTCCTTGTGATGGAGATCATGCACTCTTGTAATCACCTGACATCAAACCCTGCATAAAAAAATCTATGAAATAAATGTTAGCAGAGTGTTGCAGATCACTCGAAGGTATATCACAACACTTTTATTTTTCCTTAGAATATCTAGCAAGCTAAATACACCAAGGCCACTAAAATATCTCAATCCTCTACAATCTTAGAAGATGATCTAGAAGGCTCAACCTTTAAGTTTAGCTTTTATGTCCTTATTATCATTCTTCTTTGACCTCCTCTAAATACCGCATGAATGAATCTATATCCACTAGTTTCTTATATAATCTCAACATGTGGAAATTTACAAATAGCTTGAATCTCATAGGATATATGGTTGTGATTTTTACAGCTCCATTTTAGAATATCTTTTCAATTTAATAGGTCCTAGCCACCATGTTCTGATCTTCCCTATATGGTCCTTATATTTTGAATCAACCAAGAGTGCATAGTCACCTTCCCCGGAATTGTCTTTTCTTGATGTACAAGTAATGCCATTTGAATATTTGCATCTACATAGCTTGTGTTATATACTTCTTGTATTCTCAATTCATCCATCTCATTGAGCTGAAAATCCTCTTCCTTTGAGCTTCTGATAAATCTATCTCCAGCTCAAGTGTAGTCCTCAATGTTTTGTGTTAAAAATCTATTGGAATGATAATAGTCTTGTCATATAAGAGTTCAAATGGTGTAAATTCATTTGTTTTCTTTCACATAGTGTTGAATTCCCATACTTATTCTACAATTTTATCTTCCCAACCGTTCCTATAGAGTGCAAAGTGGTCTTCATCAAGATGGCCTTTATCTCTCTGTTTGTAACCTTTACTTGATCATTAGACTAGAGGTGGTATGGTGTGGAATTCCTATGCCTAACTTTATATTCTTTAACCGATCATAAATTCCTTCAGTAGTCAAATGGGTACCTTAATCTGTGAAAATTTCCCTGGAACTCCATAACTAATGAAGATGTGATCATATAAGAACTTGGTTACTTTATTACATTTTTTTTGCAATGCCTTCACCTCTTTCCACTTGGTTAGATAATTTTTGCATACCAAGATGTATTATTTATGTTGAGATGGAGGATCTATTAGGCAAATAAAATCTAAGCCCCACTTTTCAAAATGTTGTTAAACCAGATTGAAGCAAGAATGGCATATCTTCAAATCTAGTTGGCTTGCCCATTGTTTGGTATCTATCACATCTCTTGGTGTATAGTGTTGCACATTTATGTAAAGTTGGCCAATAATAGCCAGTATTCAACACCTTTTGCATTGTTATTTTTACGAAAAAATTCCTCTACAAGGTTCACTATGGTAATCTTTTTGGACATCATATATCTCCTCATCATCTATATACCTTCTCTTGATTTTATCTTGACTTGTATGAAATAGAAATCCTATTATCCAAGAAAAATTTATACTCTTTTCAACTATGTATATATTTTCATAGTATAAGTAATGTGGAGGTGTTTTACTTGCAAACATGCAAAGATTAGCTATGTCAATATACCAAGGTGTTTTTCTAAATATAGAAAATAAGTGCTCATATGTAAAAGAATCATAAACTAATCACTCTTCATTATTAGTCTCCATCCTTAAAAGGAAATCAACTACCACATTATCCTTACCAGACTTATCCATAATTGTGACATCAAATTATTACAAGAGGAATAACCATCTTATGATTTTGTTACATACCTCTGGTTTCTTTATTGAATATTTGATTACAAGTATGATCGGTGTGAATGAATAGTGTATAACCTATGATGTAGTGTCTAAATTTTTTTCTAGCATATACAACTTGAATGAACTCCTTTTGTTGTTATGTAGTTTAATTTTGCATGCTGCAAGTTCTTGCTAACATAATAAATTGCATCATTCAGAACTCCATCTTTTTTTCCTAGGATAGTTCTAATAGCATAATTCAATGCATCAATGTGGATGTGGAAAGGCAAGTTCCAATAAGGTCCTCTCAACACAGGAGAAGTAGTTAACATATGTTTTAAAGTTTGAAAATCACCTTCACATCATTGATTCCTTGAAAAACATCATCCTCTCCTTTCAATGCAAAAATTGGCTTTGCAATCTTACTAAAATCTTGTATGAACCTCATGTAATATCCATCATGGCCTATAAATCTCCTAACATCCTTCTATTTCTTTGGTGTTGGTGGTGATTATAATAGATACCTTTGTCGATCAACTTGAATTCCTTCATAGGATAGGAAGTGACCTCGAACTATACCTTCAGACATCATCATGTAGCACTTCTCATTACTCAAGGACAAGTTGCACCCTTTTCATCTTTTTGATATTTTATCTAGATTTTACATGGCTTCTTCAAAAGTGCTTCCATGTACAAAGTGAATTCATCCATGTATATTTTCATGCAATCATTTGTTAAATCTAAAAAGATACTCAAGAATACCATTTAGATTGTAGTAGGTGCATTACACAAGTCAAATGGAAGAATTGAATAGTAAAATGTTCCCAATGGGCATGTGAAGGTAGTTTTTTCTTGTTCATTTGGTATAATGTGGATCTGATTATAGCCACTATATCCATCAAGAAAAGAGAAATTATTTGACATGCCAAAGTATCAAGCACCTAGTTAATGAATGTCAATGGAATGTGCTCTTTCTTTGTGGCTGATTTCTACTCCCGCAATCTAAGAATATCCTCCATTTTCCATTCTTATTTGGCACAATGACAAGAGGTGATATCCCGATTAAATAAAAATGAACTAATAGTGTAGTAAATGGATAGTTAATATAAGTTATGAAATATTGCAATAAAGTAAATAAATGTAGTAAAGAAGTATGTAAATAATCTAAACAACTATGTAAAAGGAAATGCTAATGTGCAAGAAGGACATAGAAATAATCGAAAGTGGATAACAAATGCTTGCAAGAAAATGTCATGGTGATGATTGGAAAATAAAGAATTAGGAATGAGTGTGCAGGAATACCTAAAAGGATGGATCTAGAGGATATATCTGGATTTGGGTACCTATAGAGGGATTGGGGCATGTGTGGGTTCTCTCGGTCTACGATTTGGGCACCCTAGTCTATGAAAAATCTCTACTATTGATCTTCTTTGGTTTGGAAGATGGTGTGAAACCCTCATTGTTTGTCGCATTAACTTTATTTTACTACTCTAGATGTCGCCAATAATCCAAGATGAAAGAAGGAACTACAAGATCCCAAAACAAGCATAAAACCCTACAAATAAAAAAATAATGAAGGGTTCGAGACTAAACTCAACTACCACAATAATGGACTTACTAACTAGGCATTACATTTAATCTTAGATCTGATGTAGTTCTATGCATAAGTGTGTGTTAACATGCCCTAGGTTTCTCTTGTGTTATTTGTACTTTTCGAAATAGCAAGCAATAACTATGTGTAAAAATATAATAGAATGTGTGCATGAAATAGAATAGAATCCCTCCCCTATGAAGTTTGATGTAGATATCATAGCCTTATGCCTTGTGATGGAGCTATGTGGATGTAAATTATCTCTAATGAAATATATGGATGCAAATCTATATGAGTGATAGTGGTAGGTAATGTTAGGTCCCTCATTATGGTTTGATAACATTATATTTATAGGGTTATTTTAATCTAATTTTTTAATTAACACGAAAAGGAAGACCACACGAATGATAAAGACATAAAATTTCTAGAAAGAGCCGAAAAGTGGTGAGAGAGTGAAAAAGTGACCAAGGCAACCACGGTGGGACTTGGACACCCACGGATGCCTCAAGATTACTAATTTGGTGCCCCGATGAGGCTAAAATAATGGGGGATGATATAAATTGACTGGGAATATGGGTGTCGAGGTTCGTAATGGTGAAATAAAATAAAATAAGCTAGCCAAAATATGGGGGTTAATTAGTACTTTTGTCACTCAAGAACCTTCTAAATATTAGTATGAGACTGTGGTAAATATTGTCTAAAGTTGATGATTTTTTTAATATATTTTTCCCCCACTTTATGTTGGTGAGTGGAAAGCTCAATAACATATAGTAGATAGAGATGCACACCTAATGTCCATGAAGAGTGTACTAGAAACCTATCATGGACTAGAAAAAGCGTGGAATGAAAAAAATATGGAAGATCATAGAAACTAAAGATGAAAAATGTGCAAAGAAAAAGTGATGAGAGTCAACCTAGGGCAGAGTGCGTGTGTAGCTACAATGTTTTTGATGTATATATATGGTTAGTAAATCATGTGTTGTTAAAAAGTGTTGCTTTATTGATGTTGTTATTGTTGTTTCCCTAATTTTACTACTTGTTTCCAATACAACTTGGCCAACAAGGAGAAAATGATCAAGTGGTCAAATATGTATGTATGTGTAAAAATACAATGTTAAAGATGCATGTAAAAGTATGTAGATGTAAAATTTTCAAATGAAAGAGTGTAAATGGAACATGTGCACCTGATCTATGTCAATAAATATAGTATAGCAGGTAACCTATATTGCAAGTTTTGGACGATCTCACATAACATTGGCCGAACAAGTATAGGGAGAAAGTTGCATTACTATCTTTCATGTAATTAATTCCCGAATGTGTGTGAAGAGATCTATGTAAATCTTGGTTTTCTGGGTGATCCGATGCCACCGCTCGATGTAATATAGAGAGCCACACCCACTATAGCCTCCAAGTATGTAATCGCTTTCGAATTCTAAGGACATCATGTCCTATAAAATCCATTGTGTATGAGGTTTTGTAATGTCCCCATTTCTGAAGACCCTTAGCCTATACGTCCCCATGGGCTTCGGGATGCAAGGGGAACATTTTTATTAAATAATTAAATATTATTTCCTGGAGCAATAATTATTTAATTATTTAACTATTTAATTATGAAGATTATTTAATTTAATTCCCAAAATCTAAAAAATTAAATGGGGAATTAATTAAATAAATATTTAGTGGCTTTTATTGTTAAAATCACCCTTTGAAAAGGGGACGCCACACCTAGGGAAAATAAACTTCTTTTATTTAATATTTTCCTCTCCTAGGGTTTTCAAATTTTATGCCTGTTACTTATAAAAGGAGTGCTAGGGTCATTGTTATCATTATGCTATGATGAACTTATTTTGATATTCTACACTTGGAGTTGGGATGCATGCCCATTGATGCTTTCTCTCCTCTCTTGCGTGGGAGGTTGTTTTAAGCTAGTTATTGAAAATCAATTCAAGTGATTATTTGTTAGATCCATGTTTTTGGCTTTGACAAGCATTTGAATTTAATTTGCAAGTGAAAAATTTCCTTTTACTATAGCGACATCATTTTAGCGTCATTGTAGCAGTGGGTTTTTGTTCTTTGCATATCGATTTGGCTAATATAATATTCCTTGTGATATTGGTTTATAACCCCCAGCCCTAGCGAACTTCTTATGGTGTTTGTGGACTGTTTTTAGAGTGGTAAATGATCAGATTTTTGTATACTTATGTGTCATAATTACAGCTACAACCTGGGCATGTTTGGTAACTCCTTTGGGGCCTTTTTAGAAGTAATTTGATTGATAATTACTGTCTAACTTGCAGCGACTTCTTCTATCTTGCAAATGGACTGATTTAGAGCATTATTTGATATGAATCGATCAGCTGATTGCATGATATCATCTTCTTTTTACAGCGACTGATTCAAGGCAAGTTTGGTGTAGTAGTTGATAGATAATAATCTGGTTTTTGTTCCTACACCCAGCTACTTCATTGGGAAGTTATTAAGCATTTGAATGTGTATTTTGGGCCTTATATGATCAGCGAACTATTTAATGTATCTTGCTAAACCCTAGCAATTTGCATCCTTTGTTTGGTGACTGGTTTTTAGAGTAAATCCGTGTGCAAACTGACAGCGATTTCTCTTAGTAAGTATTACTCTTTGTGGCTGCTCATTTCCATGCTTGGCGACTTGGTTTTTGCATGATTGGTTGGTGTGTTGAAGTTCTAAGTGACAATAAACTATATAGGGGTAATAATCTCAGTTTATATGCATCCTTATTATTCATTTGAAACAGCCAATTCATCCTACATTGATATGATATATTCACTAGATAGATCGACTAATGTTTAGTGTGCTTCGGGGCATCATATAGCTCTTGGATACTATGATCTGGACCTGATTTCATCTCTGCAAGCCGAGAGCAGAAACAGTACCTGGTTCAAAGTGTTTATTACATTCATGTGATTGTGACAATTAGTATTATTGCAGCAGTCTGTGTTTGGGTTCATAGCAGCAGTCTATAAGAAGGTTTCATCAATATTATGTGAAGGGAATGTGAGGATTTGTTCGTTGTTATGTTATTATCAGATTGTAATAATTATTTCATAACCTTGTTGGCTGAGCTTGATCATTTTAGTGTTGATTCTACTTGTTTGGTTTCCATCTCCCACTAATCCAGGAAGTGGGATATTATAATGGTATCAGAGCTACCATCCTCTATTCATGTGGGTCACTTTGTGTGTGTAGGTTTTGTGATTCTAAGTGCAGAAATCAGAGATCATGGAGTTGATGAGTGATGATGAATGGAAGGAACAAATCAAGCATAATCTTGAATCATATTGCCAAGAGTACTTTACACTAAGTCAAGATACCCAAGCCCTCTTGACCCTCCAAGGGTTTTGTAACCTGAAGAGGAAAAGAAGTGGATCAAAAAGAAGAAAAAATTTGGTTGATGCATACTGGGATAAGCTCATCAAAGAATTCAATGGCCATATAGAGACACCTACCTTCCATAAGCAAGAAGATGAAGAATGGAAGGAAGAAAAAGGTGGAAATTATTTGGTGTTTGGTGATAATTTTTTTATATCTAATACTTGTGTGGGACTTAGTACTTGTACAAAGAAATCAGATTTGATCAAGGGGATCCTTTGCAAAAAAATTTATTACATGCATCGTGATAAAGTAATCATGGAGGAATATAAGGGTACTCCATGGCACAAAGGTATGATGGGCAGCCCCAATCCTTTTTTTTTTCATTTTTTTCTTCCTTACATAAGGAAAACCATGAGCTCATCCAAGAATCTAACGACAAGATGGAGTCACCCGCATTTCCTCCCACAAGAACCTTCCATGCCAAACCCTTAGGGCAGAAAGAAGAGGAAGTGAAGGAAGAAGAACCAATGGATGGGAATAAGAAAGGTAAAGGTTCTTTGTTGATTGAAAAATTTTCTTTTTCTTCTAATGTTTGTATGCATAGTGAAGTAACAGAAAAAGGAATCATGGAGGAAGAGCTAAAGGAGGAAGGATGGCTTGATTCACAACTTTGCACGGAAAAAATCCTAAGAAAAGAAGAACATAAAGATTCAGATCTGCACATTTAAAATACAAGTTTGGTGGGTGAAACACCATAGGATGATAGTGGTTTTCCACTTGTGCACTTCAAATCGGTCACACCTGAGAAGCATACAAGTGTGCTAAGTTTGTTGTTGTTTGTCTTGCCATTTCAGAATTGTTTTCATGTGAGAAACAATGATGACACAAAGAATGAAGATAGTAAAAATTGGCAAAGAGATTCCTTGGTCCAAAACCCTCTCCATGGGCACCCTAAGGTATGGAACCTAGGTGATTTCCTACGTTGTAAACAAGGTGTCAATTTTGATTTTGCAATCATTATGATTGATGTTCTGAACATAAGTGCAAGCTTAGAGCTATTTTTGGAGGGCACAGTATTGGATTGCATTTGGGAGATCCAGATTCCAAGCTAGAAGGCCAACACCTTCTAGATTTCAGTCCAAACAAAGGTAAAGGCAGCAAGTGCATGACTCCAAGTTGTGGTAAGCTACTTGAATTTGTTTCTACTCAATTCAATTTTGATAGCATTATTGGGGCCAATTCATGTGAAGAGAAAATCAAAGTTGCATGGGAAAAAGGTTGGTTGCTAGAAATTACACATGCTAGGGCAGAAATTTTCCACTTTCATATGTATCATGGTTCATTTGACAAGCATGTGTATGAAGGTGCATTCTCTTGTAAGCATTTTCATATTTGCACTCTTCCATTAATGGCTGAGTTTGTGCACTCAATGTGGACACTTGGGGTACTTGAGCTCAATCTCACACTCCATGACAAAGAGGGTATGGTGGGAAATGATGCAAAGGCAGCTTTGGAAGGTAATAATTTTCAGTTATGCAAGTTTCATACCATCAATTTTGAGTTGGGATTTATTGATAACATTCCAAGTGTAAATTGGGTGAAGGACAATTGTTGGAACAACTTTACAATTGTTGATTATATGAGCATAATCTTGGGGACTTCCACAAAGGTTTGGAAAGAGAAGGAAATAGTTGGTATGAGGTTTCTTTATGGTAATATTGATTCTATACTTTCAGCTCCTACACATTCTTCATTTCATAAGTATTATCAGTCCTTCATTTGTGTGTATGATCTTAGAGAGGGCTTCCTAAGAAAGGTAGTGTTCAATGGGGGATACTACATGTTGACTAATGATCAAAAGAGGAGATATCTTGCAGCCCCTAAAGGAGAAAATCAAAAGGGACTTATTGGTGGAAAGAAGGATTCTTCATTTGCAGCCTATGATGAGCTATTACTTGACATATACTTTCAAATTTTATGGTCTACATATATGCATCATTACAGTAGTAGATGGGGCAGCTGGGTGACATTTGGGGGCAGCCCATACACGAGGACTTGTGATTCCTTCACACCTTGGAGACTTGATGAGGAAACAAGAAAAGTGTTCTTCAACACTTGTTTTCCTAACATGTTTGTTCCATGCGCAGGTTTAAAGAGAAGATGGCAGCTGAAGACATTCCACAATTTCAAGAGGAAGAAGCAACACAAGTTGTTGCAAGTGCTCCTTCACTTGATTGGTATGGGAGCAAGACTTTGGAAACACCCAGCATTGTATTTGGATGCATGAGCTCGATATTGCTTGAGGGCAAGCAATCTTGGGAAGGGAGGACTGTAATGTCCCCATTTTTAAGACCCTTAGCCTATACGTCCCCGTGGGCTTCAGGATGTGCAAGGGGGACATTTTTATTAAATAATTAAATATTACTACCCAGAGCAATAATTATTTAACTATTTAATTATGAATATTATTTGATTTAATTCCCAAAATATAAAAAAATTAAATGGGGAATTAATTAAATAAATATTTAGTGGCTTTTATTGTTAAAATCACCCTTTGAAAAGGGGACACCACACCTAGGGAAAACAAACTACTTTTATTTAATATTTTCCCTCTCCCAGTGGTTTTCAAATTTTGTGCCTCCTTACTTATAAAAGGAGTGCTAGGGTTATTATTATCATTATGATGTGATGAACTTATTTTGATACTCCATGCTTGAAGTTGGGATCCATCCCCATTGATGCTTTATCTCTCTCTCTCTTGCGTGGGAGGTTGTTTTAAGTTGGTTATTGAAAATCAATTGAAGTGATTATTTATTAGATCCATGTTTTTGGCTTTAGCAAGCATTTGGATTTAATTTGCAAGTGAAAATCTACCTTTTATGTAGCGATGTCACCGTAATATCTAGGTTTTTTTCTTCACATATCGATTTGGATGATATAATATTTCTTGTGATATTGGATTATAACCCCCAGCCCTAGCAAGCTTCTTATGGTGTTTTTGGACTGTTGTTAGAGTGGTAAATGATCATATTTGTGTATACTTATGTGTCATAACTGCAGCTACATCCTAGGCATGTTTGGTAACTCCTTTGGGGCCTTTTTAGAAGTAATTTTATTTATAATTACCGTCTAAATTGCAGCGAATTATTCTATCTTGCAAATGGACTGATTTAGAGCATTATTTAATATGAATCGATCAGCTGATTGCATGATATCATCTTATTTTTATAGTGACTGATTCAAGGAAAGTTTGGTGTATTAGTTGATAGATAATAATCTATTTTTTGTCCCTACATCTAGCTACTTCATTGGGAAGTTATTAAGCATTTGAATGTGTATTTTGGGCCTTATATGATCAGCGAACTATTTAATGTATCTTGCTAAACCCTAGCAATTTGCATCCTTTGTTTGGTGACTGGTTTTTAGAGTAAATATGTGTGCAAACTGACAGCGATTTCTCTTAGTAAGTATTCCTCTTTGTGGCTGCTCATTCCCATGCTTGGCGACTTGGTTTTTGCATGATTGGTTGGTGTGTTGAAGTTCTAAGTGACAGCAAACTGTATAGGGGTAATAATATGAGTTTATATGCCTCCTTATTATTCATTTGAAACATCCAATTCATCCTACATTGATATGATATATTCACTAGATAGATCGACTAATGTTTAGTGTGCTTTGGGGCATCATGTAGCTCTTGGATACTACGAACTAGACCTGATTTCATCTACAAAGGTGAGAGCAGTAAAACAGGTACCTTGGTTCAGTGTTTATTACATTCATGTGATTGTGACAATCATTATTATTGCAGTAGTCTCTATTTAGGTTCATAGTAGGTTTAAAGAGAAGATGGCAGCTGAAGACATTCCACAATTTCAAGAGGAAGAAGCAACACAAGTTGTTGCAAGTGCTCCTTCACTTGATTATTACGGGAGCAAGACTTTGGAAACACCCCAACATTGTATTTGGATGCATGAGCTCGATATTGCTTGAGGGTAAGCAATCTTGGGAAGGGAGGACTGTAATGTCCCCATTTCTGAAGACCCTTAGCCTATATGTCCCCATGGGCTTTGAGATGTGCAAGGGGAAATTTTTTATTAAATAATTAAATATTATTGCCTGGAGCAATAATTATTTAATTATTTAACTATTTAATTATGAAGATTATTTAATTTAATTCCCAAAATCTAAAAAATTAAATGGGGAATTAATTAAATAAATATTTAGTGGCTTTTATTGTTAAAATCACCCTTTGAAAAGGGGACACCACACCTAGGGAAAATAAACTACTTTTATTTAATATTTTCCCTCTCCTAGGGTTTTCAAATTTTTCGCCTCGTTACTTATAAAAGGAATGCTTGGGTCATTATTATCATTACGCTATGATGAACTTATTTTGATATTCTACACTTGGAGTTGGGATGCATTCCCATTTATGCTCTCTCTCTCTCTCTCTCTCTCTCTCTCTCTCTCTCTCTCTCTTACGTGGGAGCTTGTTTTAAGTGGTTATTTAAAATCAATTGAAGTGATTATTTGCTAGATCCATGTTTTTGGATTTGGCAAGAATTTGGATTTAATTTGCAAGTGAAAATTTTCCTTTTACTATAGCGACGTCACTTTAGCGTCATTGTAGCAGGTGGATTTTTGTTCTTTACATATCGATTTGGCTGATATAATATTCCTTTTGATATTGGTTTATAACCCCCAGCCCTAGCGAACTTCTTATGGTGTTTGTGGACTGTTTTTAGAGTGGTAAATGATCAGATTTTTGTATGCTTATGTGTCATAATTGCAGCTACAGCCTGGGCATGTTTGGTAACTCCTTTGGGGCCTTTTTAGAAGTAATTTGATTCATAATTATTATCTAACTTGTAACTAATTCTTCTATCTTGCAAATGGACTGATTTAGAGCATTATTTGATATGAATCGATCAACCGATTACATGATATCATCTTCTTTTTTACAAAATGTCGAGTCAAGGCAAGTTTGGTGTAGTAGTTGATAGATAATAATATGGTTTTTATTCCTACACCCAGCTACTTCATTGGGAAGTTATTAAGCATTTGAATGTGTATTTTGGGCCTTATATGATCGGTGAAACATTTAATGTATCTTGCTAAACACTAGAAATTTGCATCCTTTGTTTGGTGACTAGTTTTTAGAGTAAATCCATGTGCAAACTGACAAAATTTCTCTTAGTAAGTATTACTCTTTGTGGCTGCTCATTTCCATTCTTGGTGACTTGGTTTTTGTATGATTGGTTGGTGTGTTGAACTTCTAAGTGACAATAAACTATATAGGGGTAATAATTTGAGTTTATATGCCTCCTTATTATTCATTTGAAACAGCCAATTCATCCTACATTGATATGATATATTCACTAGATAGATCGACTAATGTTTAGTGTGCCTCGGGGCATCATATAGCTCTTGGATACTACGATCTGGACCTGATTTCATCTGCAGGCTGGGAGCAGCAAACAGGTACCTTGGTTCAGCGTTTATTACATTCATGTGATTGTGATTATTAGTTTTATTGCAGAGTCTATAAGAAGGTTTCATCAATATTATGTGAAGGGAATGTGAGGATTTGTTTGCTGTTATGTTATTATCAGATTGTAACAATTATTTCATAACCTTGTTGGCTGAGCTTGATCATTTTAGTGTTGATTCTACTTGTTTGGTTGCCATCTCCCACTGATCCCGGGAAGTGGGATATTACTGTGCTTGTAGACTAGTCTAAACCCACTCATTATATATAATTGAACCAAACTCGGTGTAGAATCTTTGTGTTGGTATTTAATATCCACAAATGATTCCCCCTCTTTGGGGTTGTGTGCAATGTTGCTTTGATAGGATAATGCGGCCCCAAAAGAGGACCAACTACATGAACTTTATACCCTACAATGGGAAGGAATGCAGTTGGTAGAAACCAAGGTGCACATAAACAAGGATGGCTAGCCAGAACAAGTGTTATTCTAAAAACACATGCATGTAAGAGGACAATGTGTAATCTATGCAAACATTGTAAAAGCTACCAAGAAAAGTAGTGTAAACATGCAAGAAGACAAGTAAGACATAAAAAGTGGGTCACAAAAATGGGACATCACTCATGATTTCAAAGACATGCAAGGCCACCATGACAAAAAATAATAAACAAGTGTGGACACCAAACATAGGATAAGGCCTACATACAAGAAGTAACCAATGAAAGACAAGTACAAACAAGTAGAAACAAGTTAAAGAAGTAGTCATATAAACATGTAATCCTACAAAAAAGTGATGTAAATGGAACAACCATTAGAATGTTAAAGAAATAACCAATATGTAAAATCTTGTATAACCAAGTGATGTAACATTCTAAGTACAATATTAAACAATAACACTGCAAGAGACAAATGTGGATGCTCCCAACGAATAGTGTAATAAGGTTAGAAGGTGAACATCCATGTTTCATGTAAAATATATGTATCTACAATCAAAACTACAAAAATACATAAACACACATGTTTGGATGGTTTAGATAATGACATATAATAAATTAATCTAGCATGTGTAGTAAATTAATCATATAAAACACTAGTAAACTGATGTGAATCTAGCTGCAAGAGGTTGAAATACCTCCAAAACACACATAAAAAAATTTGCAAATAAAAACTAGGAGTTTAAAAATATATTTCTTCTCATTCTAGAATATACACTAATCTTTTACATCATAACAATCCTCCTTTTATTTCATCTCTACTCTAAAAACCGTAAAATGCCAAAAAACCCTAAAATGTCAAAAAACCTAAAATACCAAAAATTACCTACTATAAAAACAACTCGGATGGGCCCAAAAATTTGTGTGCAAAATATTCCTTCATAAATTAAGGCTCATGCAAAATTTTGAATTATTCTAACAAGTACAACAAAAGTTATTAAAGTTCTAATACCTAGTCAAAAGCAAAAAAGACAATCCAAGCCAATTTAAGGCCATTAGATGAAGGAATCCAAGCCCAAAATGTGCCAAAATGGGCACAAACTTATGATATAAGTCAACCCCAAAATAGTACTAATTTATATCTACCACCTTGTAAAATTTCAAGACGATCCAACAGTCAGATCCAAAGTTATGGTCTCCGCAAGCTATGCCCCCGCATCATTGTCCCCGGCTGAAAAGAATTCAGCTCATACAAATTTAGTTGACAGAATTCATCTAATTTTGCACTTTCAATATTCTTCAATTACCAGTTAGGAATCCAAGTATTTTCTTCTTGTTGTAAACCTTCCCACTGTACCAAATATTTGTCGTAGCTCCCATTTCTAGTAGTGACTGTCTTTTGGTCTAAGACACACATTACCCTTTCCTTTTTCTTCTTCGACATCTGCTGCTCCTAGTTTATTTCTTCACCCTCTGTAACATTTTTATCATGACTTGGGAACTTATATAATTCAGAAACATTAAAAATTGGTGAGATAGCAAATTTTTTAGGTAGCTCCACCTTGTAGGCATTATCACTCATTTTCTTCATAATCCTACATGGCCCAATCTTCTTATACTTGAGTTTATTATATGTCCCTTTTGGAAACCTCTCCTTTCTAAGATGAACTATCACCATATCTCCTTCTTCAAATAAACTTACTCTCCTATTAGCATTTGCAGCTTCTTTATATTGTGCATTACTCACTTTTAGCTTTTTCCTCACTTCATCCTATAGTTGTAGAATGTGTTCTGCAAATGTTTCTGCATCATCACTAGTTTTATCTTCACTGGGTAGAAAAATTAGATTTAGGACCGCATTGGGATTCCTACCATATACAATCTAGAAATGATACCTCCTTTTTGACCTGTTTACCAAGCTATTATAGGAAAACTCATCTTGTGGTAAAGCTAAGTCCCATTGTTTTGGATTTTCTCCAACTATGCAACGTAGGAGATTTCCCAAGCTTATGTTCACTACTTGTTTGCCCATCGGTTTGGGGGTGATATGTACTACTCGAATCGTAGTAGTTGTTTCCCCATTTTCCTCCATAGATTCTTCCAAAAGTGACTCAAAAATTGTGTCCCGATATGAAGTGATCATTCTTGGAACTCCATGCAATCTAACCACTTCGAAAAAAAAAATGCAACTCTGGAAGCATCATTAGTTATTTTACAAGAAATGAAATGTGTCATCTTAGAGAATATATCAACCACAAAAATATATAATCATTCTTTCGTTGTGTTAGGAATTCATAACACGAAATCCATACTCAAATCAACCCATGGCTTTGTAGGGATAGGTAAGGGCATATACAACTGAGTGTTCTATGTATGGCCCTTAGCCATTCGGGCACACTCTACATCTTTCTAAAATCCTACTTATGTCCCTCTTTACCTTCGGCCAATAATACTTATCTACAACAAGATAAATTGTCTTACTTATACCAAAGTGTCCAGCCAACCCCCTAATATGCAATTCTCTTATAATATTTTATCTCATTGAACCAGCAAGGATGCACAATTATTTCCCCTGAACAAATAACCATCCTACATCAAATAATGAAAAAACCACTACCTATTGTAGGACCCTTAAGTTTGATCAGAACATTACTAAAATCTAGATCACCTTCATACAATTCCTTAACTGCCCCAAACCCTACTACTACATTTTCCATTGTTGTCAAAAGTGCTACACATGAATTAAGGCATCAAGAATTTAACTTGTTTACCTTCGACTTATGCTTTAAGACAAAATTATATTCTTGCAAAAAAGAAACCCATTTTGCATGTCTACTATTTAGTTTCTTCTGTTTGTTTACATACCTCAATGCTTCATGGTCAGTGAAGAGTACAAATTCCTTTGCTACCAAGTAATGTCTCTAGTGCCTTAATGCCTGAACAATAGCATAAAATTCCACATCATAAATCAAATATTTCCTCCTCACTTCATTTATCTTTTCACTAAAGAATTCTACAGGCCATCCTTCTTGACCCAGTACATCTCCAATCCTGACATGTGATGCATCACAGTCAACCTCGAAGACCTTGCTAAAATATGGAAATACCAAAATAGGTGCTTCTGACAATTTCTTCTTCAAAAATTCAAAACTATCTGTTGTTACCTTATTCCATACATACTCCCTCCCCTTTTTACACTTTGTTATGGATGCAACAATGCTTTGAAATTCCTATAAAAATTTGCCAATCCATGAAAACTATGAACCTCTGTCACATTCCTTGGAATAGGCCATTCAAAAATTGCCTTTACTTTTTCCTCATCCATCCTCACTCCATCCTCGATATCAAAAGCCCCAAAAATCTAGACTCTTCTGAATAAATCTACACTTCTTTAAGTTTACATATAGACTCTCTTTATGTAAAAAGTCTAACACCAATTTCATATGTAACAAGTTTTCTTTCACTCTTCTTACCTGAATATCGAATATCATAAAAAAGACAACAAAAACTTACCATTGTATTCTCGGAGTACTTTGTTCATCACCTCATGAATGTACTTGGTTCATTAGATAGCACAAATGGTATCATCATCCACTTGTACAACCCTTATTTTATTTTGAAATTCATTTTCCATTCATCCCCTTCACAGATCTGGATCTAGTAGTACCCACTTTGTAGGTCAATCTTGCTAAAATATTGGGCTCCAGCTAGCACATCCATCATATCATCTAATCTTGGAATTGGGAACCGATACTTAATTGTGATCTTATTTATGGCCCTACTGTCTACACACATTCTCTAGTCTCCATCTTTTTTTGGAGTCAATAGAGTTGGGGTTGCACATGGACTCATGCTTTCTCTCACTAATCCTTTTTGTATTAGATCTATCACTTTTCTATTCAACTCTTCACTCTATGTCGGACTCATCCGATAGGCTATGGTTTGGAAGGGCCAATCTTGGGATAAAATCAATATGGTGTTGAATATCTCACTTCGGGTAACCCATTTGGTAGCTCATCTGGTATGAAATCTTTGTATTCTTTTAATACCTTTTCCGTAGCAACAGGTCTATTAAAGTCATCTATTTCCACATTCTTTTACATCAATGCATAACACTAGCTAAATTATTCCATTTCCGTAATAAACACTTTTATATCCAATAAGCCCTCACTCTTCTCTTCTTCCTTGAAGGGTGACAATACCACCTTTACACCATCCTTCCAAAAGGTATATTTATTTTCCTCCATCATGTGTAACCTTCCTATCATACTACTAAGGCCTCCCCAGTAATATATGGCATGCATCCACTGGGATACCGTCACACCATACCTCATCCTTGTAGGTTTTCCCAATCAAAAACTTTATAAGGAATATTTTGTCTATGGTTACCTCATTCCCTTTCTTGAACCATGATATACGTTAGGGATATGGGTGATTCTCAAATTTGAGATTGATTTTATCAACCATCGCACTCGAAACCATATTTTCACAACTACTACCATCAATAATAATTTTACATACCTTTCCTCCAGAGATGCATCTTGTTCGAAATATATTTATTTGCAACCACGAATAAGAACCAGTACCATCTTATTCTTTCTCTAAAATTAGGACAATAATTTTTCTCCTTATCATGAGGGTTTCACCCAAGTAGGCAGTAACCTCCATTTATTCTTCCTCTTCATCTTCAACTAGATTTACTCATGGTTGTTCTCCTTACCATCCATCTTGTGTAGGAAAGGTGCATACACTCAAAGGATCTCGTGACCCTCTTCACCACATCAATAACATGCATATTGTCTTTGAGGGCTATTCGAGTTGCGTCCTCTATTATAACCTGTTCCCCCTCGAAACCCCTACCTCTTTGGTAGTTACCACGGCTTTGACCAGAATCTTCATTCCCTTCTACATTAGAGAATTCACCTTTTGTAGATTCAAATCCACCCCTACCTCTCATTAGAGATGATGATGCCCCTCTTTTCACACCTCTTCTAAAATTATTCCTCTTGTTCTTTTCTTCTTCCCTTAATTCAAGTTGATAAGAATCATGTAGGCTATGGATCCGGAGCATACTCAACTTATCTTGTATGGTTGAACTCAATCCATTTATATATTGTGTAGCCTTTTGTTCTTCAGACTCTCCCTATTCAACCCTGATTAACAACTTGTAAAATTCATTGGTATACTCCGAAATGATGACATCCTTCTGTCTTAGGTTTTAGAACCTTTGAGAGAGTGTTTGAGCATAATCTACAAGAAGAAATTTTTCTTTCAGTTTCTTTACCATTTTATTCCAGTTTCAGATCTTTCCCTTTCCATTCCTTTGTCTTTCATTTTGTAGGTGATCCCACCAAATCAATGCATGTTTGGCCAACTTATTGCATGAAAACTTAACCTTCTTCTCCTCTGAAAGGGTTTTCCACTCAAATAATTTTTTTGTGCAATTTAACTAGTCAATCAACTCTTCCGGTCGTAACCCTCCACCATAATCAAGAACATTAATCTTTATGCCGTCATTCTTTCCATTTAAATCCTTGACCAATCTCTCCTCAAATGGCCTCTCATTTAACATTTCTTCATCTCTCTCATTTTATTCTTCATCTCCTCCTTCATCCATTAATTTTGGTACTTATTTAGTATCACTATCTGGTACATGTCTGACCCCATTTGCATGTCTCCTTCTACGGTGGGTAGCTTCTCCCGTGAGCTCAACAACATATCTCTATAGCTCCCGCATATGCCTACTCATCTAGGCATAAACTCCCCTCCGCATTTAGCAAATATTATATAAAATAGAGGGAAAAAATTACAAAAAAATGTGATATGTTACCTTAACTATTTCTCGCAAGAACAAAATCCGCTCGATACCAATTGATGTGAATCCAGCAAAGAAGAGGTTGAAATACCTCCAAAAAAACATAAAAATATTTTTAAATAAAAACCAGAGTTTCAAATAGATTTATTCTCATTCTAGAATCCACACTAATCTTTTACATCATTACGGTCCTCTTTTTATTTCACACCTACTCCAAAACCCTAAAATGCCAAAAATTACCTATGAGAGAAACAAATCGAGATGGGCCCCAAATTTTTTTGCCAAATATACCTTCATAAATTAAGGCTCACGCAAAAAATTGACTTATTCTAACAAGTACAACAAAAGTTATTAAAGTTTTAAGACCTAGTCAAAAGCGGAAAAAAACAATCAAAGCCAATTTAAGGCCACTAGATGAAGGAATGGGCCCAAAAATGTGCCAAAATGGCCAAAACCTTGCAATAAGAGTTTACTTTAGCATAGCACTAATGTATATCTACCACCCTGTAAAATTTCAAGACGATCCAACGGTCGGATCAAAAGTTACGGTCTCTGCAAACTATGCCCCCACATCATAAACAAGAGTAAATTCCCCCAACACAATGCAATGTGTTATGGATGGATGGAATGATATGATCTACGTGCCCCCGAGTGAATGGAAATGTATGGAATCAGGTTCATTTTGTTTTCCCCTCAACAATCAATAATGAACTATAAACAAGATTGCATCATCAAGAAATGGTCGAGCAAAGTTGTGTATTGTGTCTAATGCACTATGATGAATATGTAAGTGTAGTGATGAGATGCAACATAGCGATGATGTTTGCATGAACCCTATAGCCAAGTCATTTATCAAGACGAGATGAATGTATAAGTGATGACTTTTCCTAAGCATATATCACTATAATATGAATGGATGAGTGAGATTTAGCCATAAGCATGTAAGATGAAAGGAAGGAGTGGTGATGTAACCTAAGGTATATACCACTACAAAATGATAGAATACGTGATAATTTATCCTAAAGTGTATGTCACTAGCATAGTATTATTGCATGTGTGATGAGTGTAAGGTTTAGTTGATTTTTAAACCTCATAAGACGAGTATGGACCGAGGAACTAAAGTGCGTCATAGAGTAGTGAGTGTAGTGTGCGAGTAAGACATTAAGGTATAGGTGATGACCATGTGATGAAGAGAATATGTAAAAATATGGTGTGTAAAATGCAATGGTAGATGTGTAGAATGTATAAAATGTAATGTATAGTGTGCGATGTAACATGTGTAGGTAGAATAATAATGTAATATGTAGGATGGAATGATGTTAGACTCGTATGTAATGAAGACTAGTATAGTATGTAGAAAATGTATGACATGAAGATGTGTAGTGTATGATGTATGGTATATGACTATGTATAGGATGTGAGGAAATATGTGTAAATAGCCTAATAGTGTATGATGCAAGATGCGTAAGATGAAGACTAGTATAATGTATGATGTATGAATGTGGAAATGGCACAATGTTGTAGATGAACGTGGAGAATGTATGGTGTATAGTGTATGATGTGTAATGTGTGACTAGATGTGGTATGTAATGCCTAGAGTGTAGTGTGTGGGGTTCATGTGTAGTAATCCCTCAACAATCAAGTGTGAACTAAAGCACAAGAGTGTGTCATCAAGTAATGATGATGCTAAATGTGTGATAAAAATTTTCTATATGAAAATTCAAAGATGATAGATTTTAAAGTGAGTGGGGGAGAATAGATGCAAATTCCCCAAATTTATGATAGAAAAGATGACTATGGGATGCTATCAAGAAGATCATCATTGTCATGATCCAAACCTATTGGAGCAACATCAAAACTTGATAAGCCATTAAATGTGGAGGGTCATAAAGGGAAACATTCATGAGAGGGTGTGTACACATTCATTACATATGATTTTTCAGTAAAAGAAATTGGTGGGAAAAATTGATCTTGCCAATGCGAGACGCTTGGAACGCAAGTGGAAGAATAATTAGTATGAATAGAGATATGGCCAAAAGGCAAAGGAAATTTTAGTAAAGAGTGATGAGCATTGAATGTACCAAAATTTAATCAAGCTAGGAATTCCCAAGTGTGAGTGGGATTCACGAGGGGTGCACGCAACAAATACCATTGGATGAAATACATGTAAGCCATAAGATTCTGTAGTGTGAAAATAGCCATGCTAGAGATACGGTGAATGAAGATTTGGTAAAATGTCATTGAGGTTTATGACTAACCTAGCCAAACTGTTGTATGTAAAAATAGTTTCTAAACACATAGAGTTGACGAGGATGTGCCGCCAAAAGGACCTATTGTGCATGTAAAAGGAGGAAGTGGAGTTGTGACCCATGGAGGAGAAGATGAAATTGCATCGAAACTTTGGACAGATCCTCGATACATTACCATAACATTAGTATATGGAGGGTTCTTGAACCTATATTCTCCTAGACCATCGGCCACAAAGGTTTCTTCAAAATAAGAGTTGTCTACACTATGAGGAGTAAAATAGATCTTCCCTAAGTATTCATCAATAATTTCTATAGCATCAACTTCATCATTAGAATCCTTAAAATCATCAGTGTGATCATCATCTTGTTATGTGGCACTACCAACTATGTTAATAGGCAACGCCGTAGTTAGAGGAGTAGAAGGTATCACAACTGGTGGAGATGGAACATTAGTAGGGACAATTATTGTAGGTGAAATAATGGTCATTGTGTAAGTGGATATAGCTGAAGTATTTCAAGTTGTAAAAGGATACCGTGAAGTTCTAGATTGACTAATATCATATGTGTTGAGGCTGCTATATGGAATGTTATGTGAAGGTGGTATGGGAATAGAATTAATGGGATCTATGCGACAATATTTGAATGGCTCAGGATCAGCGGTGATGGTATGTTCATGACCATCATGCAAGAACTTGACATATTGATGAAAGGTATCTCCTAGGATATTGCGTGCATTACGTGAATCCAAGGCCTTCCTAACAAGAGATTAAACTAAAAAGAGGTGTCAATAACAAATAAATCGGTGAGAACAATCTTAGGCCCAACACGAATATGTAATGAGATAGTACCTAGACATGAGCGAGTGGTGGAGTCATAACCGTGAATGAGGGTATAATTATTAGTAATTAAATCATCACTAATACCCAATTTCTTTAAAAGTGAGTGCATAAATTAACGTTTGATCCATTATTAATGAGGACTCTTTTAATGCAGGTAGTGCTAACAATGGAAGTGATAAGTAAACGATCATACATATTTGTTTTAGCAAAAGGATATAGGTCCTCATCAATAAAATATATAACATGAGGTAAGTTACAAAGATAATATATAAGATATGCAAAGGCCATATCAAAGTTATCAATTTCAATGTGGATGGCATGTAAGGAAACTTTGAGCATGTTACGACAATCTGGTGTGTTACACAATAAGTCATAAAGAGAGATCTTAACAGGCATCACAGGGGTTCACTTAGTAAAATTATGGTATAGCACGTGTGTTCAAAGGGTATTAAAGAATACCCTTAATTCTAGTTTTTACCTCTAAATATTCAATTGATAATACCCCCTCCCGTTATATTATTAGAATGAAAATACCCCTATTTTTTCCATGTACCTTACTTACCCATTTTTCAATTACAATTTTATTTACCCCTTTTTATTTCTACCCTAATATATTAAACAAAAATATATCATATTTCTCACTCAAATTTTTTAATATGCATTTCCTCTCAAAATATAGTTTGAAGCCATCAAATACCTATTAAAAATCACCTTATAAATGTTAATATTTAATCATTTATCAATAGTTATTTGAATAGTTAAGATGGTGAAATAATATCACTTGCGTTGAAAAGCATACTAAATCTTAGTTTTCTACCATCTTATTGTTTCTTGGTTATTAATCTCTTAATTGAGATTTCTTTATTCAAAACGAGATTATAATTTAACTATATGACAACACTCCTTTTGCAATTTTAAGGTATTTACTTTTTAAAAATAGGGTTCAAATGTTTTAGTTTTATATTAAAATTAAACCTCCCTTTCCTTTGGCCCACCTCTCTAACCTACCCCCAATACCTGATTCAAAATATTAATAAATTAAACCCTTTCACCCCCTCATGTCTACCGGTATATTGACTTTAATTTTATTAATTTTAATTACCTCAATATGAACCCACGTGCTAGGATATTGCCTAGCTAATGAACCCCGTGTGAGTGCATATTTTTAATTTTTTCAATGATTTCATAGCCCTTGGAGGTTGTAGGAGGAGCTGCCAAAGTAATGGGTGGTGGAATAGACATGGGTGGATTTGTGGGTTGATTAAGATGATTAGACTCTGATAATCGATGAATCATCCCTAGGCATGACAAATAAAGGAGGATGTTGGGTACACACGCATGAAATCAGTAGTGGTGGTAAATATGCCTGAGACCTTAGTTGGTGCATAGGTAGGATAAGAAGATTGAGCCATAACTTGATAAGGAGATGACATGATCAAAAATCAAGTGTTGAAATTGTCAAAGTTACCCAAAATGATTAACTAAAATGAACTATGTAGTAATGGATAGTTAATCTAAGCTATAAAAATTTGTAATAATGTAAATAAATATAGTAAATAATTATGTAAATAAGATAAACAACTATACAAAAGGAAATGCTAAACCTAATGTACAAGAAGGAATAGAAAATAACTTAGTTGGATAATGTATGTTCACAGGATAGTGGAGCAAAGTTGATGACCTGGAAAATATAGAAGTAGGAATGAATTTGCAGGGAATCCTAAAAAGGATGGCTCTAGAGGATCTATCTAGACTGGAACACCCTACAGAGGAATTGGGGCACTGTGGGTGCTTTGGTCTACGATCGGGCGCCCGGTTTATGAAAAATATCTTAAATTTATCTTCACTCATTTATCAAATGGTCTCGAAACCCTTTATTTTTATCACGTTTACTTTGTTATATCTGCTCCAAATGTCACCAATAATCCAAGATTAAAGAAATACCTACAAGACCCCAAAACAAGCATCAAACCCTAAAAAATTAAAAATGCATATGAAGGGGTCAAACTAACCTCATCTGCCATAATGGTGGACTTACTAATTGAGCGCTACACTACATCTCAGACCCAATGTAGTTCTATGTGTAAGTGTATGTGAACACTCCATAGGTTTCTCTTATTCCAAAGAGCACTTTGTGAAGTAGCGAGCAATAACTATGTGTAGAAAATGTAATAGAATATGTGCATGGAATAAAATATAATCCCTCCCCCTATGAAGTATGATGTAGATGTCCTAGCCTTGTGCCTTGTGATGGAGCTATGTGGATCAAAATGATCTCCAATGCAATAGATTGATGTAACTCTATATGAGTGATAGTATTAAGTGATGCTAGGTCCCTCATTATGGTCTCATAACTTTATATTTATAGGGGTTTCTTGATCTAATTTTGTAATTAACCCCATAAAGGCCAACCACAAGAAAGATAAAGATGTAAAATGGCTAGAAAGATCCCGAAAAGTGGTGGGAGAGTGAAAAGGGACAGGGCACCCCTAGTGGGACCAAGGTGCCCATAGACTCCCCACTTGAGGCTAAACTAATGAGAGATGATAGAAATTGACTGGGAATATGGGTGTAATAGGTTAGTAATGATGAAATAAAATAAAACAAGATGACCAAAAGACAAGGGTTAAATAATACTTTCTTCACTCAAGAACCTTATAAATAGTAGTCCGAGACGGGATAAATAATGTCTAAAGTGCATGATATTTTTATTACATACATACCCATTAACTATATAAAATGGGGTATATGAATCAAAATCCAATAATCGCTCCAATTCTCCCGTTATAATATCTTTTACTATAGGGTTCATCCTCCTCTCGTGGCTTCCTCGATTGGTTTACAATTTTATTTGATATAAATTTTGTGCTTGCAAATCCTAGGATGAATTCCATGCATATCACTATAATCCCAATAAAATGTTCTTTTATGTTTTTGCAAAAGATCAATCAACAATTTCTCTTGTTGTAGTAGACACAAAATCACACACTTACTACTATTATTATACCATCAAGTATGTCATTTTATATACAGATCCTACGTAAGAAAATTATTCACCGATCACCCATTCAATAGTCCATCTATATGTATTTTTGTTTTTTATTTTTGTTTGTTTTACACACTTTCCACTCATACACATAGTTCTAGTTAGGTCTCAAGGATCCCTTTCTATCATTTATCACTCATTTATCATCACTTATCTCTCATCACTAGCATCCAAGTCTAGATAGTAGGACCATGTACCCTTGTCCATCCTCAGAGCCCTTATCTTATTTATGTTTGATCTTAATTTTGGAATTTGAGGTCAGTATTTTCAGTTTTCCCTCTCATATCCCGAGGTACTAGTCGACATGTCAAGTCATTAGTGTTAATATTCAAACAATAGATCCCTATATAAACACAACATACATACCATTATATGGGTAGAATATTCTTATCAAGGGTTAGCTATCTACATAGAGAAAGCGACTACATTTGAGCTATTACTCTACATACACACTACGTAGGAAGGGGGTTTATTCTATTCCATCCACACGTTTGCATTTTTATCTAGTTGTTTCTCGTTATCTTTTGTGTCATTGGTGCAAGGGAAACCTAGGAGAACTATTACACACACAAGCACACGTAAATACATTGGTTCTTAGATGTAGTGTAGCACTCGGTTATAAGTCTACCATTTTTGCAGTGAGGACAGTTTGACCCCTAATTTTGCATCTTTCCTTTTAGGATTTGATGTTTATTTTAGGGTTTTTGCAGTTCTTTCTTCATTGTAGATTTATAGGTTCCTCGGTGATCGAAGTGTGATATACATGTGACAAAATTCAAAGAATTTTGAAACCCTAGTAGCCATATTCAAGCCTGGTCTTGACCTCTTCTACCGACTAGGTACCCACAAACAAGATCGGTGTGCCACTGTGTGTCCCCATACCTCTCTAAGTGCCCACCCAGAAAGTTCCACCTCTCGCTACATTTTCTTTAGTTCATTGCGATGGTCTATTATTTTGTTTCACCATATTGCTCAGTTCCTTATCAAGCACGAGGTAAGACAAATAAAGGTTAGCGCCTTATCCCTCTCATTTAATTTTATTGATAAAATCAAATAAATTATCTAGCATTAATATTTTATTGTGTATTGTTTATATCATAGTTGTACATTAAGATTTAAATAAAATATTCATATTTTATTAAATCATTTTGGTGAACCCTACGTGAAAGAAATACATATTTGTGACACCCATCGAGTAGGGGAAATGAGATGTCATTTCCTTTCCTATACTACTCCTACATGGGTTATTACGTTTGACCATAATTTGGATCCCATGTCAAAAAATTTAATCAGGTACGTATGTAGTGGCTAGATCTTTTGAGGATGTGGTTAAAATTATAGTGACACCAAACTTATCTCCCTACACGCTTCCTCTAGCGGAAATATTCCCAAATTCTTAGTTTTTTTCACATACACATGTGTAAACGAGTTGGGAATTAATCACTCAAAATTTGATCTGTGTCTGTCTGCAGTGGCTATATATTTTGAGGATGTGGTTAAATTTGGAGAGACACTAGACTTCTCTCCCTACAGATTCCTCTAGCAACAAGATTCCCAAATCCTTAGTTTTTCTCACATACACGTGTGTAAATGGGTTAGGAATTAATCACTCCCTTACTCATTACATCTCTATTAGCATCAAAATCACCCAATCTCTAATAAATCATTAATCGACATCATCCATTTCTCTTAGTTCTTCTAATAGTGGTCTCATGTCTCTCATTATGCCACATGGATCAACACATTGATCCATGGTTTGCCACACTATATGTTCTCACTTGGCACATACTTCTACTACAATATTCACGTACTTCAATGACATGGGCTTCTCTGAACTTCTCAATTATACATCTCTATCTAATTTATATTATTGAGCTTTCACTCACCAATATAAAGTGGGGGAAATTTTAGACATAATATCACATGTGCTTACTATTATTATTATACTACTAAGTATGTTATTTTATATATGGATCTTGCATAAGAAAATTATTCACTTATGAACCATTCCATAGTCCATTCATTTGTCTTATTTGTATGTATTTTTTTCACGCGTGTCACTCATACACATAATTCTAGTTAGGTTTTAAGGATCCTTGTCTTTTAGTTATCACTCATTTTTCATCACTTGTCTTAGGACACTAGTGCCTAGGTCTGGACAATAGCACCAAGTGATCCTATCCATCCCGGGAGCTCCGTAATCTTATGTTTGATCTTATTTTTGACATTTGATGTCAGTATTTTAAGTTTTCCCTCTCATCTCTTAAGGTACTAGTCATCATGTCGGGTCATTAGTGTTAAAATTAGAACAAGATTTCCCTATATAATCACAACATACATACCATTATATGCGTAGACTATTATTATCAAGGGATAACTATCTACATAGAGTAAGGGACCTAGTTTGGGATATTACTCTACATACACACTACATGGGATGTGGAGTCTATTCTATTTCATCCACACATTTGCATTTTTATCTAGCTATTTTCCATTATCTTGGTGTCATTAGCACGAGGGAAACCTAGGAGAACTATTGCACACACAAGCACACAAAACTACATTGGTTCTAAGATGTAGCGTAGTGCTCAATTTTAAGTCCACCATTCTGATGGCTTAGGAAAATATGAACCCTCATTTTACATATTTATTTTTAGGATTTGATGTGTAGAGGGTTTACAGGTGTGCTTTCTTCATTATAGGTTTACAGTTTCATTAGAGATCCAAGTGTGACATACACATGACAAAATGTGAAAAAGTGTAAAACCCTAACGGCCATATCGTAACCAAGTCCTGACCTCCTATGTAAACCAGGGCCCCTAGAAACAAGCCTAGGGAACCCAAAGTTGTGTCATCCTCTTCGTGCACCCCACTCTAGCTATTTCCACATGTGTTGCATTTTTCAGTGGTTCTTTACAACAATCTATTATTATGTTTCACCATATTTCTCGGGCCTGTGTCACTACAGGTGGTAAGAAAAATAAAGGTTAGTACCTTATCCATCTCATTTATTTTTCTTTATAAAATGAAATAAATTGTCTAGCATTCATATTTTATTGCATATCATTTATATCATAGTTTTACATTTAGATTTAAATAAAATATTCAAATTTTATTAAATCGTTTGTCTAATCAACATCTTGTTTACATTGAGTGGTCTTCCTGGTGTTATTTCCACTTGTTTGGAGAGATCCATCATTAAAAAAATGTTGTTAATAACTGAATTTAGTATGCAGTCATGGGGAAGAAGTTGATAAAGTATACCTGGAATATCCATGGATCTTTTTTATGGTAGAACTTGGCTCAATGGACAACTTAAGCACCTTAATATTTCATCTACTTCTTCATTTATTTTATAGTTATTCTATAGGAAATTTGAGAGAACCACATCTTCTTCGTGTTCTTCAATTATACAAGAATTCTCCAACATCACGAGTTGTACAAATTTTTATCATCTTTCAGTTCTTCAACCTAATTTTTTTATATATGCATCGTTTAATGGTTGGGCAGGAGGATAGATCATAAGATTCTTGGTTCTATTTCCATTTGAGATAATCATGTTTCTAAACCTGCAACCTATGAATGCATCAATAGTGGCCTACCATGGCCTTTCCAAAATAATAGGATAACCTCCTACACTTTATTTTGGTTGAAGACCCAAGAGTCTACAACCACAAATATATCCTCAAGGACTCCTTCAGCCTCACCGTTGATCTATCTCGCAAGTTGTAAGACTTTAGTTGTTAGCCTTAGTCCTTCTAATTTTAGATCATCCATAATTCATGGTCATGATGTTAATGGCTACCCCTAATTCAATCAGTGTTCTTTATTGTTGTGCATTAATTGTAACATTTACTAAAGGGCTCCCTAGATTTATATACTTTAGTAAAACTTAATTTCCAAAGATGATATCAAACAACTATCCAATGACTTGCACAATAGATGGATCCTTCCTTTTCTAGCCTGGTTTTTTTATGCATAGATCCTTAACTAGCTTGTTATAAATGGGAACATCCTTAATGTCTTGAATAAGTGGAATCTTGACACAAATATCCTTCATTTGATTGAAAAAATCAGAATCATAATATGATTTAGGATCAAGTTTTTTTCTTGTAATCTCTCTAGAAATGGTGGTTCATTGATTTGCATTTTACCCTTGTTGGAACTTTGTTCACATTGTTTTGTATCATTTCACAACGTCTTATGTATTTTCTGCAGATCACTTTATCACAAATGTGGTTAATTTTTAATCTTCATGATGGTGGGTTTACATGGTGAAATAATTATCCTTCCCGAGAAAATATGTATATCATTGACATCAACTGAATAGGCAGAGTATTGGGTTGATTCAGTGGTGTAGAATGGATGAGAAAATTTATTTTTGGGGTTAGGGGTTGGTTGGGATGGTAGCCGAGTAGGTTTTTGTTGAGATCCGTGTTGGATTTTTGGCATCGCGCTTATTTTTGTGGGTAAGGAGGTTTCCGATAAGGTTTTTGATAGTTAGGAGGTGGATTGCCCCATTGATGACCTCCTCTCTAGGTATTTTACCAATGAATAAGGGGTTTGTTTCCATTGTTGGCCTTAAAAATGAGTTTTCCATTACTATTGGTATTGGCTAGCATATGGAGCCCAACCTTGATAAGTATTATCCCAAGGTGGGGGTTCGATATAAGAATTACTAGCCAAATTTTTAAAAATAAATCATTGCATCTTGTGACATACCTCCTTATCTTGGTAGCTAGGGATTTCTTTGAGCAACTTAGAATACTTTCCCATCCTCTATTTCTATCATCTTAAATTCTTGTGCAGCCTCATTTTCTTATGTAATACTAACCAATCCTCTGCATCTCGTAATCAACTTTATTTCTTTTACATGCAAGACAAAAATCATTAAGTGTTTCCTCTACATCTTATCTTTTCTTCTTGGCATGCAGAGCATCAAGCTGGGTGGCCATGTCATTAACAATTTCTTACTTCATGTTCTTGAACATTTTTACAATCTCTGATTTAGATATGTCCCCAATTCCTTTGGTATTTTATCCACCCCTTGATCTAAAATTTCTTATTCTCTTCATAGCATCTCTAGGGTAGTTCCTACAGATTCACGATCTCATCAAAGGTATCCTTTGAAATGTCTCCAACTTCTATTAGATCTAAAGAATCCATATCCTCCTCACTAAGTCCCTTCAAGAAGAGTAATTTGAGAAATTCATGAGGTAATCTTGTGTGCCTTGACTTATGAACACAAAACAACAATCTCTCGTAGATAATCTTCTACCTGGTTCATCATCCCTCTATGTCATCTTGAAGATTTCATCTCCTCTTCTGGTACTTGGCCTGTAGTAGTCTTGGTACTTGTTAATAAAATTTTCCTTCATCTACTACCAGGTAGTCATAACATCTCTTCTTAGGCCCATAAACAATCTCAAGTCTACATCCTTGAGTGTATCAGGAATAGCTTCCAATTTTTTGTATTATTTTTATAATCATAGCTCTGCATAAAACATCAAACTCAAACAAGAAAGTGTTTGGGTCTTCAGTTATAGATCCATGGAAATTAGGAAGAGTTGATGGAGAGATATTCTTCATTACATTAGGTTAGTTTTTATTGGATATTGGGAGCTTAAATGTAGTTCCCCTTCTTCAATATTTTGATTTACTTATTCTTCTATGATAGGTGAAACAGAACAACCTCATAAGTCTCACTTGGAGGAGGGTCTTCTACTATCAAACGTTGTGTAGATGATGATGTGTCTTCTTTAGAATTAGAGGAAATATTATGTTTTATTTGAGGAATGGGTAAAAATATAAAATGTGTATCTCTTGGATTTTACATGCATAAACTAACTCAACTCAATCACTATACATTAGTTGGAGTATGGAGGTGCATTCTCTAAAACCTAAACTTCTTCTAAGGGATGAAAAAATCTCAAAACCACTATAACTTGGCAAAGATCCCTAGAAATGATTCCAAAAATGGTGGTACAAATCAACTTGCAACAATTAATATGTTGTTAATTAAATTACAATCATTTAAACATCAAACCAATGATTGTAAAATTTAAATAATGTCAATGTTATATGCAAAATTACATAGAATTTAGGATGTATGGAAAGAACGAATGTCACTACTATAATTGAAAGAACAATACTTGAAAGTAGACAAAACTTAGAATTTAAAGAAAATGATTTCTAAATATTGTGACTAAGAAAAATCTTGTAAATTCAGAATGTAGATAAAGAATATAAATTGCTTCCTAGGTTGACATGAAATAAAAAAGAGTAACAAAATTTTGGAGGGTGTAGCAAACAACAAGATGGCCCTATATGGGTGCTAATCCCACCTAAATTATGTAACTAAAGGTTAATAAATATAACTCATACCTTTTATTACATTTTCATTAACATTACATCTAGGAACAAAGAAATATTCTATCTGAATTTCCTTCCTATCCTCATATTCTATCTTATTATTACCGACATTAATCATTTTATTTTATACATCTCATTTATAATGAAACATGAGAATAAGAGTTTTAACTAGGATTTCAAACAAATTAAGTGAAAGATACTTGATAGAACAAGTGGAAGATCTCAAATAGAACAACAAGAGATTAAACACATGCAACAAAGATAATAACAAGTGTTTAGTTAATATTTATTTAATTAATCATTTCCTTTAGTCATGTGTAACCTCAATCAATCAATTATTTAGTAGCTTGTAATGAATAATTAGATCCATGGTTGAGTTATCTCCTAGTTCTACATTCTCTAGTTATAATTGTTCCTTTGACAACACGTACAGACTTGAGTGATGTTGTTCACACTCCAAGAGATCTTTATAATGTGGATTATTTTTTATTTGATTCCCTTTAGCTTCTGATGGGTTGCTGGAGATAGGTCCTTTGTTGTTGACGGTTCCTTTGCTATATACGAGTTGTTGCTTATGGTAAGTTTCTTACAACCAAGAGTGACATCACACATATCATCATTCAAACATATTATTGAAATCATAAGAATAAATACACACACAAAATACCACAAAATAAAGATAACTAATTATAACTATACTAATCAATAATCATGCCATAAGTTCAAATTGTGATGATAATGTTCAACAAAGTGTGAATGGGAAATACAAGGACATAGCTACAATGTCTTAACAAAATCATAGCAAATGAGTTGTTTATAAAGTATATTTACACAACTCATCAACTACCGCACCTTATAAACTTATGGAATATTCTCCCCTTGGAGGATAGCTCACTAACCCACTGTTATATAATAATTTTCATGATTGTCATAAGTTCTCATTCAAGACCGAGCTTGTGGATTTTAACCTGTTAACCACTTAAAAATTTAAGTTAAAACTCGATCCTTGATATTAATGTAAACTTAATTTTTCTTCATCTTATTTCAGACTTAATAACTCACAAGAACATATTAGGACAATTAAACTCATAATATGTATAATAAGCCATCCAAATTATACATCAACACATTCTATACCCGAGATTTCTAGTTTTGACACTAAATATTCTTCTCTACTACCTTAAGTATTCTTGGACAGCTAGTACATACTAAAAACCCTTTTCGATTCATATATAATAGTGCTTAGTGTCTCTCCTTAGCATTGAACACTTTTCTTGAAATCAAATCACATAGAATAGAGCAAATCTAACTTAGCACAATGTCTTCCTTGGTTCATGCATTCTTGTGTTTTAAGACCCTAAACTAAGGTGATTCCCATCAAAATAATGGTTTTTTATTGATATCATTTTTTTAACCTTAATAAGGTTTTTTTATTACTGAAAATACCCCGATAGATATCATCAACAACTATACTCTTCACCTTCCAATTTGGGGACATTCTAGCAAACAGTTTTCCATTTTCTTAATCTCTTGTTATTATTACATTTGTACAAAAATTGTTAGTCCTTTCACACCCATATGGAAATGTGCACAACTCAATATACCTTTGTTAAACCCTTTATCAATCAAAAATGGTTCTTAAATGTTTATCATCAATCAATGTACACCAATACTTTATTATCACCATCTTCTCTAAGAATGAGTTATCCCAAATCTTTAATACCTTGTCTATGCCTTCGTGCCCTTCATGGTTTGTATAGTCCTTTGTTTACCTGTAACACAATTAATAAGTTTCCTTTTATAACATTCATTCATAAACTTAAATATTCATTCTCAAATCAAGATTTAAACACAAAAATGCACAATAATATGCTCAGAATTCTAATATTGATATCATGATGGAGTTAAACAATACTTCTTGATTCTCTTTATTTTTTTATCAAACCCTCTAATCCATATCATATTCATCCACACTTCTTCCATTCAAATACCCCTATACAAATTAGAATAAATGAGGTGGTTAGGTTTTCCAACCATTAACCCAACTATCATAAGATCAACCCAAGTAAGGTTACACCTTAATTAATAATGTATTAGATGACTTTATTCCTTATTTACATCATATATCAAATGATACTAAGCCCTAGTTCTAAAAAAACCCTATGACTTAATTTCAAATATTCAACTTGTACATTTGGAAGGAAACTCCTTACTCTTTCCAATAGCATCCAAACGGGCTAAGTACATGTTATGGCCATCTCAAATGGACCCTAAATATCTCTAAACTCCTTATAAATCCAAAATTGACTATCTACAAGATTCTCCTTCATCAACATGGGAAGCGGGTGTACCATGGTAGCGATAATGTAGACACGGTGGGGGTGCTCAGGGCCCAACAAAAATCAAATTGGATAGTGATTCATAGTAGGTATCCGATGGATGATAGATAGATACAGGATGTAATTTGGGGAAAATCCCATCACTACAAGAGAGGGATCCAAAAACTAGCACCTTGGCTCGCACAACATAATATGCATTAGTCAAGCGATGGATTTTTGACACCATTCTAAGTTCATTATGTTGTGCATCTTACAAATAGGTCGAGACCATAGCAAAGAGAGGGGATGATATTAGTACTCTATAACATGTGGGAACAATATATAAGATCCATACCTTATCTTGACGATGAGACAAAGGAGGTGTTGGGAAATTGAGGAGATGGAAACACCATCATGGAGAGACTAGGGCACCTTAGTGATATATCTCAAAGTGTTTGGTTTTATAGAGCACGTGGTGGAGGTGTGGCACTCACCGATTGAGAACACCCACCATGAGATCCTAGACACCTTGTTAGACATTTTGGATACTATAGCGATGATGGAGTCTCGCAACACTATCACTCGAGGACTCATTGAGATCATTTTGATTAGTAGGGGGAGGAATCTAGGACACTAAGGAGATATAGAGACACACAATTACAAGAACCCATCGACATCATAGATGTGATACTATGGAGTATACTACAATCATAGGAAGGTTTATTACAAGAGTAGGAAACCTACCTAGTATATGCCCAGAGAGTTATGGTATGGATTACTTTACTAGAAACATAATTGGTAAGGGCACAGGAGAGGCCTCAGAGCCCAATCTAGGGCGTGTCCCTAGATTACATAGCGAGATTAGATAACATTGCCAGATTAGAATAAAGAATCGAGATACCCACCATGGGGGGTGGGTGTACTTGATTCATATCATAGATGCTCCCTTTTATATGATTGTTTTCAATGTATAAAATTTTTATTATATATATACGATGATTTTTATGATATTTAGATATTTTATATGTCCTGGATATTTGGATCTTGGGATATTTGGTTGATAATTTTCATACTATTTGCATGTATGTATGTGATAATACCATGGTACTTAGGAACAATTATATTTACATAGATAGGAAAACCCAAAAGAAGGGGGTAGATAAGATCGCCTAACTCATGCAATGTGAGAAAGATAAGAGGTGAATCAAGGACACGAAATCTAACGGTATTATGTCAAGTTATAATGGGTGAGGAATCCAAGGAATTAAAACAGCCTAAATAAGGATGTGTTAAGATATTAGAGGTAGTGTGATAAACCCAAGCAGGATTGGGATCCCAAGTGAAGGAAATAGATGTTTGTGTAAAACCCAAGTGGGGGTGATATCCCAAGAAAATGTAAGGGATTAGGCCAAAGAAACATAATATTTCATTAAGGATGTTGTAGATAACTAGCCATAGAGGGGAAAATATCACGGGGTATTGGTGATGATATCACCAACCCAATGCTAAATATGGCTTCGAGCATAGGTCATGAAGTCGTTGATAGTATTGTTTATAATAGCTACATGTTGATGTACTTTTGACTACATGGAGAACAAGGTATCATCAATCTAGTCCTCCAACCGAGTGAGGATTTTGTGTTGAATATAATTGAGAGTAAGGCATGTATCAAGGAGAGGTAGAGGCCCATATATAGGTTACGGTGTAGGTGGTTAAGGGGAAGGTGGGTGATTTTGATAGGAATCAGCTCCACACTTATGATTTCATAAAGGGGTTTTGGGGGATGGGAGGATTGCCACAGTATTCCCTCTTTTCATTCGTACAACTCACCCAACTATTTCTTGAACATTTATCAATAAATATTGCCCATAAAATCACCATCACAGACCTATATGCTATTAAAAAAATTAAGATGAATATATCACCGACTTTATAGCCCACTAGAGGGATATAATTAATGAATTTTCATTATCTCTCCCCCAGACAGTAACTAATAGAATTTTTTTCCACACTTCAAATCCAATCATTTCAAATGTTTGATGAAGCCTTTGTTATGGCCCATAAACTCAACCTTTGCACTCTTAAAGAAGGAAAAGTCAAACTTAGACCAAAGAATCCAAAATATTATTTCCCATCCAAGTCATCCTCTAGTCAAGACAAGGCTAAATCATCAGCCAATGTCATAGTCATCAAATATTCTCCAAAAGAACTTTCAACCACCGTATCCTCCTACCATCAACATAACTATAACCATATTGGAGATACTTACAATGCATTATTTGACAAACTCCTCACCACTAATATGATCTCCCTTCCACCTCTCCACCCTATTGACAAATCCGTTTCTAAACCCTCTTGGTACAAATATAATGATTATTGTAAATACCATAGGGTCAAAGGTTAGGACATTGAAAGGTTTCATTCATTCCAGAATGCCCTTCGAGGATCTCGATTGACAATGGATAGCTATTGTTAGTGCAGAATCACAACACCCCCAAAATGAGCTCTAAAAGATTTGCTTTTCTAAGGCAAAGCTAATTTAGTGTGATTGCATTACATGGAACGTTTCCTAAGGTGTGGGACATTACAAATTAGAAAATCTCTCTAGATTTAAAGGTTATTTCCTTATCCCTCTGCTCAGTGTGTATGTAAGTATTTGTAGAGGATCTATATCTATACCTAGTCTAAATCTTGCCAAGGAGACAGGGATAAAAGAGTACATAAATGAGAAATAACTAAACTAACAAGTGATGTACCAAATGAATGATGAATACTTAGTTTACCTTTTACACAAACCAATAAAAATGTATACAATAAATAAGCATAGATAGCCAGATGTGTAATGATAGACTAGATAGAAGCAAAAGAAGAAAGAAGGATATGAGATCGATCAAAAACATATTTTATTGCTCTAAAGATTGATATAGTTCATTACAAAATATCCAAATGGTAGATAAATGATACAATTTTAATGGAAGTCCTGAACCCCACAAATATTTTTCTAGAAGGAGAAGGGAGCCTGCAAAACTAAGAATATCCAACCCTTTACAATGAACCTTGCTTGTCTACTTAGATTCAAATTTGAGAGAAGAAAGAGAGAGAGATAGAAGTGGGAAAATGTGGGTCGAGGCTCAACCACCGGTGTTAAGGCCTCTAAAAAAATCTACCCCGAATCCATCTTTTTGCATTGATCCTTGGTTCTATGCACTGAAGGAAGAGGAAACAAAAAAATAGATCGAATCCGATCTGGTTGTTGAGATTGATGATCCTGCATTGAAATATCAAAGATGTTTCTCCATTTTACCTCCACCTAACTTCCCAAAAATTAAATTTTCAGACTCCCATGGCATAGAAGAGATCGAGATCTTTCCAACGGTGTCAGATTTGTAATATTTTGAGCCCTAGGTCGAAAGATATGCCCTTTTGAATTTTGAATCGATTTTGTACTAATGGGAAGGAAAAAAATTGAAAAATGGGCCCCCTTTTAGATTGGGACACATGACAGCTAGATTAAAACAAAATTAGGGCCCGTGGGTCCACAATTCACCTTTTATCCTTTTAGGTGAAAAATGAAAAACTTAAAATGTTCTTGCAGCCCCGAAGCTCCGCATGGAAATGTGGCCCCTTTTGGTTGGATGGGAAATACACTCCAATTCTTACCTCTATGCCTTTTGAGTAAAAGGAAAATTTTCACCTTTTTCCGACTCGCCACCTTGGATTTGACTCAGGTCTAAATGTTGACTTTTCCCTTGGGTGGAGTTGTGGGCCATTTTACAACTTTTACTCCCTTTTGAGGCAAAGGGCGAAAAATAAACCTTTTCCTCGACGCCCCACTTTCCTCTGGGACACATGTCACTCTGGCACTTGTTTGGAAACCTTTTCTCTATTTGACCCTTGAATCAGTGCCATTAAGACACTTGGCAACCTCCACTAGCCTGTTTATGCATTGACTATTCAACTGACTCCGGCCCCTTTGGTAGAACACGTGGAGGCACCTCACTTGTTTGCAAACCTGGCCCAAACTTTTCCTATGGAGGAGCACCAAGTTGACACTTTTTGGCCTCCACTGATCACTAGAATTTTCAACAGTCTTCTTACTTTTATACTTTGGGCTACGTGGCGAGCTTGCACTCATTTGGATTTCTACCTTTAGGCCAACTCTTGGAAATGTGCTAAGGTCGACACTTGACACTCTCTCGCTTACACTTATATACTTATTCTATTTTGAGGCCCACTCTGTCCGCTTTTGACTCAATTTTACCATTTTCTACGTGGAGGGCCGGCACAAGTCTAAGCTTCTCTTTATGGATTCACTTTTAGAGAAGTTTCGTTGAGACACGTGGCCTCTTCCGCTACCTCCTTCATACTTAGTCAATTTTGTCCCTTTTCCTGAATCATTTCAAGCCCGGGACTTCGAATCTTTGTTGTTCTTCCTCCTTGCTTTTGGCTCCTTGCTGCATTGATCCTCATTGTCTGACCCTACAATTTCATAGTTTTTCCTTTCCTAGATTTGGAGAATGGATTTAAGATGTAGAAATGGCCCGACAGAGTCATTTCTTTCTGTGCAGGATCCTTTGCTCTTCTTTATCCCCGCCACTTCATTATTGGACCTTTTTGCTTCCAATTTGCAGGATTGAGTGCATTTCCTTGGGTTTCTCCTATGTGGGGTCATGTTTTGATCCAATATTTAGCTCGGGGTGAAATATGGATAACAATTTGGTGACTCACAGGAACATCTTCCTGCTAGATGAAGAGATCAGTTGCCTTGTCATATCTGTTGGGCATGGAGTCAAGAATAACAGGCTGATACTAATTCTACCTCTGGTTCACAAGCCTGGCTTGCATTCTCAGATTTTATAAGAAAAACTCGAATTGAAAATTTTGATATGTATAGGGTGGGACCTCCCTTTTAGTAGCGATTCTTAAGATAGATCCCATTCATTGGAATCAGAACTCTTCGCCATCCAATGTAGAAAATTGGAAACCATTACTACTTTTACATCTTATTATCATATAGGGGCCACTCTAGATGGCATCAAACGTAGAATGTCTCCCTAGTTTTTCTCAATCTCGCATCCCATTTCAAAATTAGGTCCCTTTCCTAGAACGTCCTTGCTCTAGCCTTCTTATCAAATAATTTCTTGATCGAAGCCTGATTCTTCTCCAATGCTTGGAGATAATTCTCTCTGGATTCTTCTAATTCTATTAGCTCTGTGTATCCGGCCTCCATTAGTTCAAATTAAGACATTTCTAGTTGTTTCAAAAGCTCTAAAGCTGGTAATTCAAGTGATATGGGCAACATGGCTTCCTTCCCATAGACAAGATTGAATGGGAGCTGCCCGTAGATTTCTTGGGTGTTATTCTATTAGCCTAGAAGGTCATTTTTATATTTTTGTGCCAAGTCCTCTGATTTTCATCAAGGGTTCTTTTGATGATCTTCAGTAGGTTTTTGTTTGTAGAATCAACTTGGCCATTACCTTGAGGATAATAGTTTGAAGAAGTGCTCAGATTAGTCCCATTTTTAATAGCCCATCCTGTGATCTTGGAACCTATAAATGCTAATGCATTATCTGAGATGATGGTGGTTGGTACTCCAAATATGGTCACTATCCCTTCATAGAAATCCAGGATATTAGACTCATTTGCTTCTTTGAGTGCCACTGCCTCGGTCCACTTAGTGAAATAATCAGTTGTTGTCAGGATCCATTTGTGACCTTGGCTTGAGTTTGGGTTGATGACTCTAATGAATTCTAATCCCCATTACATGAAAGGTTGGTCTACTGAGATTGGGTGCAATGGAAGTGCTGCTAGCTTCTCTTTTCCTTTGAAGAATGCACAACTCTTGCACCTTTTGATCCATGTGAAACAGTCACTAAACACTCTGGGCCAATAATATCCTGCTTTCATGATTTTGAGTGTTGTCACTCTTGGAGTGAAATGGCCTCTAGTTGCTTCAACATGAAATTATTGTAGCACTCTCCCCACCTAATCTGATCCAATGCATCTCAACAGAATACCATTGATGTCTCTTTTGAACATGACACCATTAATAAGGACATATGGGATGGCTTGTAGCCTGAAATGCCTTATTTTTGCTTTACTCATCCTATGAGGACATAGACCTATTTGAAGGAAGTGCACCATGTCTTGGGTCCAACAAGGAGCAGGTATATCATCTCTCCCTTATCTTTGATCATCTTGTAAGATAAGAATGACCTCTTTATCACTGTTTGTTTCATCTTATAGAGTAGAGGATAATTGCTCACACAAGCCCCTCCCACAAACCAACTTGGTGACCCTGATCTCAATGTCATATTCCATGACATGGGTGATCCACCCTGCATGTTTCTCATTCAAGTCCTTGCTGAGGAGGAATTCTTTGACTCCTGCATGGGAGACCAATAGTTGGATTTTTTTATTTGACACTAAATGCTTAAACTTCTTTAGTCCCCTGATCACTGCTAGGACTTTCTTCTCAATGAAGGAATACCTCACCTCATAGTCTTCTAGACTCTAACTGAAGAAAGTAATTGGTTGTTCTGAGTTTTCTTTGTTCTGCTAAACCAAGATCAGAGATATTGTCACTGCCACCAAAGGCATATAGTATGAAGTCCTTGGAAAAATCTGGATTTACAAGAGTTGGGGCCTATGATATAGCCTCTTTGATAGCCTCAAAGATTTCCTTTCCTTTAGTCTGTCCATCTAAATGCTAAGCTCTTCTTCAACATTAGTGTTATTGGCTTAACCAGAGCAGTAAAGTTTGGGACAAACCTTTGAACAAAGTTGATCTTCCCAAGAAGCTTTGAAGATCCTTCTTGTGGCTTGGTAATGGCAGTGCTTTTATTGCTTCAACTCTTTCTAGATCAATTGTCAAACCTTCCTTAGACACAATGTGGCCTAAAAGCTTTCCCTCATGGGCCAAGAATATGCATTTTTAGGGTTCAAAGATACCCCAAATCTTCTACATCTTTGAAACACTTTCCTTAGATGAAAAAGGTGGTCTATTGTGTTCTTGGAGAACACAGTGATATCATCCAGATAGATCAACACTATTTTGTTGATTAGCCCTTTGAATGCCATATCCATGGCTCTTTGGAAAGTAGCACCAGTATTAGACAATCCAAATGGCATTTTTTTGTATGCATAGGTGCCCCATTTGGTGGTGAAGGTAGTTTTGAACTGATCATATTCTTTCACCATGATCTAATTGTATCCTGAGTAGCCATCTAAGAGAGAGAATCTCTCTGACCTAGAAACTACTTGCAAGATCTGTTCCATTGAAGGGAGTGGGTAGTGATCCTTAAGAGAGGCTCTGTTCAAATCCCTAAAGTCAACACACAGCCTGATTTCTCTATTTTTATTTCTGACTGGGACCAGATTTGCAACCCAACTTGAGTGTTTTATTGGAAATATGATGCTTGCCTCTATTAGCTTGTTTAGCTCCCTTTTCATTAGAGGCTCAATATGTGGGTTGACTGGTCTCTACTTCTACCTAATAGGCTAAGCAATGGGTCCAATTCAATTGTGTGTTGTGCTAGTTTTGGATTGAACCCTCTTAGGTCTTCATAACTCCAAGCAAACACATTAGGGAATTCTTGTCAAATTTGTATGAATTCATACCTTTCTTGCTCAGTGGCCACCTTGCCAATTTGAAGTGTTTTGTCTTCTCCAACTGGGATTGACTCTGAATCTTCTCCCTTGATCTGTATGTTGGATTTCTCTTTTCTGAGCTAGTCATTAGGATTGAAAATAGATTCTAGTGTTACCAAGCCTTTGGGAAGCTTGTTTGTATGTAAGCTGTACTATTTGATTTCCATATTGTTGTCCCAATTTTCTTTGATTACGGGTTGAGAATTAAGCTTGCAAACATTTAATGATCGTTGATCATTCTCAAACACTTGCCAAGCATGTATTATTGTCCGACACTATTGGCCTCACAACCACATGGATTTGTGGTTGTTCTTTGTCTCTTTTATATTTTCCACCACATCAAAGGCTGCTCTAAGCCGCTGCAAGTCTATCGCCAATTTCATTTTCTTTTTTAGGTATGGGCATAATGTTGAAGGCTTGAGGAAATATTCTATGAGGTCTCAATGCGTACCCAAAATTGTAGGGTATTGATCGCTGCGAGAACAATGTTACACATACCCCAATGATGATACAAGTCACCTCGCAAGGTGTTCAAGATCCAGAGAAGCTCATGAAGTATATGTTAGCATCCCAAATACTTTATCCAAGTTCCTTGTGCTTCACTTTATCCTCTACTTTTCTTTTTCTAAGCTTTCGACCTTGGTGATGAAACCGAGGCCTTGTAAGGGCGGTGGTCCTTCATGCATTTTCCAGCATGTTCTTTTGATCGCGACTTGCATAATTTTTCAAATTTCACCAGCTTTTCTCAACCGCCTTAGCTCGTATTAATGTTTTATGTTCCTTGGAATAGTGTTTCTTCATTGTTTAATGGTAAAAGAGTTCTAATAGGAATTACCTTTGGGTGAATGTGAAATCTATAAATAGCCAACTTGTTTTCAAGTAAATGGCCCCTCAACTTCTCATTTCCATTGTTTAGTCTTTGAATTTCTTGCTTAGAATTCATTTTGTTTTCATGTTTTGCATCCATACTAGTTTTCCTTTCTTTGTTAAAAGCCATTCGATCTTCTTGCTTGAGTCTTGTTCATTGTTGTTCATACAAATTAGTTTAGAGCAGAGTAGTGTCATCTGTAGATTAAATTCATTAGAGTTTCGGTTGTGTTCTTTAAAGAAGGTAGATTCTATAATTTCTTGGTACACTTGTGTTGTATTCCCATGATAAATCCCACTAGGAATTGCATACGCCAAGATCTTTCACTTATGCTATCCCTCTCCTACTTGCATTATATTTAGTCTATATCCAAAGTGTCATTGTTCAAAATACCTTTTTTGTTGATGCTAGCATACACACGCTCTTCTAGATTCACGTGAACACGAAGGAATGAGGACATCATTATGAGGGGAAAAAATCATACACCACTAGAATTGCCACTGTTCTGTAAATTCCAGGTTTTATCTGTCAAAGTTCTAGTTAAAACATATCAAATAGAGTAGTGAAATGTTTCATTTCAGTTAAGTTTCATTTTTGATATTTCTAGGGAAGCTATGGGGATTGATAGTTTCTCAGAAACTATGATTCATTCCTCACTTCTGAGGTAGGATTGAGAATCTTTCAATTAATTTAATCACTATCTAGTTATTTAGGATAAACTCATAACTACATAGGCAAGTAGCTACACTCGGCTATCTTGTTTGTTTTAAATTTGTTATTAGATTAGTTGTCATTTTCGAATATATTAGATTAGTTTCTTTTTCAATTATTTTAAAAATTCTATCAAAAATACAAAAATAGAGGAATATATATATATATATATATATATATATATATATATATATATATATATTGTAGATGTATCTTGCATAATTAGTTTATTTCATTTCAGTTAGGTTTATATTGATCTTGTATGACAATCACGGGACATAGGGAGCCCAGGGAATATGTTTTTGAGTTAATCATGCCTCAACCAAATCTTATATTGTAGTATTAACTCGACATAGACTAAAATATCGTAATTCAGTCTTCCAAAAATAGCAGACCTACAAGAAATTAGCACACAACTAAGAGGATTAAACATAGAAGACGACAAAGCACACACGTTCTGGTCAAATCAGCCAAATTATAGACTGCCTTGATAGATATCCATATTACTGTAGAAGTACCTAAAAGAGAGCAAACATTCGGTTGTGATCCACTAGTCCACACCAAATGCACGTAGGAGACCTCCTCGTTTATATAGACACTAGCTTACATATCCAAGTTGCTAGAACACCCGTTATGTACTCCGAGAGAATTATGTAACTTCTAGTTCTAAACATAGAGGCCAAAAAGGCATACAATTACTTGATACTCAAAGTCGGGAGTTGACTCTTCACATGACCATAGGAGGTCCACAAAGAACCACAAACTTACGGTTGAGATCTGCAAGTCCCACAACCCAACGAGCTTACAAATCATTCAAATATTTATAAAAACTTGTGAACGCTGGTGTTTAGGTATACTCCACTTCCATCGAGACATCATCACACAACTATCATTATTAAACGTAACATCTAACCAAGCTAAATATTTTGGACTAAACTAGAGAATCATCCATAAAGCACCAAAAGATCCACTACATGTTTAGCCATTCCATTTTCATGACCTTGTCGGGAGATATATACGAAGCACCCATAGGTCATCTTCCACGTATCCCATAACCCATACATTGGATCATGACAGAGCTCGATATTTTTAGAGCCTTCGATCAGCTATCCTTGCCAAACTATCTATCACACCGGTTTAGGTTAGGAGGGCCTTTTTGCCTTAGATTCACACATCCCATTATTATGTGTTGAAGACATAAGATTACCTAACTAGCTTATCTACACCCCACGTGAATTCCATCCCCACCACCTGTCTCTAAACTGCATCAACACTAAAATTTTCCTCCATAATTTCTATTTCATTAATGTATGTATTAGGAATAGGATGTTGTTAAGTATAATTAGTAGTAGCATCCGATAGAAGATAACGGTGCTGCCAGTATGACGCCGCCAATAATGTATAGTACGGAAATAGTGAAAAGTACAATAGGAATGTTGTGGTAATAAGTAAATAGTTGTTGTAAGTGGTCCAGTAATGTTAAAATGTCAAAGTTGGGGTAAGTAGAGAAGTAGGGTCTACATGATTAGGAATTAGAAATATTATATTGGTAATAAGGACAAGGAGTGAGGTCATAAATATTTTGTATATTTTATTTGTAAAAAGTCTAAAAATGTGGAACCCATGTAAAATGATAAGGTTTATCTTATCTTAAGAGATAAGCTTACATGTACAGATAAGAGTTAAGGTATGGAATATGATTCGTCGAGTGGATTTCTTATCCTATCTTAGAGATAAGATGGATAAGCCTGTAAGTTCTATAAATAGAGAGGCCACCCCCTCATTTAGCAAGCATAGAAGAAAGTAGTGAGAAATATTGTAGGAGTAAGTGTGTAAGGAAGCCATCGGTTTAAAGGTGTGTTGAAGAAGCCATTAAGAGGTGTAATTGTGAAGTTTCTCCCATAGTATTGGTGGAATGCAAGTGAAGTCAATAACACATGAAGTACCTCATGGGTGAGATTGTAACAATTTCATGCTAATATTATAATTTACTCGATATTTCAGATTTATCATCATTCCTTTTTATCGAGTCTATGGTATTCTTGTGTTATGTTTGTTTTGTGTTTCCAGATTACATCCACCAAACTAAAAGTGTGCATTAGTAAATAATCATAACACGAGGAGTTCCCAGTGAAGAATTATCATATTGCCGATTGGTGATGACAAAGACGACCTTAGGAGGTCGGGTGCGAAAGAGTTACTTGTAGATTCCCATGCTCACATGTCACTTTTTTCGTAGTACAAAATTAGTGAACCCGACGTGAAACAAACATGTAACCTTATGATGTGAATCAAACTAATATTCCTCTTTATGTTTTCTTTTCTTTCATCCACCTTCGCTCTTTCCCATTATTCTACGGGTATTCATATACCCCTCGAATATGTCGGGATACGATGCATATGGCAGACCTCTCCTAGGTCTTGAAGCATACTACGATCAACTAAATAGACAACCATCACCCTCGCTCTTAGCATGGGGTGAAAACTATTCAACTAACCGATTTTCAACACAAACTCTGCCTCAAAGGATTGGATATAGTTCTTCTTTCGAAATAGAGGAGTTGGATCAGCTCACTCAAATCTAATAACCAGAGCCTTCAGACTCAAACAACATGATGCTCACTGGAGAATCTAGTTCATCTCCTTAGGTTTTACTTAGACCACAAATTAGTAGACAGTCATATCCATATCTATTTTTAGATGATGAATACTTAGCACATTATGCTAGGAAAGAACAATGCTCTCCAAATATGTACCCACCTATAGAAGGTTTGCAAACACAACTCGAGGTCTCGTTCCAAGAGAACAACCCCATTTCTCCACCTATAGGAAATGCCCTTGGTGAAACTTGGTAGGGCACCGATCAATTCATAGTAGGGTACCATATGCCTATACAACCTCAAGATATACAAAAATGCCACTAAGGAAAAATACCATGTCTTCACCAAATGAGGTCATCTCAGCCTTAGTTGAGAAGGTTAGAGGGTTGGAACTTGCTCAAGTAAATCAAAATCCATAATTCATACAAGCAGGAATTTCCAATCCTCCACATCATCCTAGCCAAGTAGACCTCCTCACAAGAACAGGCATGTTGGGCATGCCTCCTCAGTATTCACAACAAACACCAACTAGAACTACATTTTCTAATGCCACTCCAGTTGAAAATATAATACCTCCCGGTTTAGTACAAAACAATCCATTCCTGAGTAATGCTCCTCCATACTTAAACATATATTCCAAATCACCACAGGGAGATATGTTCTCTTCTCCTGGTACATTCACTCAACCATAGGGATTTCCTTATGCTCCTGCAAATACATATGCTACGCCATATCAACAACCCATTCCACCTCCACCCCCTCAGCAAACACCATCAATGGTTGAAACTTATGCGATATGGAATTATTCGGAATATTTGAAAGAACCTTTAGACTTCAATATATGAAGCATCATGCTTCCAATACCTCTCCCGATCTACCCAAGTACAAAGGAGAGGGAGACCCGAATACACATATTAAGGCCTATGCCACATGACCATTCGAGAATTGCTCCCTTAGAATGGAGTTGTTGCTAAAATATTCCCTAAAAATTTAGAGGGTATCGCCTCAATTGGTATTACAGAATTATTGAAGCCTCAATACATTCATGTAAACAACTCGTTTCAGAGTTCATCAAGGTGTTCAACATGAACAAATTTTTGAGAATGGGAATCAGGGAATTATTGCATATTAAACAAGAACACAATGAATCTATTTCTCATTTCATCCAAAGATGGCATATAGTCCTCTATTCTTCAGCAAGAACTCCAAACATGGATCATATGGAACTATGTGATTTATTCCTTCATTCTCTCAGCAGAGAGATAAAGGAAGAAGTCCAGAAGTTCCCACTAAGAACTTATGATGAAGTGCTCTAGAGCGCTCTCTAAATACATCAAACTGAAATAAATAGTGGTCACAAGACATATGGAACAAATGGGAGGTTAATCATCCCCAACCAAAACACTACGACTTATCCTACTACCACAAATGCCAATCAAGGACCTAAAATCCTTAACAAAAACCACAGAGTGACAACAAATGGAGTGACTGACCAAAATAAAAAAGAAAATGTTGTAAATGTTCCACCACCAGTTAACAATCAACGTGGTAGATTTTAATCATCCCCAATGAAAATAAAAACAACAATGACAGATACGTGAGACACATCAAAACCAAAACCAAAGACAACAAATGTAAAACTGTAATCCTAATAGTCAACAGTTTAATCAGAGTTTTGGACCACAACACGTGCCAAACCAATAACCTAGGAGTTATAATCCTAACTCATATTGTGGTTTCCACAAAATTTGAGGCCATGACACTAGGACTTGTCATGATTACAATAATTTCATGCAACATTTGCCAGAAGAACAAAGACAACTCTTCATAGATATGTTCTTAACAGATTCTGTGACACCTATGCCAAATACTTTCACAGGGGTAGTTTCCCCTCAAAATGCACCTCTTAAGATCTTCAATGATCCACTTCCAAATCACAATAACAATAATAAATTAAATCCAAATGGGACGAATAAAGGTGTAATGACAAGAAATAATGATCATGAAGCCTCAACTTCACTAAATCCAATTGCCGCACCAAAATTAGGAAATCAACCACAAACCAAGATAGTTGGTCTAGTGGAGTTAGATATTGAGCTACACGTAAAAGCCATAACAACAAAGACGTGGATATTCTTCTCAACCAAATCCAATCTATCACTAGAGCCGGATAACATTCAACAAACATTGGTAAAACCCATAGGTGCTTATGATTTAATTAATGACTTAACTAAGACCTTCTCTCACATCTCCTTTTGGACTTATTGAAAAATTCTCCCCCATAGGGCTGCTCTTTTAGAAGCACTAGGTCTAGGTCATTTAATTAACATCACTCCACCTCCCAAAACACAAGTAAATCATATAGACTTCAATATCCACCGTCCAAGGAAATCAGATAGGGATACCGAGTTTATATTCAACATAAACAAAATGCCAACAAATATCGAAATCGCACGCAGAGGCGATCCGGCCTTGGATTTACAGGTGTGGGTTGACAATAATTACATTAAACACATAATGGTTGACTATGGGGTAGTAATTAATATTGTCCCCTTCTCTTTCCTTCAAAATCTAGGATATGGAGAAACAAACTGTTCCACAACAAGAAATATGCTAAGAGATTATGACAACCTTAAAGCTACTTCAATTGGGACTATAATACTACCAGTCACCTTAGGACCCAAGAAAATCCTCACTAAGTTTTATATCATAGATCGAGAAACCAACATTAATATGATCCTCGATTAACCATGGATACATCGCATGAAACAAATCCCTTCTACGTTATTCCAAAAAATAATATTCTTACACCTAGGAAAGATATTCATAGCAAAAGGTGACCCAATACCATTCAACATACACCTAGCAGACCTAAAGAAAAGACCAGGCATTCACTCTGAGTTTGAACTCCCAACAAACCAACTTAACAAACCAATCGACTCAAAATCGGAAGAAAAATTAATACCTACAACAAAACTAGAAATTATGAACCTAGTCAAGAGCATCCCAACCCTCAAGGATGAAGCTAATGTTGTAGAAAATTGTCATTAGGAACTACTGCAAAACTTTTCAAGTTACTATAACAAGATCTACCAATTTTCTTACCATTTGATTCCACAAGTATGAGATGTACCCTAGAGTTGGTTCTCTTCCAGAAGAGGAACTTTGCATGATAGAAGTAACCGAAATAGAAGAAATAGATGCAAATAATATCCCAACATCCATTTTTCCTAGTAAATATTGGACTCTCCACTTCGATGGAGCTAGATGTCACTATGGAGCCGAGGTAGGTGTGATCTTTACTTCTCCTAAGGGAAATATCCTACCTTTTGCTTTTAAATTAAACTTTGAATGTACAAACAATGGCGCTGAGTACGAATCCCTCCTCCTTGGCCTCATCATAGCCAAAAGGATCAATGTTAATAACATCAGAGTGTTAGGAGACTCACAATTAGTTACAAACCAAGTCTCTGAAGTATATGAGACTAGAGCTGAGCACTTATAGCTCTATAAAACAATGGTATTAGATCTAAGCAAATGGTTCAACTTCATATCCATTGAGGAAATTTCATGAGAACAGAACATTCTCATAGATTCAATAACAAACTTATCTTCACGTTTTACCCCAAGTAATGAGTTGGAAGATACAAGTTTCAAGGTATCACTTTGTACTTAACCATTGGTGAAGAAAATGTCAACAAACCCTCTTCTAACACATACAACTGAGAATGAATCTTCTATCTTACATCATATTAATAGTGATAAAGTCACTCCCGAATATCTAAACACCTATGCAGAGCTACACCTTGCTCACCCCATAGTTGATCTTTCCCTAATACCACACTCCTCTTCCTACTTTGGAAATCCCATGGTAGAGTCTCCTCCATAGAAGGATCTCGATATCTATGAGATAGAAAATGGAGAAAGCTTGGAACTACCTCCAGCCCCACCTGAATTTGAAGAAGGTAACACTTCTTTGATAGAAGCAACCATTAACATAAAAAATGAAACAAAGGAAGAACCAAGAATTTTGAAGTTTAGATCCTCGCTAACTCTGGAAAAAATAGAAATACACACCCAGATCCTCAAATAACATCCAAAGGATTTTGCATTTAATTATAAAGAAATGACGGGTATCACACCACAAGTTGCGGTACATAATCTTGTCAAGAAACCAGATGTGAAGCCAATTAAACGAAGTCGAGACCAATGAAGCCAAAAGTGGCTCTCATGGTAAAAGAGGAAGTAGTAAAACTTCTCCAAGTAGGATTCATCAAGCCTATTGACTATTCACAATGGGTGTCTAATATCGCTCCCATCCTCAAAAAGAAGGGGAAGATACACATTTTTATATACTTTCAGGATATTAACAAAGTTTGTCCCAAGGATGATTTCCATTACCATCCATCGACGTTATCATTGATGCAATAGCTGGATTTGAACGATGTCCCTCATGGATGGATTCTCATGATACAATCGAGATAAAAATATCTAAACAAATGAATCCAAAACCACATTTATAACTCCTGGGAACTTATTGTTATGCTATCATGCCATTTGGTCTTAAGAATTCCAATGCTACGTATCACCGGGAAATGACTTATATATTCTATGGTCTTATCCATAAAATTGTGGAATCATATGTGGATGACTTATTGGCCAAAGCCAAGAAATGTTGTGATCATCCGAAAGTGCTCCGTATCATCCTCTCATGACTAATTGAGTATGGTGTCACATTAAACCCAGAGAAGTGTGTGTTTGATGTAACAGGAGGCAAAATTCTAGGATACATTATGTCCTCACGAGGGATTGATGTTGATCTGGCCAAAATACAGGTTGTTTTCGAAATGATCCCACCTTCAGACGAGTCTAGAATCAGGTCATTTCTTGGGAAACTCAGTGCAATCCGAAGGTTCATCCTAGATTTAAGATTTTCCATTCATCCAATCAATAATCTACTCAAGAAAGATTATAGTATCAATTGGACTGAAGATTATAACGAGGCCTTTGAAGCAATTAAGCAGTTCTTGTTATCACCACCCACGCTAATGCCTCCCAATCCAGACTACCCTTTTATCCTATACTCACGAGCCACTCATGTCTAGCTAGCCTGCATGTTGGCTCAATAAGATGATGATAAAAGATAACGCGCGATCTATTTCATTAGCTGAACATTTCTTGATTTTGAAACACCTTACACACAAGCGGGGAGAGAATGCCTTGCCATATTTTTGTAACAAAATGTTTGAGACATTACATGTTAAACCAGAAAATGAGGGTCATTGTAAAGAAAGACCATTTACGAACATTTCTCACATAAGGATCTTTATCTAAAAAGGCTGGCCATTTCATAACCCTAATGGGAGAATTCGAGTTAACATTCATAAACCAAAAATCCGTTAAAGGACAAATCATTACAGACTAGTTAGCTAATAATCCACTAGATGGAGGTAAGCTAGTAGATCTAGACTTTCCTGATGAATGTGTATACTTCATCGAAACTAGGCCTCCCATTTCTACATGTCCCTAGTATACCAATATCATCAATTTTATCATGGACCATATATACCTGAAAAGTTCCACGTCACAACAAAGAACGCGGTTACGCATTATTACCGCTAAATATGTTGTTTTAGACCAAGTGATCTATCACATAGCCTTCGATGACATGCTTCTAAGATGCTTCGACGTAGAAGAATCCAAGAGGATTCTTCATGAATCCCATAGTGGGATATATGGGGGCCACATCGGTGGTCATGCCACCGCTCACAAAATACATAGGATGTGTTATTTTTGTGACGTAATGGAATTTGTACATAAGTGCCACAAATGTCAATAATTATCTCATGCGATTCACATGCCAACACAATCCCTACAACCAATAGTGACCCTGTGGCCCTTCTCCACTTGGGGTCTGGAATTAATAGGGAAATTCTCTCCCTCATCAACCGATGGCCATAATTTTATAATCACATCCACAGAATATTTTACCAAATAGGTGGAGGCCATGCCTCTCACCACTGTACTAGGTTCGGTGATTGCCAAATTAATTTTGAACCAAGTTATCTCTGCGGTATGGTGTCCCATAAGTCATTATCTCAGATAATGGCACGTCCTTTAAAAATAACAAAGTCCATGAGTTATGTAGCAAGTTCAAGATAAACCATCACACAACTTCCCTTTACTATCCTCAATCCAATGGGCAGGCCAAGCAACAAACAAAACATTAAAAAGTATTCTCCTTAAAATGGTCAAGGAAAACAAGCAAGATTGGCACTTAAAATTATATCCGGCCTTGTGGGCCAACCGAACCTCAATAAAAACACCAACAAGATCAACTCCTTTCTCGCCGGTATTCAGAGCGAATTAGTTCTCCCACTTGAGGTTGAAATACCCGCCTCTACATCTCATTACAAGGGATCCTGGATGAAGAATTTTATAGGAGGTGCACCTCTCTCAACTAGAAAGCCTTGATGAGGCCGGGTTAAATGCCAAACAAAGGAACAGAGCCTATCTTTGCCGCCGGATGTGCCGATAGTATAACAAAAATTCTATGTCGAGAAATATATGAAGGAGATCTAGTTCTAATACTAGACAACCGGATCGATAATAAAAGCGGCAAAGGAAGAAATTTCTGGCCCAAATGATTGGGCCCATACCAAGTCGTGAAGGACTACAAAAATGGTGTGTATCTCTTATGCACACTAGAAGATGAGGAATTTGGTGAAATCAATTCCTTGCACCTTAAGTGGTTTTATGCATAAAATGTCAAAGTCATTGCTAGTACATTATAACTACCTACATCGCATTAGTCTTTTATTTTGCTTCATTCTGTCCATTTCACAAAAATGGTAGTTCAGAGCTTACTCTTAAAAAAGTTATAAATTTCGAAGATATTGGCAAAAATTTTCATATCACATCTCTTCAAACATCATCAAAAAATTTCAAATCTTCTCATGAATTTCAACAGACAAACATTGTGAAACCATACTAAGGCCTACATACTTGGCTTTGCTCTTTCTTTCTACTAGGTAAAGTTGTCCTTGCCTATGGTGCATTGGAAGCTTCTTAGTGTCACATTTATCACTCTTAAAATCTCTTGGAAAGAAAGGATGTCCCAAAGTTGTAGATCGAAATGTCAAAATTAAATGAAATCAAAAGCACCAAGCAAACAAAATATTTTATTTTATACACTTCTTTGCCCCATCAACCTTTGGCGATAATCCCACATCTCTTACCAAAGTGATGTGAGGTTGGGAAAGGAAAGAAGTGCCCTTACTCGCCTATATCTTGCCTTTGGTGACAAACCCATGCTTCTTACTAGTAGTGCGAGGCAAAGGTTGTGGGGGTCCATTACACAAACTAACAAATCTTGGTATGCTAAAAACACAAATCAAATTATGTTAAGAGAAAGAAAATATCCAAACATTTAAATTCCAAAGAGATCAAATCCTTTAAACCAGATTTTTTTCAACCAGTGTTGCCATTTATGAATCTAAGTCTAGATAAACCTGAAAAGTAAGTGGCCTTCTAAAGCTTGGTAGTAGTTTTGAGAAGGGTGGGTGTGTAGGACCAAATGTGGTTCTTGTTCTTTGTTTGTCTGTCTCTCATCATTTCATTAAATCAAACTCACATAACTTGTGCCCTTCCTAATTCTTGGTGTTGAGCACTCACGTCTTACTAGTCGTGTGGATTTGGGATTTGGGCAAGTTCATCTCTTTATCACTATGCATTCATCACATTTTTCCAATATAAAAAGAAATTACAAACATTACCAAAGAGTTCAAAAGTTCAAGATCGCCATATGTTAGTATCATCTCATATCAACATTGCAAAAACACATAGAGTAAGACATTCTATTTACTATCATATATTGTCCATTACATACATTCTCGAAACATGAAAAGCAAATTTTATAAAAATATCTGAAAAAACATTTAGAAAATGAGTCACAAAATTCAAGTTACCAAGAGTCTAGATCCAAAGATATATATATATACAAATCAGTTTTATATACAATGCCATCATGTACTAAGCATGGTCAAAATGCTCAATCAGCCCGAAAAGTACAAAAATACTCGTATAAACAACCTAACAAAGGTCACTACAAAAAGAGCCAAGTGGCCTCTTAATCCCTATGGGATCCCTCCGAAGGTGCACGATCGCGTCTAGGACTCCAACTACGTCGGGCGCTATGAGTGCACTGAGGGCTCACGATCCTAAACACTAGTTGTAGCCTCACTATGAGAGTGGCTCCTCCTCATCAAGCGCTCTGCAACCCTATACCTAGCTACCTCAGCATGGAGGGAATTCACCATCTTGGCCACATGCTAGACGGGGAAAAAACATCAATATGCCTATCAGCTACTAAAGGCTCCCCTACATCCGTGGATAGCTCGACACGAGTCTTCTCCATGGGGAGCATCAGGGTATCAGTACATACCTGGTGAATCAAGTCTCGCCACTCATTAGCAGTCTTTACAAACAAAGGATAAAATAAATTAGAAAACAAATCAAAAGGAGAAAAAAGGATGAACAAAAAGAGAGATAGCAACTAAGATAATCCTAGCTAAAAACAAATATCAAAAGAAGGGTGACAGATCACTCGGATCTCTCGAGCCTCTAAGAAGGATCTCTAGGATCCGTACCTACCATGGATGCCACCGCTAAGCGATGTCCTCCTCCTATGTTTGGGACAACATGGCATCCGACCATAGACTCTTCCTCTCTGCCTAGGTCCTAAGAAAGTAACTCCTCTGAGACTAGAGTCACTCTCTCCATGCTCGCTATGTCCTCTCGGCTGTAGGATCTCCCCGAGTGTCAAGCCACCGAGGATCGCTATCCTCTTCGCCACCCAACTTGCTGATCTCCATGTCCTCGGTCTCCTCCTTTGTCTCTCGACTGTGAAATCCTATGACTCGAGTCTATATCAATGGGTCATCATCTGCTATGGGTATGACCAGAAGTAATCAAGTAAAGGTGCCGAGGAGAAAAGACTCTCTCTCAAGCATGTACCACCCTCCCGGATATAATAGGGATGCCGGGAGTAACAACAATCTAACCCCAGCCTATAGGACCTCCCTTAGCCTCCCAAACTGATATGAAAATCGCACCACTGGAGGAAGCATGTTAATGTAAGCAAGGCCGAACTATTGAGGCACTCGATCAAAGTGGTGTGTCTCCACCTTCCACGTCCTATCAACAAGCTGCCCTATAGTAGAGCAAGAAATAAAAGTAAAGGTCTCCTCACCCCACAACCCTGCCATATCTTGATAAGGTGTGGCCTCCATATCCTCAGTAGTTAGGGAAGCAACTGGCTACTGGGGTCCTCTAAGCATGGTCATCTCTTTCCATCTAGCTGCCCTCACAGCCCCAGGATCCTCCACCTCTACACCTCTCTCATAAAGGATAATACGCTCATAGACCCAGCTCATAACTAAGGACGGATGGCTCAGTGACTATCCCTATAAATGAACCACCCTGTACAAGTCGTGATAGGTGGTCCCAAGTATATCGGCTCCCCAGGCATAAATCTGACCATGTACCTCAATCTGTGCGATGATGGGGGCCCAACAGTACAACAAAGTATCCCCTCTCTTATCCTTGATCAATCTCAAAGCAAGGATGCCCATAATGTCCTGATGGATCAGAGGGATTGGTAAGCCAAGAATAGAACAAACCTTCATCCCCTTCTTCGAACCAGTGGAGACAACTATGTCTCCCATATAGGTGGCCCACTGAGTCACCTAAGCTCTAGATACTGCTGTATCAAATGAAAGTCTCCTCCCAATAATCGGGACTCCCAAAATGTGGTAGACATCCTCTAGGGTGATAGTCCACTCACCCCTAACACCTGGAAATCGGAAGGTGTTCCGATCTACTTCCTCAGTAAGAAAATAAGTCACATAGTATGTGACCGGATCTGATGTGGAGGACCCATGCAATCCTCAATATACCAACCCTTTGGAGAGTATCCTGCTCAGCCTGAGAGAGTGCATCTAACACTACTGGAAGCCAATCACAATCCCTCTCTCAACTCCATCTAATGTACTCTTCCTTCTTCTGCAAAACACCCAAAAACACACAAAAAGAAACAAGTTAGTATCAAGATTGCATCGGAAAAATCATTAAAGAAAGTAGGAATACTAGAAATGCAAAATAAAACTCTAAATAGTGTTGTTCTAACACTCTGTAGAGGACCGCCACCCTGAGCAGGGTGGCGGTTTTGTAACCACCACCTTAAAAGGTGGCGGTCCTGTAACCGCCACCCTCCTCAAGGCGGCGGTCCTTTCCCGCGACTACAAATGGGTTGCATGCCCTAAAAATTATTTAAAATGCAAAAATTGACCATTTTAGCTAAAACAAAAGCCTAACCATTAGGTGTCCCCCCTAAGAGACACATTTAAAACTGAAATTTCTAAAAATAACCCCCCACAAAAAGATTTCATCATTTTAACATTTGGGTACAAAAACATTAAATCAAGAAGAACTAACCTGGGATCTTGTGGGTCGAGTTTCTACTCTCGGAGGCATGATCACTATCTTGATACAAACATTTTGACTATACTCTTGTTAAAAACCGTCACCATGGGTCCCAGAGCTCAAAAACTATCAAATCGACATGCATAAATGAACAGGAAAATGAACCTATTCTATATATATGGTGTTTTGACTCATTTTGAATGCCCCTTTCGTAGGTTTAGAGCACCAATGGAGGTAAGTTCTTATCCCCACACAAATGGTAAGTCCTCATTTCATACTAATTTAGTATTTATTTTTCGATTTATTTTATCTATCTGCACTTGAGTCCTCTTTCCATTTTACAGGTAGCGGGAACTCGGATGGTGACATTTCGACACACGGGCGTGTCAGGTATAATTTCTAGCTTCCCATTTTGGGACCACCATACTCGAACCCACCGTTTTATGCCTCTTCATGGTTAAAACGCTTCTCCAAGGGGGAAATATGTACGTATCCAAAATTACAGGGTACTATACCGCCAGAACAATGTTACACATACCCCAATGATGATAGAGGTCACCTCGCAAGGTGTTCGAGATCCAGAGAAGCTCACGAAGTATATGTTAGCATCCCAAATACTTTATCCAGCTACTTGTGCTTCACTTTATCCTCTGCCTTTCTTGTTCTAAGATTTTTGACCTTAAGTGATGAAACCGACGCCCGCCAAGGCGGCGGTCCTGTAACCACCGTCCCGCTCGGGCGGCAATCCTTCACTCATTTTCCAAAGACGTTCTTTTGATTGTGACTTACGTAATTTTTCAACTTTCACCATCTTTTCTCAACCACCTTAGCTCGTATTAATGTTTTCTCGTTCCTCGCAATAGTGTTTCTTCATTGTTTAATGGTAAAAGAGTTCTAACATGAATTACCTTTGGGTGAATGTGAAACCTATAAATAGCAAGCTTGTTTTCAAGCAAATGGCCCATCAACTTCTCATTTCCAATGTTTAGTCTTTGAATTTCTTTCTTATAATTCATTTTGTTTTCATGTTTTGCATCCATGCTAGTTTTCCTTTGTTGTTAGAATCCATTCGATCTTCTTCCTTGATCTTGTTCATTGTTGTTCATACAAATTATTTTAGAGCAAAGTAGTGTCATTTGTAGATTGAATTCATTAGAGTTGCAGGTTTTGTTCTTCACAAAGGGTAGATTCTAGAATCTCTCAAGACACTTGTGTTGTATTCCTGCAATAAATCCCCTAGGAATTACATACACCAAGCTCTGTCACTTGTGTTATCCCTCTCCTACTCGTATTATATTCGCTCTATATCCAAAGCTGCCATTGTTCAAAATACCTTTTTCTATTGATGTTAGCATATACATGCTCTTCTAGATTCACGTGAACATGAAGGAATGAGGAGATCACTCTGAGGGGACAAAATCATACACTATTGGATTTTCCACTGTTATGAAAATTCTAGGTTTTATCTGTCAAAGTTCTAGTTAAAACATATCAAATAGAGTAGTGAAATATTTCATTTCAGTTAAGTTTCATTTTCGATATTGCCAGGAAGCTGTGGGGATTGATAGTTTCTCAGAAACTATGATTCATTCCTCACTTCTAAGGTAGGATTGAGAATCTTTCAATTAAGTTAATCAGCTATCTAGTTATTTAGGATAAACTCACAATTACACAAGCAAGTAGCTACACCAGGGCTATCTTGCTTGTTTAAAATTTTTTATTAGATTAGTTTTCATTTTATGAATATATTAGATTAGTTTCTTTGAATTATTATAAAAATTCTATCAAAAATACAAAAATATAGGAATATATATATTGTAGATGTATCTTGCATAATTAGTTTATTTCATTTCGATTAGGTTTATATTGATTTTGTATGACAATCATGGGACCTAGGAGCCCGGGAATACATTTTTGATCCAATCATTCCTCAACCGAATCTTGTTATAGCATTCTTGACATACCAAAATCTCGAATTTAGGTCTTCCAAACAATAGTAGACCTACAAGAAATCAGCACACAACTAAGAGGATTAAACATAGGATGACAAAGCACACACGTTTACGGTTAAATCAGCCAAATTATAGACTACCTTGATAGATATCCATATGATGGCGTAGAAGGACCTAAAAGAGAGAAAACATTCGATTGTGATCCACTAGTCCCACAACCATACGTAGGATACCTCCTCATTGATATAGACACTAGTGACATATCCAAATTTCTAGAACACCCGTTAGTACTCCGAGAGAATCGTGTAACTTCTAGTTCTAAACGTAGAGGCCAAAAAGGCATATAATTACTAGATACTGAGTCGGGGTTGACTCTTCACATGACCATAGGCGGTCCACAACAACCACAAACTTACGGTGGAGATTTGCAAGTCCCATAACCCAACGGGCCTACAAATCAATCAAATATTGACAATGACTTGTGAACGCTGGTGTTTAGGTATTCTCCACTTCCATCATACATCATCACACAACTATCATTATTAAACCTAGCAGCTAACCAAGCTAAAGATTTCTAGACTAGACCAAAGAATCATCCATAAAGCACCAAAATATCCACTACATGTTTAGCCTTTCTATTTTCATGACCTTGTCCGGGAAATATATATGAAGCACCCATAGGTCATCTTCCATGTATCCCACAACCCATAGATCAGATCACGGCAGAGCTCGATTTTGATTAGAGCCTTCGAGTAGCTATCCTCGCCAAACGATCTATCACATTGGTTTAGGTTAGGAGGGCCTTCTTTGCCTTAGATTCATAGATCCTATTATTACATGTTGAAGACATAAGATTACCTAACTAGCTTATCTCGCACCCCACATGAATTCCATCCCCTCCGATGTCTCTCTGCACAACCTCGGGAGGTTGGGTGCGAGGAAGATTTACTTGTAGATTCCCATTCTCACATGTCACTTTTCCGTCATACAAGGTCCCATACATTATTTTTATAGTTCTTGAGCGGGTCATTTTTGATAGCATTTAGTCATTTGACTTGGTTGGAAACCAATTCACTATCACGAAATACTTGTAGATTCTTTATTCCTATCTTTATTTCCCAATGAAGACCTTGGACTAAGGCCTTATTAGTGCCCATTTTGATCCTTTTCCATTTTGCTATGTTTTCCCTTTGCACTTTGTGCTCTGGAAAAAAATTTCTCTTAAAATTGGTGGTATGCAACTTTTCCCTCCACATTTGAATACCTTGAAATGCTCATAAACTTATTATTTTGCCCCAATTTGAAAGAAATATACATGTATGCTCTGTTTTGTGCCCTAATTTTTCCAAATCAATGCCTCTGTCATTTTTTCCAATTTTTCTGGCCTTTGGAGCTCAAAATTGTTCGTTTCATGCATATTTGCCCTCAAAAGTTCCTTTTCATGGTTTTAAATTGCATAAAATCACTTCCCATTTGTTTTTCGATCGAAAAATTCTTCACCCACGAAGAAAAAATCGAATTCGGGCATCTCTGGTATTTTATGCATTTTTGATGGTCATACGAGCATCATTTTCCTGTCAATTTCTAGCTCACATTCATTGGCAACATGGCCATTTGTAATTGGATGGGGATCGGTGGGTTTTCTCGAAAACTTAACATTTTTGTGCTTTGGAAAAAGTTGCAAGTTGCCCCCGCAGCCCTAGAGGAGGACACGTGGTAGGCGGGATGCAAGGCGGAGTGGCAGAGGACTTGGAAGAATTTTGCCTTTTGGTGAAAAGGGATGAAAGTTGTGAAAAGGGGCACAGGCCCGCATCAAGTCAGTGGTGGACATGTGTCAGCGTCAGAGCACAAGGTGGGCTGGTAGAAGAAAAGTGGGAAAATTTCCCTTGGTGAAAAAAGGAGTTAAAATATGAAATGAGCCCATAGATCCTCAGAGAATCATAGGGAGACACGTGGCAGGGGCAGAGGGGAGTGTGGTCGTTGGAGGAAAAGGAATTTTTTTCCCTTTTAACAAAATAAGTTAGAGTGATAATTTGAAGCATGGCCCCACGGTAAATCAGCGACCGACACATGACACGGATAGAAACAAAAGCACGGGTCTCATCGGGAAAAGTGAGAAAAAATTCTTTTTTTCCAAAAATGGTGCAAATACATATAATTGAGTTATTATTCTAATGTGGCCAACCTTGGGACACGTGTCAGCACCAAATATCAAGGGCGGAGGGGTAGAGAAAAATGTCAAAATTTTACATTTTTCCAAAAAGTTAAAATGTCAAAAATTGATCAAATCCATTTCCAATCACGTTATGACACATGGAGGGCTCAGATTGAAGGGAGAAAGGAAGATCAATGGTAACTGTACATTTTTTAGTTTGGCCACCATTTGAGCTCCATGAAGCTTGGAGATGTGAAGTTTGCATCAATTTTCATCAAATTTTTGGCTAATTCATGTCGATTGTCCTTGCAAGGACCAATGCAATTGATGTTAAGGATAAATTTGCAGATTTGAGATGTTTTTGAAGTAAATTTTTTCCCTAGCCTATGCAAAAATGTAAAATATCAAATCAAGAAGTTGTAGAGCCAAATTTTGGATGGATAAGGATGAAATGATGAAATGAAAGGGGCATGCATGCTTTGAAGATGAAAAATGTGCCCCCAAAATGGATAATGATGTAAGTTTTGTAATGATTCACTTTTTGAAAGAACATCGGCAACTTTTACGAGTCTGTTAGATGTCATTTTCCAAAAATATTGCAAATCAAAGGTTCTCTGAATATTCCATTTTTGGAGGGAATATTTTTGAGTGAGTGAGTGAAAAATCTATATATTGCATGAGTTTGTCATGCAAATGGTCAGAGAAACTTAGAATTTCATGAGAAAATATGGGAAAAAGCCCATTCTTTGAGAAACCACCGAGAACCATTTCGATTCCTTTTTGCATCAAATTTGTATCATTCTAAGTTTTTTTCAGTTCTAAAGCCATCAAAAAGCTCTGATATTTTTCTTATAACATTCCCCTACCGATAAATTTGGTCATTCTGGATTATTTTGTGTTGTCTCTTGGCAAAATTTTTATACACTTATGTTTCAAAATGTTTTCAATCTATGTTTATTGCTCCTATTGTAGTCTTTTGTTTAAAATCTCTCTTGATCATACATGGTCTCATTTCTTGTTGATAGTTTAGTGGCATTTGCAATCTCACATCCAGAAGAGATTTCATCTGATAAAGAGATAAAAAAATTAAAATCACTTTACCTTCCTTGAATTTAGAGATTATTTGTAAACCTTTGGGTGCACCTTAGGTCATGATAAAATAGAGATTTCTGGATGCTTTGCTAGTTCATCTCCTTCAAGATTTTATGGCAGGTTGTCAAAGATTATGTGGAAGAGTACAAATCTAGGCCTCCATTCGGTGCACATATCTTGGTTAAAGGAGTACTTTAACCCCTTTGAAGCATTCTTCCATTTAGGTCTTACAAGATTTTTACAAAGGTCCTCAAAGAATTTGGCAAATTCTTATTAGTCTTGTCTAAAATCTCCCACCAAAATTTAATTCAAACAAACAAATCCTACCTATAATACCCCTGCATTGCATTGTGTGTCAACAAAATAATACAATCCATTTACAAAAATGCACAAAGCAAATCAAGATCATACAATGTCTTTAGTAACCCTTGCCTTGTCTTGAAAGCATTTCCATCATTTAGTAGTGACAACTCTGTTGAGTTTGAATAATGGGAAATTGATCGTGTTTTCTCAAGGCCATTTTCATACTATTTTTAAAAATTGAGGGATATCTTCATCTCCTTCACAATATGAGGGTTACAAAATAGTTTATCTTACCTTAGTTGAAAGGCACAACCTAAAAGCAGTCAGGACAAGATCAAGTCCTATTTGAGTGCTATCCATCTCTCCACAAATGAAAGAGTGTCGGTTAGATCACATCCCCGGATACAAAATGGCATACATCATGATCTATCTGTCTTCAAGCTTCATGCCATATCTTTGATGCTGCTCATACCGAGAAGGAGAATAAATTTGGGTACCAACACCTTTCTAGCACCATTTTTTCGGGGACTTGTTGAAAATATTTGAGATATTTGGATGTATATCATTCTATACTTATATTTGTAAGGTGAATACAAAGCTTTCAAGTTATGCTTGGAATTTTATCAGTTTCCAGTAGTAGATGCACTTCATTAGCATTTGTGGTTGATAGATTCAAGAAAACGGAAAGTCGATCTATAAAGTTTGGTAAGATTTTCGGTCTTTAATAGGTCAAAGTATTTTAGTGCATTTGCACAACTAGGATGAAAGTCCTTAGTGGCGACTACATGTTGTTTTGATCTTGATAAATACCAATGTCTTAAGCTTTCTGTCATTTATTTTTTTGTTGCTAATCTCTACAAAACTAGAAGGAAGAATATCTCTCTTCATTAAAGACTCTACTAAGAAGTTGTTTTCAGATTCAAGGAACTCAGAGTTAGAAGGGAGAAGAGTTTGGAAGGTTGTTAAAGGTTAGACATCAAGAAAAGGTATATCCATTGGTGAGAGAGATCAGCCTTTGGTAGAGGATTATCACTCTTCTTCCAGTGATTCTGATTCAAGCAATCCTCTCATAAACTTGTTTACTTTAACTAGTGAAGGTCCTTCTACTGTACCTGGTGAGTTCCTTCTTCAATCTGCACCTCTGTGTTTCAATTCTAATAAAAATTTCCAAGAAAATCAGCACTTAGAGAATACCAGTCTTGTGAAACACATTCATGAGTCCCAGAGACCTTTCACTCCTCATCAGCTTGTGTCACCCCTAAGATCACACCTCCACCAAAAATACTACTCAACCTAGACCTCCATTTGTTGTTAACACCTTTGGTCCTATAGACTTTAGAGGAATGAATGGTTACCCAAATGTTATCCCACAATATGTCATAAATAGGTTGCCAAAGTTCCAAGGTAACAATGCAATAACTGGTGATCAGCATCTCAAAATTTTTGTTAACATGATGGAGGATTTTGAAATAGAGTTTGAATATGTGTATGTCAAATTGTTCATTCATAAACTAGAAGAGGATGCTAGGGATTGGTAAAAGTATCTTCCTGATAATTCAATTGATTCTTGGACTGAAATGAATAATGCATTTAGGTTGTAATATGGTGATAATATGATCCTAGATTTCTCTTCTCTGAATTTGAGAATATCGAGAAGAACCCTAATGAATCAGTTCATGACTTCAATATAAGGTTTAACAAAACTTCGATAAGGTTGTCAATTAATTTAAGGCCTTATGATCAATCTTGTTTAATCAAATATGAAGATGCATTTGATAAGAAGGCAACCTAATACCTAAGAGACAAGAACCCTAGCAATCTAAGGTAAGCTTTCACCATGGCACTTCAAATTGAAAAAAATATCAAAGCAATTGGGAAACCTCTCAAGAGATATGGTGTAAAGCTGATAAACCTTGAAAATCCTCAAGCAAGAAAGAGTGTAGACTTGGAGGAAGTTATGAAAAATTTGGAAGGGGATGTCAAAGAAATCTCATACAAGTTGGCAAGAGATGAGAAAGGAATTGGGTAGACTTCACAAGGTCAGCAAAAAGCACAAATTCATGACAGATTTTCCAATCATCCTAGGGGTGATCAAAGGGTAGATGATAGAGGAAAGGACCCATGGGGTCTATAAATAGACATCCTTAGGCACGTGAAGGAAGAGTGTTACCGATCCCCTAACACATTACGGTTGTTTTTGTTGAGGAAGTTGTTGATATTGATTAGTGTGATAGGTGTTTTCTACCCCATCCTCCATGTGAAGTGGACTAGCAAGATGGTGAAGCTAGTAATGATGATGGTATTGATGATGATATCTACATGGTAGGTTGTTCTTCAAGCTCACAAGGAGGAGCAACACCAACTGAGGTAATAAGTGCAAGGAATGCTATAACTTTTTGGGATTGCATAAAATGGGTAAAGATCCTTCTTCCCTCTCATACTCTTCAAGTTGATGTAGTGCAAGATTTTGAAATTCCTAACAGTGACTTTGAATACTTAAGAGCTTTTATGATTAAGAAGTATGATGGTGGTATCCCTTCATAAGAAGATAGACAATTGTTAATGAATGTTGTTGTGGCTCGGGAGAAAGAGTATAACACTAGGATCAAAGTTACGAGCATTTCCAAAGAAGCTCCTAGAAAAGAAACACTGCCAAAAGCTCTGTTGTCCCAAGAAAAAATTACAGTCCTCCTCCTGACCAAACCACCAAGAATCCCTTGCCATCTCTGAATCTACTTGTCTCCATTCTAATGTTGCCTTTCTTTGAAGAATTTTCCCTATGAAATAGCCCAAGTATTAAGCCAAATCAAAGTTTGTGTTCAATTCATTGAGTTGCTTAGGATTCCTAAGCATAAGAAGAGAGCATTTGAGTACCTAGGTTTGAAAGAAGAAAGGAGTGCTCGAGAAGAAATGTAAATGTTGTTGAAACTCCTCGATCATTTGCAGACCTTAAAAACCACCAAGAGTAGAGGGTCTTGGAGAAACACCCGAGGTATACTTGGGGACATCCTTGGTTGATTCCCAATTGAATGTTGATCCATTCTTCACAACTTTGATCAAAAAGGATAGGATTCTTCACAATTGTATGTTTGATTTCGGTGCATCATGTAATGTCATGCCTCTAGAAGTCATTAATGAGTTAGATATCAAAGTGACAAGAGCCTATGGAAAGTTTACTACTATGGACTCAAGAGAAGTGCCCGTAGTTGGTTGTGTGAAGGGTCCGGTGGTGTAACTTACATCTTATCCACGGGAGGAATTTAAAATTGGATGTTATGATTGTTGATTGCCCTACAAAATGGAGTATGTTGTTGTTAAGAAAGTGGGCTGCAAGTTTTTGTGGGAGTGTCCAAATGGATATGTCTTTTTCCACCATTCACATTGAAGGAAGCCTTTTCAAGATCTATGGAGAGAAGAAGATGTTGCATCTAATTGAGGATCCAAACAATGCTTCTTATGAAGTATTATTTGTTGATGTTGATGTTGATAATTTTATTGGGTTTGTTGATGGAAAAAAACACAAGATGGATCAATCAAAGTGCCTTGAATAGGTAATTTCTCCTTGGACCTTGCTATTTGATGGAGCTTTCTCAAAATTTGGAAATGGTGCTAGTATAATTATGATTTCTCCTAGCTTGGAAGAATTTGTTTTTTCCTTCAAGCTTAATTTTGAATGTACTAACAACATTGCTGAGTATGAAGCCTTGTTATTGGGTCTAAGAATTACATGGAAGTATGGTGTCAAGGAAATCATTGCAAAAGGAGATTCAGAGCTAGTTGTCAAACAAATAAGAAAATTGTATACTACAAAAAATCCCTAGATGAAATAGTACAAACATGCAGTTTGGGATCTAATTGAGATGTTTGATTGCTTCAACATTGTGCATCATGACAGAAGTTTCAATGCTACTAATGACAAGTTGAAGTTGGTAGTGTTGGGGTTGTTGGTACCAAAATTTGTTCTCCTTTTCAGTATGAGCAGCATAAGAGATATGGCATGAAGTTTGAATTCAGATAGATCATGATGTGTGTTGTTTTGTAGCCAGGGATGTGATCTAACTGGCACTCAGATTTGTGGAGAGATGGATAACACTCGAATAGGAATTGATCTTGCCCTAACCTTTTTAGGTTGTGCATTTCAACCAAGGTAAGAGGACTTATTTTTAACCCTCAAACAGTGAAGGAGATGAAGTTATCCCTCAATTTGTGCAAATAGTATGGAAAGGACCTTGGGAAAATATGATCAATACTCCAAATCTGACTTTCACAAGTTATCACTCCTTGATTATGGAGATATTTTCAATGCAAGGAGAGGGTTATCAAGACATTGTATGTTATGGATTTTCGTTGTGCACTTTTGTAGATGGATTAGATTCTTTTTTTTGACACACAATGCAATTCAGGGTTAGTGTGGGGTAGGATTGGTTATTTTGAATGAATTTTCGGTGGGAGATATTAGACAAGACTAACTAGAATTTTCCAAATTCTTTGAGGACCTTTGGAAGGAATTCGTAAGACCTAAACAATAGAATGCTTCAAAGGGGTTAAGGAACTCCTTCAACTAGGATATCTGCACTAAATGGAGGCCTAGATCTTCACTCTTCCACACAATATTTGACAACCTACCACAAAATGTTGAAGCAAATGAACCAACAAAGCATCCAGAAATTTCTATTTTTCCATGACCTAAGGTACACCCAAAGGTTTATAAACAATCTCTAAATTCAAGGAAGGTAAAGTGATTTTAAATCTATTTATCTCTTTATAATATAAAAGATCTTTGAATGTGATTTTGTAAATTCCACTAAACTATCAAAAGGAATGGGACCATGTATGACCAAGAGAGATTTTGAACACAAGAATGCAACAAGAGCAAGAAACACAAAACGAAATACATTCTAAAAGATAAGTGCATGCAAATTTTGCCAAGAGACAACCAAAAAATCCATAATGACCAAATTTATCAGCATGGGAATGTTATAAGAACAATCTCGAGCTTGTTGATGGATTTACAACTAAAACCAACTCAACATGATACAAATCGATGCGTAAAGGAATTAGAAATGGTTCTCGTGTAGTTTCTCGAGAATGGTCTTCTTCCCAGATTTTCTGTGAAATTATAAGTTTCTCTCGACCTTTTTCATGTCAAAGAACATGCATTATATAAAATTCTATTGCATTTGATCCTTCTTTCGCAAGAAAAGAATATGCCCAAAGCATCAAGCTTGTTACAAAATTTCAACATGATTCGTAGATAGGGACATTTAAAAAATTTGCAACAAAATTTGCCAAGTGTTTAAAAAAATGTGAATCATTACAAATCCTTCATCATTATCCATTGTGGAGGCACGTTTTCATTCTCTAAGCATGCATACCCCTTTCATTTCATTATTTCATCCTTATCCCTACAAAATTTGATTCTATAAATTCTTGATTTGATATTTCACGTTTTGGATGGGCTGGGGCAAAATTATTTCAAAAACACCTCAAATATAAAAATTGATCCATAAAAATTGCACTGGTCCTTGCAGGCACAAACGACATGAACTTGCAAAAAAATTATGAAAATTGATGCGAAATTCACATTTCCACACTTCTTCGAGCAAAAATCGCAGCCAAAATGAAAAATGCATAGTTACCATTGATTTGCCCCTTTTTCCTTCAATCTGAGCCCTCCACGTGTCAAAATCTGATTGGGAATGGATTTGGGATCATTTTTTGACTTTTCAACATCTTTGGAAAAATGTAAAATTTTGACTTTTTTCTCTGCCCCTCCGCCCATGAAATTTGGTGCTGACACGTGGCATATGGTGGGTCCCATTGAAGTCATGGCTCAATTCTGCACATTTTCAACCTTTTTTAGCATTTGGAAAATTTTCAATTTTTCCCGTGGCCCGCACCTTTGCCGCTGTCCTTGACACGTGTGCACTTCTCTATCGCCGAGGATCCGCGGGCTTAGTTCACGTTTTAACCCCTTTTTTGCAAGGAAAAAATTTTCAATTTGCCTCTATGGACCCATGCCTCTGATTTCTTCCCTTCCACGTGTCACCTTCTTATTTGTCACGAGCCATGCCTCAAATTCTCATTCTAAGTCTTTTTACCAAAAGGGAAAAATTTCCCTTTTTTCTCCAAAGTGACCCCGACCCGCTCTACCCGCCACGTGTCTCCTTGTGGTTCATTTGTAGGCCAGCGCTCCTAATTTTCACTCTAACTCCTTTTATAAAAGGGAACAATTTCATTTTTTCCCCAATGGCCCACACCCTCCTTTGCATCTCTGCCACATGTCTCCCTTTGATCCATTCGGACCCGCGCCCCTATCTCACCCGTTTTCCCTTTTGCCAAAAATGCAAAATCACCTAAACCCTTTTTCCCCTTTTTGCCAAAAATGGAAAAATCACCTAAGTCCCCACCTGACCTTCCATCCCACCATTGAATGAGAATGTGACACGTGTCCCTCTTACGGATTTGTGGGGAAATTTTGATTTTTTACCAAAACTCAAAAAACACTAAGTCTTCAAAGAAACCCGTTGATTCTTGACCAATGAAAAATGACCACGTAGGAGGAGAGGCTTGGGATTAATTTTGACAGGAAAATGACACCCGTACGACCATAAAATAACACAGAATTTACCAGATATGCCCGAATTTGATTTTTTCTTCGTGGGTGAAGGAATTTTTGGTCATAAAACAAAGGGAAATTGATTTTAAGAAATATTCGACCATGGGGATTGATTTTCAAGGAAAATAAGGACAAAATGATAAAATTTGAGCTCCAAAAGCTGGGAAAGATGGAAAAAAAAAGAGGCCCGTGGATTTTGAAATTTAGGGCATAAAACAGAGCCTGCATGTATTTTTCTTTCAAGTTGGGGAAAAATAATAAGTTTCTGAGCCATTTTAAGAATTCAATCTGGATGGGGAAACTTGCAGACCACCAAATTCAAAGAAAAACGTTTGAGAGCAAGCAAACCAAACGGGGAAAATGTTAATATAACAAAGGATTAAAATGGGCACCAACATCAGCTCCTGCTCGGGGATGGGCACTCCTAGTGTGTGCCACAAGAACAATAAGTATACCAAGTACCAAAATAATCCATTGGGAAAATGGAGTCATGAGCCAAAGCCACAAAAACCAACTGAGAAACCAACAAAAATGGCTGCCACACACCAAGGCAAACCAAGAACCACCAAAACACCAAAAACAAAGCAAAAGCCAAACACTATACACTGTACAAGTTGGTGCATACCTCAAATTTGGGGATTAATCCAAGAAATGATTCAGATGCCTACCATTAACAAGTATTTCAAGCAATTCCCCATCTAATTATTTTAGAAAAAAGGTATTCTCACCAATTCTGATATCAATGGAGTAAGGGCCCATCCACAATGCATCAAATTTTCCACGTTTTCCCTTATCTTCATTTTTGTTGTTTCACAACAAAACCAGATCTCCAATATTGAAGGCCCTAGGAGTAACCTTTTTGTCAAACAACCTCTTTAACTTCTCTCTAAATATGACATGCCTTTGGTGGGATGCTCTTCTCTCTTCATCTAGCTCTACAATCTGATTAATCCTTGCTTCATATGGAATGACCTCTTGATCTTCAAGTTGTTGAAAAAACTAAAAATAAGATAATTGCATATGTAAGGTCAGAAGAGCTTGAGTTCCATACACTAACTCAAATGGGCTCTTACATGTAGCTCTCTTGGCAAAGTGATTCTATCAGCCCAAACTATAAATTTTAGTTGTTCACCCCATTTTCTCTATTTCAACTCCAAAGTCCTCCTAATGATCTTCAATAAGTTCTTATTGCTAGACTCATCTTGTCCATTCCTTGGGGGTTATAGTCGAAGAATAATTCAGATTGGTTCTATACTCCTTACACATTGCCATCAAGGGTTTAGCTCTGAAACATATGGCATTATCATCCACAATCTTGACTCGACACAACAAATCTACATATGATATTATTCAACAAGAAATCCATAACAACTTGGTGTGTTTCTTTCTTGGTGGGGATTGCCTCTACCCACTTGGTGAAGTAATATGTGGCTACAAGGATCCACTTATGTCTAGAACTGGAAGGGTCTAAGATCTCACCAATGAATTCCATCCCCCATTGTTTGAAAGGAGCTTCAATTGATACAGGCTGTAAAGGAAGGGAGCCTAAAGCTTTCATTCTTCCAGAGAAACACTGACAGCTTTCACATTTTCTAATCAGCATGGTTGCATCTTTGAAGAGAGTAGGCCACCAATAACCAACTCTCAAAAATTTGTGTGTTTTAACCCTTCCAGTAAATTTTCCTCCACAAAATCCCCCATGGAAATCAGCAACTACTTTGGAAGATTCATATTCAATTATACATTTCAAGAGGAAACCTTCGTGGTTCTTCCAAGCCAGCCCAAAGTCGTGATGATGTATTTTGAGAAGCCATCTTGAGGGCTCTTTTCTGATTTTTATTTAAATGATCAAGGAAGCATAGGTGTTTGAGGTAAAATATTATATCCTTGTACCACTTAGAACTCACCAGCTTTCTAAAGAACATCTCGCCATTTCTTCCTCTAATTCATTCACTTCCACATCTGGAAGTTGCTCTCATCCATGAGCTTAGAAGACCCAAACCTCTTACCAACTTTGTGGTTTAGGTGTCCATGTCATAATCCTCCAGCTTTTTTCACTCATCTACATCTTTTGATTGAGATATCCATCTCGATAAGATGTATTTTACCATGGTGTGGGAACATAAGCAACAACTTTTGAACTTAAGATATAAGGCCTCGAAAACATTTGTTGCTTTCACCAAGGAAAATGCTTATTTTTCCATGATTGTATACTTTAACTCAAAGCATCTTGTAAGGCCTTGCTAAAGAAAGAAATAGGCCTCTCAGCCCTATCTTCATCCTTTTGGAGCAAAACAGATGCAATATTATTTTTAGAAGCAAAAGAAAATATTTGGAAAGACTTCTTGTAACTCGAGAGATGCCAAGACAGGTGCATGTTTCAATTCCTCTTTGATTCCTTCAAAATCCTTAATAACAGCCTCCTCCCACTTGATAACTTGATCTTTCTTTAACATGCATGTGATAGGAAGAGTCAACACAATAAAATTGGATACAAACCTTCTAATGAAATTGATGCGCCCAAAGAAATATTGGATGCCCTTCTTCGTTCTTGGAATTGAAACCTTGTTGATTGCATCTACTCTCTCGGGGTCAATCGTGACACCGACCTTTGAAATAATATGACCAAGAAGATTGGATTTTTTCACCCCAAAGTGACACTTATTTGATTGAAATAGATTCCAAATTATCTACATCTCGATCAAAATTATTTCCAAGTGTTGCAAGTGATCTTTTCTACTCCTTGAAAATGTAGACACCTAAAATTGGTTACCCAATTTAGTGACCCTCACATTCGCTTACCTTCTCGGGTAACTTTGGGCACATTCATATCACCATTGCCCCCTTGGGGTATTATTCAATTTGTGATTTAAATACCTATCCTAGGTTTAATTCACCCCATTATGTTTTACCCATGAGTAATTAAATATTAACTATTCAATTACACCTTTTTACATATATCCTAACCACTTATCTACCCCATATCTATTCTATCCATATATCCCCCCTATTTCTCCTCCTCCCAAACCGAGCAGTGGGATATTTCCGTATTTGAGGTGAAAGGATCACTCTCATCTTTCCAAAAATTACTCCTTTTGGCCATTTCGGGAGTCTGTTCCCTGATCGGCGCCGTACGGTACTCGGTCAATGCTGATTTTTTGGAACGGCACCGATTTCATCTCGGTCAGCATCGATTACAAATAGAGGCCCAGAACTCAGTTCTGGTTAGACAGTTAGATGGTGAGATAGACAGTGAGTTAGACAAAGAGAATGAGAGAGTTTTCGAGCATCAAGTCTGAGCATTATCTATCAAGTGAGAGTGAATCCTATCCAAACCAATCCCTGAGAGGAGTACCATTACTCTGCTCCTGCCACATCGACATCATGAGTCTTCATCGATCTCTTGGTGACTCTGTTCCTGCATCCAGCATAGGTGGAGCCTTGTCAGTATCCCTACGACACTTGCAGATCCAGTAGAGATCGATGATCTAGCCTCCATTGTCTGTTTCTCAATCTTCCTACAAATTTTCCCAAGTTGACACCGATTTATATCGATCAATGCCGACCGCATCAATCGACATCGATTTGAATCGATCGATGGCAATTTTCCTAATCAATGCCGATCATCCTGCAGATAGGTAAAAGGACTCAGGTAACATTAATCCAGCATTATTTTCAGAATTTCCTATTTCCTGTTGCTTTCTGTCCACTGTTTAGATTCAGTTCATTATTTTTTATCAGAAAATCTAGTCATTTACGTACATCTTTTATCATGTATGCTTCTTTCCTTAATTAAAATGTGGACTGACATCCGCCGAGGGAGCTTATCGCTTCCTGGACCCGCTTTTCGGGCAGTCCACCCAAATATCTTTTAACGTTGTCTTTTTCTGTCAAGCATTTGTGTCTCACAGGTTTCCTGGATCTACTTTGTAGGATTGCTCGTGTGCGCCCATCTTGTCTACATTAGTTTTCTTTTCCATCTACATCTTCGGATCTTGTCGTATCAATCAGGTATCAATTTCATTTGAGTTTTTCAGGGTTTTTGTGTTTAGTTTGGTACATTAACTTGGACAGGTAACAAGCGTGAAATTCTTGATCTACATTCTGGCACACCGGTGGGACCCAACCAAAGTCCCTTATTGGTAAGTTCATTTCTTTTCTAGTTTTGAGCTTTTGTTTTTCAAAGAGTAGCAAATTTTTTGTTTGATTTCAAAATTGCATTTTTTTATCCATCTCTTTATGCAAGAGTTGTTATTTTCTCGAAGGTTTTTTTAGTTCTTTGAAATAGAAATTTCCATTCTGTTATCATCTGGATATATCTTTCTGGATTGGTTTGTGTGTTTGCTTAACCTTTTCTTGCAGAGTGCTTTGCTTGTTCATGGGATTGTTTGAGGGGAAGAGCTCAACAACGCACTTTTTGAAGTCCACATACCTTGGAGAGCTAAATATACAGGTATTTCTCTTTTACGGTGTTTTCTCCTTTTTAGGAACTAAAAAAAAAAGAAAAAAATGAAGACTTTGTTTGTTTGTTTTCTGTCACATTCAAACATTTTGATTTTGGTGCTTAAAAAGAATTTAATCGCATTTGGGAAAGAATTTGTTTGACTTGTCCTCATCGAAAACAAACACTTCACTTTTAAGTGCTTAAAAGGAACTCTTTCTTCATCATTATTGTGTGTTTTTCATCTAGTTTTAATTAGGTTGGAAAATTTATCAAAATCGGTAGTGACACTATTTGATTTTTATTTTTCACCCTTGCACACAAAGCCAAAATCACTAGGTATAAAGCATTTAAACAAGAATTCCTCCCCTGGCCTCGCCTACTTGGAAGTGACATCCAAGAGGAAGAGCCTACGCGGTACTCGGGCCGCGCTATAAATTCACGGAAGTTCTGGTATATATTGGCAAAGCACCCGACTCCCTTATCACAGTGGTGTGTGAAGTGTGGGGGTAGGCCCCTATATCAAGCCACGTACCGGTATTTTACTGAAGTGCCTTCGGGACTCCTCACCAAACATTCCCCAAACCATCCTTAGTTTGGCTATTTGAGTAGTTCCTGTTCTAAAAATCCTTCCCTAACATTTTCTTTCTTAAAAGCATAAAAATTTAAAAGAGATAATCACCTACGCTGCTTGATTTGTCTGTGCATTAGTTAGGTCAATCTTCTTTTTTGCTATATTTCTGCTTGTTTATGACGGTCATCACTCGATTACAATCTAGAAGAATGGCTCAAATGGCCCCTTCTTCCTCGAGATCACCACTACTGTGGATGTTTCGGCACCCCCCAGATCTTCCTCGGGACCGTTGTTAGTTGGTTCCCCATCTTGGTCATATAATCCTTTCTATCAGCCTAAAGCAATCCCTTCATGTCCAGCTTCCCCCAGTCCTTCAGAAATATCATCTGCTTCTGACATAGAGTATGTTCCTTGTGGGACCCTGAATTTCAGGCACTCCTTGATCGCAATCCAGTAGCCCTTATGGACTATCTAGTACATAAGTCCATTCAAATATCTGATCAGGGACCACCAATCCAACAAATTTATGATTATCCTCGTGAACCATCCCAGGATTTTGTAGAACAGTTGGCCTCCTTTTTCTCACCTCGAACCATGGAAGAGGGTGGTGCACCTGTACCTCCTTTTTCTCTTCCACCAACCATGACGACTAGTTCTCAAATAGTCTTGCCTATTCCTAGCGCCGTAGTTACCTTTTTAGCTATCCCCATGACCTAATTCTAGAAGTCTTTCGCTTAGCTATAATGGGCACATCTGCACACTCACAGATTGTTGTTAATTCTTCTATGTCGTCTATTGTGTCTCAGGGTCAGTATCTCTTGGTGAATCAACCCCCTTTCATGAGTCAGTTGGTTCCTTCTTCTCATCCTCCACCTCATCTTTCTTCCAATGCTCCAGTGACAGTGACCTTTACCCATCCTCTAGCATCGGCGCCCTTAATAACCAATCTGGCAATCAAAAGCCTCATTCAGACTTTGTTCCCCACCATGTCCAATCAAGTCAACACCCATGTTCCTCAATCCATTCGATTCAATCAACAAGTGTAGGAGCCCATCAATCACAGGCTCCGTCTTTCATTCAACCACCTTTTTCTCAACCACTTATCATCTCACAGCTGTCTATACACAGGCTCCTTCACAACAAATACCTCATCAGGTGTCACCTAGAACACCTGGTTATTCCTCTTACCATCCTATTAATCAACAGATGAATCCCCCGTTAACACCTCAACAAAATCCACCATTCACTTCTTATGTAGGGCATACCAGCATACCTCCTCCTCAATCTGACGTGGTCCAAATTCTTTTCAAGAAAATCATAGACCTGGAGGCATCCACCAAAGGGGCTCGTCCCTCATACTCTTTTGAAGAAGTATGCAATGAACCGATTCATCCATCAGTGGCTTTTAAGCCTTATCCTCCCCAATGGGAACTTCCTAAATTTTCAAAATTTCATAGTCGGGAGGACCCTCAACAGCATCTACGAGCATTCAAACATGCTTTCTACCTTATAGTCAGGATCAGGAGCTTATGCTCCGTACTTTCCCTATGTCTCTCGCAGGACCTGCTTTAGACTGGTATAATAACATTCCCCAACATTCCTTGTTTTCTTTCTCTCAATTGGCCCAGATGTTTGTTGAAATTTTTTTGATAAATATCACACATAAGATCTCGATTACAGATCTTTATAACATTCATCAATTTGATGATGAGTCTATTGCAGACTTTGTCACTCGTTGGAGAGGGATAATAAACCAATTGTCTTTCTCCCTTCCTCAATCTCAACAGATCGAGTTGTTTACTCGATCCTGTGCTAATCATATTTCTTCCACCTTAAGGATCCAGACCTTTCACACATTTGAAGAAGCCTTTACGATGGCACACAAACTTGAATCTCATGCCATTGAACAAGGGAAGTTAAAACTTCATTCTAAATCTAAACCATATTTTTCTCGGTTTACAAAATCAAACCCTTCCACTTCTAAAGACAAGAATCAGGGATCCACCAACGCTATCGTATTAAAAACACCACGAGCCGATAACATTTCTAATCAAACACCATGGAAAGACTCTTCATCTTCTCGAAAAGGACCCTCATCATCTCGATCTTTTACTTTGTTGGGGGAATCATATGCCTCTATCTTGGAAAAAATGTTGGAAGTTCACATGATCGAACTTCCCCCTATTAGAAATTTTGATGAAAGCCAAGAACGTCCATTCTGGTATAGGGAAAATGACTTCTGTCATTATCATAGAACCAAAGGTCATGACATTGAACGATGTCAGACCTTCAAGAATCTTGTCCAGAAATTCATTGATAAAGGCGAGCTCATTTTGGATAACCCAAATGCTCCCCCAAATCAGGCTTGACGTGTTTAAACAACCTTTTCCCAATCATTCCCCAAACCATGATGCTTCAGGGTCTCAAAAACCAAACACTCATACTATCAACTTCATTTCTACTGAAGAATCTTCTTCTAAACCTGAGCCATCTACGAGCACATCGATAGAATCAGAACCTCCTGCCGCTCCGCTAATCACTGGGATTCCACCATCTTCAGACAACCCATCTTTGAGTATTCCCACATTGTTAGAGACAGATTCACCTCCCTCTGCCTCTTTATCTAATCTTCCGTCTATGCCTGAGACAGTGTCATCCTCATCTGTCTCATCATCGGACATCCTTTCGATGCTCGAGACATTTACATCCCTTCGAGTTTCCACTACATCTACATCTACTTTTGTTTCTCCCATTTTTGCTGCAACTATGCCATTGGTAAACATACCTATAGTTGTACCAACTTTGATGGAAGCGTCTTCGATTTTAACTCTTCCCATCTCCTTTCCCATAGTAGTTACACCCACAATTACTGTACCAGAAGTATCTCCCTCACAAGGAACTGCTTCTTCATCATCCACTTCTTCCGTCATTGATACTATTTTGCCTATTAAAGGGAAATCTAAAGAAATAGTAATGGCACCTACACTCTCGGTTCCTGAACTTAAACCGAGACAACTAAGATCTAATGATACATCATCTGTATCTCCCCATTTTCTTCCCCCAAAAAGGTTACAGTCACCTTATGCGGTTGAAGTTGTCACCATCCCTGAAAAAGGAAAACCCATATTTCGAACCATCAAGACTCTTGGTGCTTTCCCTCAAAAATATCTCTCTACGCCTCATAAAAGATTGGATTTGTCTACTGGAGAAGGCATCTTCTTCTATAACACCATCAAAACCATCATCTTCTTCTACAACACCATCTTCACCAATGCCTCGTAAAGTGGACTTACCTACTAGAAAGGCATCACCTCTCTTATCAGGACCATCATCTTCATCCCCAAAAGACAGGGCACCTATTGTTCCTCCGATCAGACATACTTTGGGAGCTTCCTCTTCATCTAAATCAGCATTATCTAAATCATCATCTATTTGATCAAGCAGCCTTCTTTATTTTTGAAGACCACAACACTTGTTACATCTCCATCATCTTCCAAATCTATCTTAGGAGCTCCTCCACCACCGAAATCAATCCAGTATCACTCACTTCCATCTCAAGTGCCCAAGGCTGCTCCTTCGATGTCTAAAAAGGTAAGACGATCCCTAAAAAGATTGTTAAACCAGACATGCAGGTTCTTTTACCTCGGCAATATGTTGAGGTAAAAGAGGCACCTTCATCATCTCTGTCCTCATCTTTGTCTACCGGATTCTATACTGAAATTCTTCACCAACTTATCCAAGCTTCATCCATATCCCTTCCCCGATCAAACCCTATAATCCTAAAGGAGTAAAACCTTCCTGGTTCAACTCTGATTTGATTTGTGCTTACCATCGCACTCCGGGTCATGACACCGAGGGATGTAAAGCTCTTCAATCTATCGTTAACAACCTCTTGGAAGAAAGTGATCTTCTTTTGGAAGAGGAGGAGGAACAAGTATCTCATTGTTGTCCCAACTTCATCTGAGCCTCAACAGTCTACTCAGACCTCTAGTTCTATTAATTCCACTATGGATGATCTTCCACCTTCTCAAATCGACACAATTCATATCGCCACTAGAACCCGACAATATGATAATCCATCATCATCTACAACATCTCGACCACGGGTTGTCATTTCTATAGCCCCCAGAAGGAACTCTTCCTTCCTCATCAGCCTCAAGACCTTGGGTCTCTATTCATGCTTCACCTCGGGCTCAAATTCCCGTGTCAGTTGAGGAGAGTGTTATGAAACAACTCACCCATGCTCGGTCAAAATGTCTCTTTTTGACCTCATTCAATCTTCTCCGCAGCATCGCCAGGCTCTAATTGATAATCTGTGTCGCATCACTGTGAATTCAGATGAGCCCCAGCCTTTTGAGATGGTTGTTGGATTGAATAGACCATCAACCACCATTTCTTTTGAGGATTCTGAAATACCTCCCCTTTCTGCCGAGGATTTAGAGGCTCCTCTTTTTATCACGGTTCAAATCAACAACACTACATTAAAACGCACTATGATCGACAGTGGTGCTGCACTCAACGTCATTTCTTCCCACACATTCGAACAACTTAAATTACCTAAGAATGTAGTGTCACCACCACCTTTCGCCCTTCGATCATTTAACGATCAGCTGGCAGTTACTTTAGGAACTGTGGTCCTGCCCATTCGGGTAGGTAAAAAATTACTTCACGAGCTCTTTTACATTGTTGAAGGAAAATTCCACTACAATATGATCCTAGGATGCTCCTGGATTCATACAATGCATTGTGTCCCATCAACCCTCCATCGATGCTTAAAATATCAGTATGAGGGAAAAATCTATACTCATCCAGGAGATCCTTTTCCTTCTGCACAATGCGACATGACAACAGGGTCTGCCCCTCTAAAGAAGGATGCTTGTTCTCTGCAAGTGAGGCTTCATCCTCTTCCTTACCTGCAACTAAATTACCAAATTTTCAAAATTTGGAAGAGACATTGCAGCGTTTCTCGCTAGGAGAACTTCCTCTTCTTTCTTTTGACGCCCATCTCAAGCCTAATGAGTATGGTAGACCAGAAAAACAACCTGAATATCAGCTAGGTCTTGGTCGCATCATCACCATTGGTCTACCCAATCAACAGACTAACTTCATTTACGGTGGTCTTGATACACCTCACTATCACCTGATTCTCCCCTAGGGCCAAACCTTATTCAGCAGGGTTTGATTGTCTACAGAATCCCACGTTTGCAAAAATGTATTTATATCGATGCGCGTGGAAGGGCTTTGGCCTAGGAAAATATGAACAAGGTGTGCATGACCTCGCATCCATTCCAACTCTTAAACCACATCAAAAATTTGGTTTAGGATTTAAACCCCTCTCAAAGGCCACCATCACCATTCTCGATGAGCCTCTTTCCATTGAGGAACCATCTTCTCCGTCAGGTCAGAAACATCATTTGATGAGGATGACGCCATTTCCATTCCGTCTAACTTTTTTTTTTAGTCAATACCATTTCCTTAGGACCACTGACCTACAAAACTAATGACAAATCCACTTCCATACCATTAATCTTCCCTGGAATAGTTGGAGACGATTCTCCCACTATCAACACTATCCACTGTGTGGATGATGACTCTGTCCTCACCTATCTGGGGGTAGAGGATTCCTATCTTCCTAAAACCATTCCTTCTGACATGTCTATGCTTCTCAATGAAGCCACTGTCGACCTTAATATAGGGACTTCTAAAGACCCTCGCATCATTAAGGTCGGCCAATCTCTTAATCCACAGGAGTTAGGAGACTTCACCACTTTTCTTTCCAACCATCATCAAGCCTTTGCTTGGTCATATGAGGATATGCCAGGACTCGATCCTGATATCGTGGTCCACAATATCGTTACTCTTCCCGACATCAAACCGGTTAAACAAAAATTGCGTAAAATGCACCCTCGAGTAGCCCTTCTTGTTAAAGAAGAGTTGCAAGTGCTTGCTTTCGGCTAACTTCATCCAACCCATCGATTATCCACAATGGGTTTCAAATGTAGTACCAGTAACTAAAGCTACTTAGGAAAATTTGAATTTGTACCGACTTCTGGGATCTTAATCTTGCTTGTCCAAAAGATGATTTTCCTCTACCTAATATCGACCAACTAGTGGATTTAACTGTGGGTCACGAGATGCTTTCTCTTATGGATGGTTTCTCTGGGTATAATCAAATTCTCATCGCACCAGAGGACCAACATAAGACTTCCTTCATAACTCCTTGGGGGATTTTTGTTATCGTGTCATGCCTTTCGGTCTTAAGAATGCAGGAGCAACCTATCAGCAAGCAATGACCTACATCTTCCATGATCTCTTACACAAAACTGTGGAAGATTACGTCAATGATCTCCTCGGTAAATCCAAACACCATCAGGATCATCTTTTCATTCTTGCACCTCTCTTTGAGAGGCTTATTCACTTTTGTCTTCATCTAAATCCATCTAAGTGCGTGTTTGGCGTTCTCACTAGTAAACTCTTAGGCTTTATCATTTCTATTAGGGGTATTGAAGTAGACCCCGCAAAAATAAAAGCTATCCTTGAGATGCCTCCCCCTTCTAACTTAAAGCAACTCCGCAGTCTTCAAGGATGCCTTCAATCAGTGCATCATTTTATCTCGCAACTTTCGGACCGTTGTCAACCTTTCCATCATCTCCTCCGTAAGAATGTTCATTTTGAATGGGATGAGTGTTGCCAAAAAGCCTTTGATGATCTCAAAGCTTATCTTCTTTCTCCACCTGTGCTTACACCTCCACGCGAGGGGGAGCCATTCTATCTTTATATCTCTGTGACTGACCATGCTCTGGGAGCCATGATCTCACATCGGGATGCTTGTGGTAAAGAACAAGCCATCTATTACATCAGCCGTACTCTCCATGAGTATGAAACACACTATTCCAAAGCTGAAAAGTTGTGTTGTGCTCTCTTCTTTGCAACTTCTAAGCTTCGTCACTACCTCCTCAATCATAAAACTTACATTGTCACAAGTGTCAATCCACTCAAGACAATGCATGTGAAGCCTTATCACAATGATCGTATCACTCGTTGGCTCATGCTTATGACAGAATTTGATCTCGAATTTATCCCACAAAAATCTATCAAGGGTCAGGTCATTGCAGATCAATTAGCTGATGCTCCTCTTCGGACACTCAAGACCCTCTCACTCAATTCCCGATGAGTATATCCAACAAATTGATTTTGGTCTTTCTCCGTTTAAAGTAAAACTCTTCTTTGATGGATCCAAATGCCAGCAAGGGGAGGTGCAGGTTTCATTATGATTCCTCCTTGGGTGCACCTATCCCAGTTGCACAAACTTAACTTTGAGTGTACCAATAATATGGCTGAATATGAAGCTCTTGTTTTAGGTCTTCAAAATGCCATTAATCTTGGCACCCACCATATCGACATCTTTGGTGACTCTGAACTCATCGTTAATCAAGTCACTGGTGTCTATCAATGCAAGAATGATATCCTTCAAAAATATCATCGCGATATCGTTCTCTTTCAACTTCAATCCTTTGATAAATTCACTATCCAAGCTATTCCTCACACTGTGAATCGATTCACAGATACGATGGCTTCTTTAGCCTCACTTATTCCACCTTTTACCGAAGACTCGTGACTTTATGTGGCTGTGCAACGATTAGACCAACCATCTCATCTCAGGCAACTGACTTCAATCAATGCCGTTACAACCAATACTCAAGATGAGTGGTATCAACACATTGTTGATTATCTATCCCATTTAGTGCTTCCTCCAGATCTTACTTCCAATGGTAGAAGATATTTTATCCTACACGCTAATCGCTATACTATTCTAGGTGGAATCCTCTACAAACATGGTTTTGATGGTATTTTGCTTCGGTGCCTCAAAACCCCTGAATCATCTAAGGCTATCCAGGAGGTCCATGATGGTATCTGTGGTGGAAATTTTAGTGGTTTGGCCGTAGCTAAATGCATCTTACGCTTAGGCTATTATTGGCCTTCTCTTAATCGAGATTGTTGTGAATACACTAAGAAATGTGTCAAATGCCAACAACATTCCAATCTTACGCATATCCCTAGTCAAGCTTTGCAACCTGCGATAGATTTGTGGCCTTTTTCACAATGGGGTCTTGATCTCATTGGTCTTATCAATCCCCACTCTTCACAACATCATCATTCTATCATTACTGCCACAGAATACTTTACTAAGTGGGTGGAAGCTATTCCCCTTTCCTCAACAAAAGCTAAACCGATTGTTGATTTTGTCTATCAACACATCATTTGTCGCTTTGGTATTCCACACAAACTCATCACAGAAAATGGTAAATCTTTCAAAAATGTTGATTTACAGAATCTCTGTGATGCTTTCAATATCAAACTCAGCTTTTCTTCTCCATACTATCCCCAAGCTAATGGCCAGGCCGAAGCTTCCAATAAAACTTTGCGTAACATCCTCACAAAGGTAACTAGTCGAGCTGGTAGGGATTGGCATTTACATATCCCTTTTGCTCTCTGGGCTTATCGGACTAGCATTCGTACTCCTACTGGTGCTACTCCCTTCTCTCTCATCTATGGGTCTGAGGTTGTTCTTCCTTTGGAAGTCCAGATCCCATCTCTTCGTGTTTCTCTCAGAGAATTTGTCTCTGATGAGGACTATCGTCAAGAGCGTCTAGCGCAGCTTGAGTTGTTAGATGAGTGGCATCTCAATGCTCTTGAACATCATCAAGTCTATCTTGAGCATGTCAAACATGCTTACAACAAGCACTTGCAGCACCGTGACTTCAAAGTTGGTGATCTTGTTCTTAAAGAAAACCAAAATGTCACTACACTAGAATGGAGTCAGCGTGGTAAGTTTGCTCCTAACTGGATGGGTCCATACGTGGTTACTCATAAATATGGATCTGGGGCTTACCGTCTATCTTCCATGGATGGTGTACCTGAAATGGAACCTATTAATGCCTTGCATCTAAGGCCCTTCTACTGTTAAAATCTATCTTACATGTTCTTAGTCACAAAATAGATCTTTCATCCATCTATAACCAGTCATACCTTTTTGTAGTGATTTAGAACTATGTGGTTCTCCGCGTTATGTCTTTTTCTACCTTAAAATATGAGTACCGTGGCTCTACTCATGGAATTTTTCTTATGGATATGTTCCTCCTCATGGTAGGAACACCTTAATCACTTCTTCATTTGTCCCAAGTGTCTATCTTAATCAAATCTACTTAGGGTATGAGTACGTGTTTGTATACATTTTCTTCCCTCTATCTGATCTATCTAGTCTAAACTCAGCTTCCTCCCAAAAAAAAAAGAAAAAAAAAAAAAAAGATGCTATCCAAAATTCCTAAAAGATAGACTGATCCCTTGAAGGACAGCTATCCATGCATTATTAAGCAAATCAAAAGATATAGACCATACCCTTGAAGGATGGCTATCATTAAATTCAAACTACAGACCGTTCCCTTGAAGGACGGTTGTTTCTCTCATGGAATTCCCAAGGCTTCTCGCATTGATCAGCCTTTTTAGTAACAGACTTCCTCTTTGGCTAGTTTTTTCACTTTTTAGCATCACTGAAAGACTTCCCATATCGATCAGTCTTTCCACATCTAGCAAACTTCCCGCATTGATCAGTTTGCTTTTCTGTCAAAACAAACATCATGAAGCTGAGATATAAGACCTTTTTTCGATCATATGGAGAACCCTATTTTCCCAATATGAGCGTGTATTCTATCCTTTGTAAATTTTGACAAGATACATACTTACTTCTCCTTCCATTTACCTTCTAGATCTGGTTTGCGACTAGCTAGTGTCAGGTTTATTTTAACCTCATATATGGCCTTGTATGCATGGTCTTTTGGTTTCCTATCAAAAGTCTCTATTTATGGTCGGTTAGGGGCCTAGCTTATCATTCTTTTTCTTATCTAGGTGTATTTCCTTTATTTCCCATTATCATTTCTTATTCATCCAGTTAAATTGACATTTAACATGTTAATTTAGTCAAAATCTATCATCTATCTAATTTCATCTTATCTACTTTTTCCAAAAGAAAACATATCATAGCATGTATTATCAACACATGTGGATCTATCTATCTATTTTTCATCAAAATTCAATTAAAACATCTTAAATATATCAAAATCTATCAATCACATCTATCCATCTATCATCTAAAAACATGTCCATCCAAGTTACACTACATCTGTCTATATCTATTTCTCATCAAAATTAAATCCACATATCAATCACATCACATCAACATCACATCTATCTATTCTATGAATATCAGATCACACCTATTTATCATCTATCAGCATATGTCTATATCCATCACAATTACGTTACATCTATCCATGTCTATCGAAATTAAAAGCATGAGTACAATCATTTGACAAAGAAAATGATGAATCTATATATATACATGAGTATCTGTACAACAAAGAATGGGTGGCTTTCAATCAAGCCATCTATATCATACATCAAAAATGCCTTCAAATCGAGGCTACATCAATACATCGATACAAAAATATATCAATCTCTAAATCGTAAAATCCGATAGGTGGAAGACACTATCTCCTCCACCCTCCTCTGGACCAGGTTGTCTCTCCTGGCCGCCACCTATCAAACTAGAAGCACTGCTGCTGGGGGCCTGCCTCCACCTCCCTCTCCTGGTGCTCCCTCCCTCTGACGATGCACCACTAGTTGTGGTTGTCGTAGATCTCCTCCTCACACCGTAATGAGGCACCTCAGGGGCATGCGTTGTGTTAGGGCATCCTCATAGTATCTCACCTCAGTCAGCGAGGAGAGACTGATATGTACTCAGGCTCACTGTACTAGGTGCTCATAGTGTTGTTGGTGTTCTATTGGTGGTGGCCCTCCTATGGTCATACCCTATGTCCCAGACTCTGACGTGGTACCTGTATCACCATATTTGGCCCTGAGGGCCTCCCTATGTCGATGGTAGTGATCCCTCTACTAGATCGTTGTATCTCACTCCTGGCGAGCTATGTCCCTCTCCAATATCAGGGCATCCCTCTCCTCTGTCAGAGCTCTGATCTCCTCTAGGGCAGCCTGATGTGTCTGCGTCAGCATAAAATGCTCTCCCTCTAGCCTCTCCAATCGTTGTGGCTATATCCTCCTCATCGGCATCTATGGATGCGTTGGCAAGTGTCATGGAAGCTCTGTCGAATACCATGCCGCATAGCCGTCATCCACTCCGGCATCATCATCACTGTCTGTGAAGGTGGGGCCTCCCTCAATGGATCTGCCGGGATCAAAATTGGCAAATTTGTCTCTCTGTTGTCTCGTCTATATGGCCTGTAGGTGGTCGGCACTATCTGCACCAGGCCGAACTGTCTCAATACCCGTATAAATGGGACTCACTCCCACATATCAGGCCTGCGGCCCCTAACCACCCTGCTCCGTCTCAACCCCACCAGGTGAGCATCCTGACCAGCCCATGTCGGAAATACCCGATATGGTCTCCAGATGACCTGCTCTGGTGTCAGCGTCCTGAAGCACTCGGCATACCAATCTGTGGATCTCCCTGTATCTCCGGGGCCATGTCGGCCCGCCATCACCAAAATCCATAATCAATGGCCCCCACTGCTGTTGGCATCCATGGAAGCCGGATGGCCTGATCACTACTATGTGCTCATATGCCCAGCAATGGAGCACAAAACTAACATCAATCCCTATCCTCCTGCCAGTGGTATACATCCATAGCTCATAATATATCTGAGCTATCAGGGCGTCAGAAAATGTGAACACCTGTCTAAACTACAGGATGTCACAAACACAATCTAGTAATAATAATGGGAATCTCCCACCTCCTGAATCTGGTAGAGCAAAGTAGGAGATCGCCATCTGAATCAACACTATCCGTCTGCTCCTGGCATCATCTTGTCTATACTGTGAGGCTATCCTCACTGCCCCGGACACTATCTCTGACTCATCCGCCTATCCCCATATAACCATCCTAGGGCCCTCTGCTGCTGCTCTCGTGGAGTGATCTCAATAGGGTCCCCGGTGATCGGCAGCCTCAGGATCCTGTATATATCCTCGTGGGTGATAGTCATCTCACCCGTCCTAAACCAAAATGTGCAAGTCCAGCTATCCCATCGCCGTACTAGTGCTCGCATCAGCTCTACATCTCGCGGCACTCGTCGGTAGTACGAAAGCCCCGAGCCCGGCTAACTCTAGGTGGCGCCAATCTGCGTCAGTCACATCAGGGAGAATGGTCTCCAGAAGCTCGGGGATAGCATCCCACATGTGTAACGCCTCTCGTGCCTGCATCCATGATGTCAAGAGCAATGTTAGCTTCCCATTTATCCAAATCAGAACATCAAAAACATACATTCTATCATCTTATCAGTCTAATGGTAAAATTGGCATCGATTTACTTAAATCGGCATCGATCACAAATAGTCGACGTCGATTTAAGGTAATCGGTGCCGATCTCATATAATCGGCATCAATTTTTTCAATCGACGCCGACTGGGAGGATGAGTGTCAAAAACACTCTTACTCCTCATTTATTCCTTTTTTCTCTAAAAATTGGGAGCCTAATATGCTATTTTACGATAAAATTATAGAAGGAAGTTCGGCTAGGTTCACTTACCCCTGGTCGTGTCCTCTTCCGCTTCTGACTACTCCCAGAAGCTTCCATGGTGCTCAAATCCAATTTTTGACTCTCTCTAAATCAATCGTCATGGTCTAAATAAATCGTTCACATTTTCCTTTTGCATATTTATATGCGCTTGGTATAGTCGGCACCGATTTGTTTGGTCGATGCCGATTGTTATGGTCGGTGCCGATTAGTCTGGATCACCGCTGATTTACACCTATTGTTGCCGATCGGTTGCACTGTAGCTTCTTGCCATCTCCTAAATCTTCTTGCCATAGTGTTGATGCTTGGCTTATTTATCTGGTCATTATTGTGCCCTGAATGTTGCCTTTTGGCACATACTTTCGATATTATCGTCCATTTCAAGCTTGTCCCCTGTACATGGGGCACTCACATTTTTGGCAGCTTAGAGTTAACGGGTCTGTAGGCACTCACATCATCTGCTTCGCAGACCATTTGGTTGTCCCTACCAATGTATCTCTCTTTAGGTGCTAACTATTTTGCAGCCCTCCTTACACTCACGGGTCTGTAGGTACTAACGTCGTCTCCTGTGGAGACCATCTAGACTACCCTACCAATGTGAGTTCCTTAGGTAGCTGCCTTAATGTTATTTTTGTGCATCATTAATGATCAGATCTACTCCAGACATCTAGCTGGGGCATCCTGCATTTTCATCTACCTTTTTCAAACTTGGGATCGTTTGTTCTATCACCCATCCCATCCCTAGTTTGAGGGGGATCACATCATCACTTTTTCCTCCTTTCTTCCACCTCCTTGTTTTTGTCTTGCAACTTTGCTTATCGCAAGTTACTCGACAAAAAGGGGAAAAATGTAGACACCTAAAATTGGTTACCCAATTTAGTGTCCCTCACATTCGTTTACCTTCTCGGGTAACCTGGGGCACGTTCATATCACCATTTCCCCCTTGGGGTATTATTCAATTTGTGATTTAAACACCTATCCTAGGTTTAATTCACCCCATTATGTTTTACCCATGAGTAATTAAATATTAACTATTCAATTACACCTTTTTACATATATCCTAACCACTTATCTACCCCATATCTATTCTATCCATATATCCCCCCTATTTCTCCTCCTCCCAAACCGAGCAGTGGGATATTTCCCGTATTTGAGGTGAAAGGATCACTCTCATCTTTCCAGAAATTACTCCTTTTGGCCATTTAGAGGGAGTTCTTTGATTGGTGTGCCAACCGATACTTCGGTCGGTGCTGATTTTGGAACGGCGCCGATTTTTTAGAATAGCACCAATTTCATCTTGGTCGGCACCGATTACAAATAGAGGCCCAAAACTCAGTTCTGGTGAGACAGTTAGATGGCGAGATAGACAGTGAGTTAGACAAAGAGAATGAGAGAGTTTCGAGCATCAAGTCTGAGCATTATCTATCAAGTGAGAGTGAATCTTGTCCAAACCAATCCCTGAGAGGAGTACCATTACTCTGCTCCTGCCACATCGACATCATGAGTCTTCATCGATCTCTTGGTGACTCTGTTCCTGCATCCAAGCATAGGTGGAGCCTTGTCAGTATCCCTACGACACTTACAGATCTAGCGGAGATCGATGATCTAGCCTCCACTGTCTGTTTCTCAATCTTCTTGCAAATTTTCCCAAGTCGACGTTGATTTATATAGTCGATGCCGACCTGCATCAATCGATGCCGATTTGAATCAGTCGACGCTGATTTTCCTAACCGACGCCGATCAGCCTATAGATAGGTAAAAGGACTCAGGTAACATTAATCCAACATTATTTTCAGAATTTCCTATTTCTGCTGCTTTTATGTCCGTTGTTTAGATTCAGTTCATTATTTTTATCAGAAAATCTAGTCATTTACGTACATCTTTTATCATGTATGCTTCTTTCCTTAATTAAAAATGTGGACTGACATCCGCCGAGGGAGCTTATCACTTCCGGACCCGCTTTTGGGTAGTCCACCCAAATATCTTTTAAACTTTTTTTTTCTGTCAAGCATCTGTGTCTCGTAGGTTTCTGGATCTACTTTGTAGGATCGCTCGTGTGCGCCCGTCTTGTCTACATCGGTTTTCTTTTCCATCTACATCTTCAGATCTTGTCACATCAATCAAGTATCGATTTCATTTGAGTTTTTCAGGGTTTTTTTGTTTAGTTTGGTACATTAACTTGGACAGGCAACAAGCGTGAAATTCTTGAACTACGAGAAAACACAGTCATATCATCACGATAAACTGCAATGAAGTCATTTATGTAACCAGCAAAAGCAACATCCATTTCCCTTTGGAAAGTATCTCCGAATTCATGAGACCAAAAGTAATTATTACATAAACATATGTTCCCAAGGAGTGGTAAAGGCGTTTTAAATCTTTCGACTCCTTGACAACAACTTGATTGTAGCGAGAGAAACCATCCAAGGTGGACAACAATTCAGATCCAAAGATCCACTCGACTACAACATGTTTTCCATGTTTTTCAAAGGATAATTGTCTTTTAATGAAGCTCTATTCATATTTTTGAATTCTACACAAAGTATGATATCTCCATTCTTCTTTCTGACTGGCATAAGGTTTGCAACCCAAGATGAATACCTTGTGGGTTGAATGATCCCTCCCTCCTTCAGTTTCTTCAATTCATCTTGCATTTTCATGGAGAGGAGTGGATTAATTGGCCTTTTATTTTTTCTGAATGGTTTGGAACCTTTCTCAAGAGGGATCTCATGTTGGAATAAGTCTTCTCTATATGCTTTTAGCTCTGAATATGACCAGGCAAGATAGTCTTGATATTGTTTTAACAATTAGAGGTAGGACTATTTTTCTTCCTTGCTTAAACTACTGCCCAACCAAAATTTCCTTGGTTTATCATTAGTTCCCAAGTTATGCTCCTCCACATCCCTTGAGGTAGATATGTTTCTATTGATGATGTAATCAACATTGCTAAAATTTGACTCAAGTGCAACAAGACCTCTAGGAATGGTGTTAGTTTTCAATTGGATAATATCTTTTCCAAACAAAGTCTCTCTTCCTTCAGTCACACATACCATTGGTTCCCAATCAATATTTTGATCTACAAACTCACCTTGATTTTTTAAAAACCTTTGCACTTGAGCATCATCATTAAACACTTGCCAATGCTTGATGTTGTCGGGGATGATTGGCCTAGTTAACACTTCAACATTATACTCACAATAAGGTGAAATAGTGCAATCTTCAAATCTTTACCCAACACCGCTAACTTGTCAGCAGAACAACATTCAATATTCTGTCATGGTACACAGTATTGAAGGAATAAAACATATCAATTAGATCCCAAACTATATGCTTATCTTGTTTCATCTGCTGATTTTTGTAGTATACATTTTTCTTATTTGTTTGACAACTAGCTCTGAATCTCCTTTTGCAATGATGTCCTTAACACCATACTTCCATGTAATTCTCAGACCCAACAACAAGGCTTCATACTCAGCAATGTTATTAGTACATTCAAAATTAAGCTTGAAGGAAAAAACAAACTCTTCCAAGCTAGGAGAAATCAGAATTATACTAGCACCATTTCCAAATTTGGAGCAAGCTCCATCAAATAGCAAGGTCCAAGGAGAACTTACCTGATCAAGGCACTTTGACTGATCCATCTTGTGTTCTTTTCCATCAACAAACCCAATAAAATTATCAGCATCAACATCAGCAAACAACACCTCATAGGAAGCATTGTTTGGATCCTCAATTAGATGCAACATTTTCTTCTCTCCATATAATTTGACAAGGCTGCCCTCAATGGGAATGGTGGAAAAATACATATCCATTTGGACACTCCCTCCAACACTTACAACCCACTTTCTTGACAATAACATACCCCATTTAGCAGGGAAATCAACAATCAAAACATCAAATTTTAAATTCCTCCGGGATAAGATGCAAGTTACACCACCAAACCCTTCACACAACCAACTACCAACACTTCTCTTGAGTCCATGGTAGTACACTTTTCATAGGCTATTTTCACTTTGATATCCAACTCATTCATGAATTCTAGAGGCATGAAATTACATGATGCACCATAATCAAATATAAAATAATGAAGAATCCTATCCTTTATGATCAAAGTTGTGAAGAATAGATCAACATTCGATTAGGAATCAACTAACGATGTCCCCAAATATACCTCGGGTGTTTCTCCAAGATCCTCTACTAGTGTCTTGGTGGTGTTTCAAGGTCAGCAATGATCTGAGGAGGAGTTTCAACAACATTTACATTTCTACTCGGAGTAGTCTTCTCCTCCTTCAATTCCAAGTACTCAAATTCTCTCTTCTTATGCTCAAGAATCCTAAGAAACTCAATGATTGGAACAATCACTTTGATTTGGCTCAATACTTGGGCTATGTCATATGGAACACTCTTTGGAAAAGTAGCATTGGAAGGAAGACAAACAGATTCATCAAATGGAAAGGGATTCTTGGCAGCTTGGGCATGAGGAGGACTGTAATTTTTTTGCTTAGGATAGCAGAGCTTCGGCAAGTTCTTCTCTTTTAGGAGCTTCTTTGGGAATTCTTGTGAGAAACGATGTTTTAGGTTTGGCTTGGGGCCTTACTCCCTTAACAAATTTACTTCTAGTGTTATAGTCTTTCTCTTGAGCTACAACAACATTCATCAACAATTGTTTATCTTCCTCTGAAGGGATACCACCATCATACTTCTTAATCATCAAAGCTCTTAAGTATTCAAAGTCATTGTTAGGAATTTCAAAAGCTTGCACTACATCAACTTCAAGAGGATGAGGGGGAAGAAAGACTTGTACCCATTTGATGTAATCCCAAAAAGTAGCATTTGTCCTTGTACTTATCACTTCAGAAGATGCTGCTCTTCTTTGTATGCTCGAAGAACATCCCATCATGCATATATCATCATTAGTACCATCATCAATATTAGCTTCACCATCTTGTTGGTCCACTTCACACAGAGGATGGGACAGAAACACCCATCACACAAATCAATATCAACAAATTCCTCAACAGAAGCAACCCTGGTAGTTAGGGGATCAGGAAACACTCTTCCTTCACGTGCTTGAGGATGTCTATTGGCAGATTGCATGGGTCCTTTCCCTCTATCATCTACCCTTTTATCACCTCTAGGATGATTGGCAAATATGTCATGTTTTTTTGCTCTTTCTTGATTGTAGACACCTAAAATATGCTTACACTTTGCATTTCATACAATCCAATCAATTAACGACACTTTGTTAAATCCCCATACTTCACTCCATTCTCGAATTCCCATTTACAACACTCTTTCATCGTATTCCTCCTATAATTAGCTTATTTGGCTAATATCTCTCTTATTAGTTAAACACTCCTCCTTTTGACCATTGAGCCTCCCTAGTTCTCTCTATACCACTTCTATTGGCTTTGTAGGCTATCTATCACCACAATTGGTTATCCAAACCCATCTCAACTCTCATTGAGTCTCTAATCACTTGCCAATAAAGTGTAACTCGCCTAATCCTAGGTTAACTAAGTCTAAAGCATGTTTATCAACTCCTAATCATAAAGTGCTTTTTGAGCTTTAGTCCCACATGCACAAGAATTCCAAACTCTCCCAATTGGAAAACTATAAATGCAAGGCCAAGCCTACCTATTCAACTTACCACTTTACAGACAACTTTACATAAGCTAAAGCCAAAACAAGCCTAAGAAATATTAAGAGATCATTTGCAATAGCCAAGCTAATAAGGCATTTGATCTTGGGTCATCCACCATTAAAATAGCTTCACCTTGCACCCATGTTAGGTTAGTAATGAAATAGCTAAACTTGGCCATGTAGCCATTTAGTGAGATTCATTCACCCTCATGGAGTAAACAACTAATCACACAATTTGATTGCTTAGGATCTATACTAGGTTCACTTTCATTAAGCTTTCATGGAGTAGAGAGTAGTATGCATGTTAGTTTTGATGTTTTTGTCAAAGTTGTAATGCTTTCATGTTATTTTCTCTTGTTTAGCTCTAATCCTATGGTGCATGGATGAGTTAGCAAAGCTTTGAGGTTCTTTAACCTCATTCCATAGCTTGTGCAACTTTCCATTGCATACATTTGGCACGCCGGTGGGACACTTTGTCCATCCTCCATTAATGGAGTCACTTTGAAGCTTTTTGTTTTAGTTTCTAATTTTTTTAGTTTCAATCTTTCTAGATTAGTTTCAAGCTTTCTAGATTAATTTTTCAAAGTTTTTTTGATTAGTTTCAAGTTTTTGATTTCACTAACCTTTCTTGTATTAATGGCTAAAATCAGGTTTCCTAACTAGTTAAGCTAGGTTTGTCTTGTTTTTGTGCTATTTATAAGATCAAAGGAGGTGAAGTGCTGCCAAAATTGAACCAAATCGATAAAATTTTGATATTTTTGAAAAATCACGTGTTTTTAGCCACCTACAGGAAAGGGGACACACACACCATTCGTGCGTACAAGCATAACTCTCTTTGTGTTTTTTTACACAAAGGCACGCAAGCACCAAAAAGGGGCGTGGGTACACTAACATGATGGCATAGGCATCATTAGCAATCTTCTGAAGGCCATAAATTTTTCTCCGAACTCGAAATGACTCCATTTTTGTTTTGTTGGAAAGGTATTGAAGTGAAATACACAATGGAAACATAAATTTAGGATTTTGATTTACCAAAAATTTAAGGTTTTCATTTTTATTAAACTACTCATTTCTAACATGTCTAAATGCTTTGGAAAATTTGGTCTTTGATGTTCTAACACCTTGCAAGTTTTATTTTGAATCTAAATTCTGTTTTATAGGGTGTTTTTACATGTTTGATGGTGATTTGACTTGTTTAAAAGGTTAATAAACATTACATGTTTAATCATGGGAATAAGATCACGTATGCTCTTCCCTCGCATCCCTTGGGGCGATCTTGGGAATCAGAAACGATTCTTAAGTCCTCTTGATGCTTTGAGTTTGTTAGGAATATTTGAGTAGGAATTGGCTAACTTGGCATAGTTGAATTAAAAGTGTTTTCCATTTTGATACCTTTTTGGATTTTTGAAGGCAATCACGTATGCTCTTCTCTTGCATCCTTGGATGATTTGGAGAATCGAAATAATGCCTTCTCTTTTGATGGAAAACTACTAAAAACCGTCATACAAGACCAAAATGCCATCGCTTGTCAAATAATGGAGGAATCTAAAAAAGTCAAAAAACTACTAATACGGTTGTTCTACGCAAGTTGCCAAAAGGTGTTTTGAGTAAACCACATCTAATTAAAAAAGATAAAACAAACAACATATTCATAACAATGTATTATAGGTTTCAGAAAAGGGTACGTCCCTCTCCACTCAACTAGAACATAACCCCTTTGGCATAACAGCTTAAGCTACAACAATGAGGGTGGTTCCAGGAACCCCAAAGTAGTCCACGGAAAGAGGGAACCTTGTGGATGAAACAGAAGTGCTCTGCAATACCTATTTGACTAGTAATTCCTTTGTGAGATAGAGTTACAAGTTGTCCCTACGTGACCCTTTTAAGTACACAATTTGATGCATCTGATGCCCACTAAGATTGAAAGGGGCAAAGTTGAGATACTCCCAAACTAGTCAGTGTGACTTTTTGGGTAAATCGTCTCGCTCGTGGATAATCTTTGTAGAACCTAGGACGAGAGAACCACCTAGGAAAATATACTTTGGCTAGGAGCCCACTTTGACCATTCTAAAATAGTGTTGAGTTGTGAACCATCTTTATACTGTGAAACATGTGACACGTTACTTTTGCTTAGTTTTTACTTGCCTTAGGGCGAGGCGAAACTCTGCCGAAGTAAAGAAAACATTTTTTCATCCTCATTTTGATCTACCTCCTTCAACTTCTTTTGACACTTTGTTGATAAAAGGAAGGGTGACTACCTTTGTGTTACCAATTGATTTCTTCTACCACTTTTTTGTCCGTTTACGCCCATCCATGTTTGCAAATGGGTAAGTTAAATGTCTAAAGTGTGCGGAGGTGTATTTATATCATTGGTAGCCTTTGTGATCTTGATACCCACATCAGGATCGTCATCATAGTTAGGATTGATTCATCATTTTATCTCCCTTTGACATGTTACCTCATTTGCATTGTCTTGACATAATTAAGATACTTATGTCATGTTTCTCGTAAACATGATCTAAGTTTCCGCATTGTGGCATTACGCTACCCACATTTTAACACATCCTTAGTATACTTTGACTTAGTTTGATTTCAAACATTGTCCTAAATCTTGAAAGGTGTCACTTACTTTGTTTGCATCATTTCGATACCACTTTGACACTAATATCTCACTTCTCCACAAAGCTTTATAGATGTGTCCAATTTGTGTGGTAACTGGATTACATTTGTAAACCCCACCCTTTAACATTTAGGTCTTGTTGGTTGTTGAACTTTTCATGGTATCCTTTGATTAGGAGTCACATCTACCCTTTGTTAATATTTATGCCTTGTTCATTTTGAGCTTGACGTAAATATTTACATTGTGTTGATCATCTTTGCATTGAATTATCATTTTGCACACATTTTACATAGGGAGTAGTTCCTTGTTGATTGGCTTTGTGTTTCACACTTGTGTGATTGTTCCTTGTGATTATTCATCTAGATAAATCATTTTCTAGGGCAATCCCTTTTGATCTCATTGAGATTATATCATCACAATGTTTATTTTCCTTAGACCCCCTTTAGAAAATTACACACGCATCTCTATACTTACGAAATTTCAATTGTGGTTGTTGTTATGCTTCCCAGATGGACATAGCACCTTCTTCACTTTGAAGAAGTTTTATCACACTATCCAGGCCTAGATATTTGAGATTAAAATGACACCAACAATGACTGATTATCACGCAGTTCCTCATTCTTACAATAATAAGGAATTCAATTTTCAGCGTTCACATCAAAGGATGTCCATCATGACTAAACCTCGTTTGGTTCTTCGTGCTAGAAGTCCCATTTGGGTAACTCATTCCCCACCTTCATCTCATAGTCGGTGGTATGATTTGGACACTTCTGATCCAAATTATTATTTGAGTTCCCCCCACTCTTCTTCTAATTCTAATCCAAACATTTCCTCTTCTTCTGAGGATTCCAATCCAAATATTTCCTCTGACTCTTTTGAGGATTCAGATCCAAACTACTATTCAGATTCATCTAATTTGACTCCTAAGTCATCTAATGCAACTCATATGTCATGGTCCTCCCTATCTTCACGAAACCTCTTCATCATACATTTAATGTGACTCCTACATTGTGGTCCTCCCTTTCTTCGCAGGACCCCTTTTATCAGTTACCTCAATGATGTCTTCTTCCTTTAAAGATACGTGTGACTCTAAATCCCTCCAAGCAAACATCTAATACAATTTTGTAATCATGGTCCTCTCTTTCTTTATAGGACCCTTGTTATTATTCATCGATGTGATTCTTGAATCACGGTCCTCCCCTTCTTTGCAGGACCTTCTTCATTAATCACCCCCAATAAATCTTCCTTCTTTGAAGATTCATGTGACTCAAAGTCCTTCGAGTCAAATTTCGAATCAACCCATGCATCACAATCTATAGACTTTGGACTTAATCCTACTAGTTTACAGATGATATACCATCGTATAGGTAGGTCCACACCACCTTTTTCTACTCCTGAGACATCAATCTACACATCTTCTTCATCCCCACCATCATCTTCTTCTATCAATAATCATCAAACATCTTCTAATTCTTCCACACCAAGTGAACCTCTTTCTTCCAATCAACCCCTAGTGATCGATCAACAAATCATACCGATTGACCTCTTTTAGAATGAAGAAATAATCAAGTCATTTATAGGGGCACATGAAGATATTCCTTTAGAATATTACGAGAAAGGATTCTCTTTAGACTTCGATGCGCCTGCATATTCCGAGAGAAAATTTTGATTCCTTTTATCAATAAATAGAGGAAGAGCCTCAAATCATGCAACTTGATCCTCCTCTTATTCTTCCATCTTCACATTCTTCATTAAGTGAGGAAACTCCTAGGTCTTACATTGATCCATGGCCTATCTTCTCATCACCCAATCACTCTTTGTCTATCATAATTCCTTAAGCACAATCTCTTATGGGGTCAACGCCAAGTAGCTCTTCATCTTCATCTTGGTGTGGGTCACCTTCTAGTAGCCCTCCCTCTGTTATTTGTGAGACATTTTTGAGTAGTCCACTATCTTCTATTCTTGGGGCATGCCCAACTATCCCCTTTTCTTCTAGGTGTGGATCACCCCGGGTAGTCCATATATTCTATTCTTGGGCCACATCCTAGTAGCCCATTATCTTACATCTGTGGGTCACATCCTAGTAGCCCTTCTTCTTCTATTCTTGGGCCACATCCTGGAAGCCCTTCATCATCTTCTATCAGTAGCTCACCTCCCGGTAGCACCTCTTCTTCAATCCTTAGACCATATCCTTTTCATCCATCACATTATTCTTCTACCAAATATGGTGGTAAGCCCATGGTCATTTCTCACATCAGTTCTAAACGTCCACGTTCACTTTATTCTCCTTCTTATGATCAGACAAGTCACGTGTTAGCTTATAAGAAACCCAAATAGTTTCTTGATCAAGCTCAAATCAAATCTTCAAATATCTCTATAGCTCCCAACAAATCAAATAATCTCAAAATTCTAAATCAATCGTGATTCAAGAATGCACACCAACGTAACCATAAAGTATGGTGCAAAGTGCATAAACCTCTTGATAGGTAAATTAATATCTCACATATGAAATCCAGGTTTTAGAACAAATCACACAGTCATTTATTGAGTGTGAACTCACGCGTCAATCATCAAGATCATGGATAATATCACTCTCGATAAACAAACGCACCTAGTCTCCCTTATTAAGGAAGTTTGCAAACATTGTTGTTGGATCTTACCACATAGAGTGACTTTTAGTCCCAACCTCTTACAAATGTCAAAAATCTAAAAAATACAAAACAATTCAAAAATACAAAAATATTGAGAAAACACAACAAAAATAAAAGGTACAAAGATCAAACATCGCAATCAGGTATTGTGTACACATTTATGTTTCTTTCTTCCCTTCCTTGCTATTTTTCTACAAGTTTCCCTACCATTTTCATCCCTTCGGTGATGTTTTGGTTATCTTATTCACACACATTTTTGAATTTTATCTGTATGGTATCCATTTGACCCTGGTCTTTTATTACCTTGGTAAATTAAAGAACGAATAACCTCTTAGAGATCCTATCACATTCACCATCTAATAAACTTGTTGAGAAGAACTTTTGGACATATTTGTTGACGCTTAGCCAATGTCATCATCACAATCAATTCCACCTCCTTCCATCATGCCATCAGTGGTTCTTAAACCCCTTGTCAAACAAGAGATCTGAAATAAGTTTTCAGAAAGTAAAAGAATAAAACTAAATCAAAAATCAAAAGCTAAAAGCTACAAAGCAAAAGCAAATTGATATATAACTCTCTCTTGGGGTATTTCCAATCATCTCTATCGGGGCTATAGATGCATGACTGGAAGTAGAGAAATGTTGTGATTAGAATCAAATACATCTCCATCAGGGCTATGGATGCATGGCTAGTAGTGGAGCAATGTACGGCTATCCTTTCACCATCCACTCACAAAATTTCCTTTCACAATTAATCATCCCTACACATTGGCTAGGGTGTATTCACTTGTTGTCTATTAAATATTCCCTTCAAGAGGTTATAAATTCCACGTGCACACATTGGATCTCTATGAGTAAATAGGATTAGTATGTTACCAGGCATCTTTTTTGGACCTTTTTCAGACTCTTACTCTAGTCTGTATCTTGTCTCACAATTTGTGCCTTTGTCTAATCACTTCTTCATCGCGAGGCTTCTAAGCTACATTCATATCATTCATATCGTTATTCTACTTTGTCTAGAACATCCATGTGTATAAGATTACTTGTTTTCCATGTTTTTGGACACCTTTTTCCCCTTCCAAAAAATAATCTTCCATTTCCTTTCTATCATGTGCTTTTAGGCCAAATTACGCAGGGGGCATCCTTGCTTCTTTCCCAACATTTCATTGGTTTATGTTCACCATCATGTTGAACCTATCCATAATGGCCTTAGGGCCCACTTAAACACTGTGAAGAGTTTGCCTTTGAATACTCCCACCTAATCGTTGGGGCATTTTTACATCTTCACCTTTCTCACACGCACGTGGCCTTATGCCCTTGTACATCCCATCTATCATTGGGGGCATCCATGCTTCCTCGTCTTCCTGTACATAGTTTTAGAAAAATTTCAAAAAAACAAAAACATTCAAATATGTTAGAAAAATCAAAACATTCAAATATGTTATAAAAATAACAAAAACATTCAAATATGTTAGAAAAATCAAAACATTCAAATATGTTAGAAAAATCAAAATGTTCAAATATGTTTCAGAAAAATTCTAAACAATATAAATCGTCCTACAAAATGTCACTCTTTGGTTCTCACTTGTTCATGTGTGTGACTCACGAGATCATCTTGATCTACCTCCATCAACAAAAGTTAGGTTGCTTACTTTGTCTGTACTCTTGGGCACAATGAGTTTCGTAGTGCACATTACTTTTTCATCAGACTGAAGTGTCCTCTGTTTTCCCTTTGCATGTATCCTTTTTCTTGGGCACCATCATTAACCCTTATCGTTAATTCACATAGGTCAAAATTGAAGCTTGATAACCAAAAACATTGCATCTTGTTTCTTTGTTAGTTTAGTTTGTTTACTTTCTCATATTGCATTACATTATGTATGTTGCATGGACTTAGGCATCCTTTACTTTCTCTTATTGCATTGCATTTTGTATGTTGCATGGAGTTGGTGTTTTTAGCAATGGACATTTGTTCATATAAGGTTTTTATGTCATACTACACTTTTGTTCATTCTTTTTAATAAGGACTGATGATGAAGATCTCTAGCAATATGATGAAAAATAAATTCATTTAAAAGGCACTAGATCGATGTTAGCTCATTCCCCCTTTCTCATACTCTTCTTTTATATCCCCTTTCTTTTCTTCTACTTCACCTTATCATTTCTTCTATTATCTTTTGTCATCATTTTTTTATCGTCGATCGAGTTCTTCTATCACCCCATCGACAATCGAGGGGCATCCTCCATTCTACTCATTTTTCTTCTATCCCTTCAAAATTTTCTACTTGTTTATGCTTTTCTACTTTCTTTGAATTGACATCGCTTACATCACCCCTAAGAGGGAAAATATAGACACCTAAAATATGTTTACACTTAGAATTTCATACAATCCAATCAATTAACGACACTTCGTTTAATCCCCATACTTCGTTGCATTCTCGAATGCCCATTTACGAAACTCTTTTGGTCGTATTCCTCCTATAATCAGCTTATTTGGATAATATCTCTCTTATTAGATAAACATTCCTCCTTTCAACCATTCAAAACCTCCCCAGTTCTCTTTATACCACTTCTATTGGCTTCGTCAGACGCTATCTATCACCACAATTGGTTATCCGGACCCTCTCAACTTTCAATGAGTCTCTAATCACTTGCTAATGAAGTGTAACTAGCCTAATCTGGGTTAACTAATTCTAAAGCATGTTTATCAACTCCTAAATATAAAGTGCTTTTTGAGCTTTAGTCCCACATGCACAAGAATTCCAAACTCTCCCAATTGGAAAAATATAAATGCAAGGCCAAGCCTACCTATTCAAATTACCACTTTACAAACAACTTTACATAAGCTAAATCCAAAACAAGCCTAAGAAAGATTAATAGCTCATTTGTATTAGCCAAGCTAATAAGGCATTTGATCTTGGGTCATCCACCATTAAAATAGCTTCATCTTACACCCATGTTAGGTTAGTAATGAAATAGCTAAACTTGGCTATGTAGCCATTTAGTGAGATTCATTGACCCTCATGGAGTAAACAACTAATCACACAATTTGATTGCTTAGGATCTATACTAGGTTCACTTTCATCCTTTCATGGAGTAGAGAGTAGTATGCATGTTAGTTTTTGATGTTTTTGTAAAAGTTGTAATACTTTCATGTTATTTTCTCTTGTTTAACTCTAATCCTATGGTGCATGGATGAGTTAGCAAAGCTTTGAGGTTCTTTAACTTCATTCCATAGCTTTTGAAACTTTCCATTGCATACACTGACCTTGTGAAGTCTACCCAATTCCCTTCTATGCTCTTGCCAACTTGTATGAGATTTCTTTGACATCCCCTACATAAGTTTTCTAAACCTCTTCCAAATCAGCACCCTTGCTAGCTTGAGGTTTTTTAGGGTTTATCAACTTTACACCATCTCTCTCGAGAGGTTTCCCAATTGCTTTGATATCTTTTTCAATTTGAAGTACCATGGTGAAATTTTGTCTTAGATTAGTAGGGTTCTTATCTCTTAGGTAATATGCTACCTTTTTACCAAATGCATCTTCATACTTGATTAAACAAGACTCATCACAAGGCCTCAAATTAATAGGAAGCCTTCTAAAATTTTTGTTAAACCTTGTGTTGAATTCATGAACTGATTCATTGGGATTCTTCTTGATATTTTCAAATTCAGACAAGAGAAATCTTGGATCAATCTTGTCGCCATATTGCAACCTAAATGCATTCTTCATTTCAGTCCATGAATCAATAGAATTATCAAGAAGAGCCTTATACCAATCCCTAGCATCCTGTTCTAGTGTATGAATGAAAAATTTAACATACACATCTTCAAAATCTATTTCAAAATCCTCCATCATGTTAACAAAAAGTTTGAGATGTTGATCACCAGTTATAGCATTGTAACCTTGGAATTTTGGCAACCTATTTCTAACATCTTATGGGATAGCATTTAGATAACCATCCATTCCTCTAAATTCTATAGGACCAAAGGTGTTAACAGAAAATGAAGGTCTATCTTTGAGCCATATTGTTTGGTGGAGGTGATCTTGGGGCTGACACAAGCTAATGAGGAGTACAAGGTCTTTGGGACTCAAGAATGCAGTTCATAAGATTGGTATGCTCTAAGTGCTGATTTTCTTGGAAAGTTTTATTTGAATTGAAACACGAGGTGTAGATTGAAGAAGGAACTTACAGTGTACAATGAAGGACCTTCACTAGCTGAGGCAAACAAGTTTATGAGAGGATTGCTTGAATCAGAATCACTGGAAGAAGAGTGATAATCCTCTACCAAAGGTTTATCTCTCTCACCAATGGATATATCTTTACCACGATGTCGACCTTTAACAACTCTCCAAACTCTTCTCCCTTCCAACTCGGGTTCCTTGAATTTGAAAATAACTTCTTATCATAGTCTATAACGAAGAGAGATCTTCTTCCTTCCAGTTTTACAGAGATTAGCAACACCAAAAACAAATGACAAAAAGGTAAGACACTGGTATTTATCAAGATCAGAACAACATGGAGTCACCACTAAGGATTTTCACCCTAGCTATGTAAATGCATTAAAATACTCTGTCAAATATCTATCAGCACTGAAAATCTTGCCAAACTTTATAGATCAGACCTTCCTTTCTTGAATTTATCAATCACAAATGCAAATGAAGTGCAACAACTACTGGAAACTGATAAAATTGTAGGCAAAAATTATATCTTCACTTAATCGTTACAAATTTGATTATATAATGATGCTTTAACAATGTATTTGCATGCGAGAATTTGCAAGGGACATTACTGTGGTTTGACATGAATTCAAATATCTCAAATATGTATGCACATGGATCAGACTGAACTAATAAAATATCTAACTCATAAATCTACCCTTCATTCCATCCTTATAGATCGATCGGAAGATGATACTCATATTTGTAAATGCACATAAATCACATAAGAAGTATTACTGAGGATTTGAAATCTTGAATAATGTCCCTCGCAACAGTGCAAGAAAGTGTTGGTACCTAAATTTTTCTCCTTTTCAGTCTGAGTAGCATTAGAGATATAACATGAAGCTTGAAGTTAGATAGATCATGATGTGTGTCATTTTATAGCTGGGGATGTGATCTAACTTACACTCAGATTTGTAGAGAGATGGATAGCACTCAAATAGGACTTGATCTTGTCCTAACTGTTTTAGGCTGTTCCTTTACACCAAGGTAAGATGACCTATTTTATAACCCTCAAATGGTGAAGAAGATGAAGATGTCCCTCAATTTGTGTAAATAGTATGGAAAGGGCCTTGAGAAAATATGATCAACACTCCAAATATGACTTTCACAAGTTGTCACTCCCAGATTATGGAGATATTTTCAATGCAAGGCAAGGGTTATTAAAGACATTGTATGTTCTTGATTTTCTTTGTGAATTTTTGTAGATGGATTAGATTATTTTGTTGACACACAATGCAATGCAGGGGTAGTGTGGGGTAGGATTAGTTATTTTGAATGAATTTTTGGTGGGAGATATTAGACAAGACTAACGAGAATTTGCCAAATTATTTGAGGACCTTTGCAAGGAATTTGTAAGACCTAAATAGCATAATGCTTCAAAGGGGTTAAGGTACTCCTTTAAAAAGGATATGTACACCAAATGGAGGCCCGATTCTCGCACTCTTCTACATAATCTTTGACAACCTGCCACAAAATCTTGAAGCAGATGAACCAAAAAAAGCATCCAAAAATCTCTATTTTACCATGACCTAAGTTACACCCAAATGTTTACAAACAATCTTTACATTCAAGGAAGGTAAAGTGATTTTAAATTTGTTTATCTCTTTATCAGATGTAAGCTCTTCTAAATGTGAGATTGCAAATACCACTAAACTATCAACAAGAAATGAGACCATGTATGATCAAGAGAGATTTTAAACACAAGACTACAATAGGAGAAAGAAACATAGATTGAAAACATTTTAAAACATAAGTGTATGCAAACTTTGCCAAGAGACAACACAAAATAATCCAGAATGACCAAATTTATTAGCAGGGGAATGTTATAACAACAATCTTAGTGCTTGTTGATGGCTTTACAACTGAAACCAACTCAACATGATACAAATTTGATATAGAAAGGAACTAGAAATGGTTCTCAGGCGGTTTCTCAGAGAATGGGCTTCTTCCCAAATTTTCCCGTGAAATTCTAAGTTTCTCTAACCTTTTGCATGTCAAAGAACATGCATTATATAACATTCTATTACATTTGATCCTTCTTTCCCAAGAAAAGAATATGCCCAGCATCAAGTTTGTTACAAAATTCCAACATGATTCACAGATAGGGACATTTAACAAATTTGTAACAAAAGTTGCCAAGTGTTTCAAAAAAGGTGAATCATTACAAATCCTTCATCATTATCCATTATGGAGGCATGTTTTTCATTCTCCAAGCATGCAGACCCCTTTCATTTCATTATTTCATCCTTATCCCTCCAAAATTTGATTATGCAACTTCTTGATTTGATATTTCATGTTTTGGACGGGTTGGGGCAAAATTATTTCAAAAACACCTCAAATCTACAAATTGATCCTAAAACCACTTGCATTGGTCCTTGCAGGCACAAACGACATGAATTTGCCAAAAATTGATGAAAATTGATGCAAAATTCACATTTCCACACTTCCTGGAGCAAAATGGCAGCCAAAATGAAAATGCACGATTCTGAGTTGATTTTCCCCTTTTTCTTCAATCTGAGCCCTCCACATGTCATAGTATGATTGGGAATGGATTTGGGATCATATTTTGACTTTTCAACATCTTTGGCAAAATGTTAAATTTTGACTTTTTTCTCCGCCCCTTTGCCCATGAAATTTGGTGCTAACATGTGGCATATGGTGGGTCCCATTGAAGTCGTAGCTCAATTCTACACATTTTCACCATTTTTGGAAATTGGAAAATTTTCACATTTTTCCCCACGGGCCCGCACCTCTACCTCTATCCTTGACACGTGTCCACTTCTCTATCACTAAGGATCCATGGGCTTATTTCACATTTTAACCCCTTTTTTCACCAAGGGAAAAAATTTCACTTTGCCTCCATGGGCCCACACCTCCGATTTCTTCCCTGCCACATGTCACCTTCTGATTTATCATAGAGCCATGCCTCAAATTCTCATTCTAAGTCTTTTTACCAAAAGGGAAAAATTTCCCTTTTTCCTCTGGTGACCCGCCGACCCGCTCTACCCACCATGTGTCTCCCATTGTTTCACCCAGAGGCCAGCGCTCCTAATTTTCACTCTAACTCCTTTTGTAAAAAGGGAACAATTTCACTTCTACCCCCAGTGGCCCACACCCTCCTCTGTGCCTACCACGTGTCTCCCTTTGATCCATTACTGGACCCGCGGCCCCTTCCTCACCCTTTTTCCCTTTTCGCCAAAAAGGAAAAAATCACCTAAGTCCCCCGTTAGCCTTCCATCCCGCCATTGAATGAGAATGTGACACGTGTCCCTCCTATGGAGTTATGGGGAAATTTGGATTTTTTGCCAAAACTCAAAAAACACTAAGTCTTCAAAGAAACCCATTAATTCTTGACCAACGAAAAATGGCCACGTAGGAGGAGAGGCTTGGGATTAATTTTGACGGGCAAATGACACCCGTACGACCGTAAAAAAACATAGAATTTACCAGAGATGCCTGAATTTGATTTTTTCTTCGTGGGTGAAGGATTTTTTGGTCAAAAAACAAAGGGAAATTGATTTTAGGAAATATCCAACCATGGGGATTGATTTTCGAGGAAAATAAGAAAAATACAAGAAAATTTGAGCTTAAAAGGTGGGAAAGATGGAAAATACAATCGAGGCTGGTGGATTTTGAAATTGAGGGCATAAAACAAAGCACGCATGTATATTTCTTTCAAGTTGGGGTAAAATAATAAGTTTATGTGCCATTTTAAGCATTCAATCTAGATGGGGAAATTAGCAGACCACCAAATTTGAAGAAAAATGTTTTAGAGCAAGCAAACCAAAGGGGAAAGATGGCAATATAACAGAGGATTAAAATGGGCACCAACAGGGGTCAAGATTCAAAGATTACATCGTTTCACCTTATTGTGAGTACAATGTTGAAGTGTTAACTAGGCCAAATTGTCCCTAACAACATCAACCATTGGCAAGTGTTTAACGATGATGCTCAAGTGTAAAGGTTCTTACAAAATCAAGGTGAGTTTGTAGATTAGAATATTGATTGGGAACCAATGGTGTGTGTGACTGAAGGAAGAGATACTTTGTTTGGAAAGGATATTATCCAATTTAAAACTAACACCATTCCTTGGGGTCTTGCTACACTTGAGTCCAATTTTGACAATGCTGATTACATCATCAATAGAAACATATCTACTTCAAGGGATGTGGAAGAGAATAACTTGGGAACTAGTGATAGACCAAGAAAATTTTGGTTAGGCAGTAGTCTAAACAAAGAGGAAAAATAGTCCTACCTCCAATTGTTGAAATAATATCAAGACTGTCTTTCCTGGTCATATTTAGAGCTGAAAGCATATAGAGAAGACTTATTCCAACATGAGATCCCTCTTGAGAAAGGTGCCAAACTATTCAGATAGAAGAAAAGACAAATTAATCCACTCCTCTCCATGAAAATCCAAGATGAATTGAAGAACCTGAAAGAGGGAGAGATCATTCAACCCACAAGGTATTCATCTTGGGTTGCTTGAAACCTTGTGCCGGTCGTAAAGAAAAATGGAGATATCGGACTTTGTGTAGACTTCGAGAAATATAAATAGAGGTTCATTAAAAGATAATTATCCTTTTCCAAACATGGAAAACATGTTGTAGTTAGTGAATGGATCTAAATTGTTGTCCACCTTGGATGGTTTCTCTGTTTATAATCAAGTTATTGTCAAGGAGTCGAAATATTTAAAACTACTTTTACCACTCCTTGGGAACATCTGTCTATGTGAGAATGCCTTTTGGTCTCATGAATGCTGGGCCTACCTTCTAAAGATCAATGGATGTTGCTTTTCCTGGTTACATAAATGACTTCATTGCAGTTTATCATTGTGATGTGACTGTGTTTTCAAGGAGCAGAAAAGATCACTTGCTGAAAGCACTTGGAAAGAATGTTGATCAGATGTAGAGAATATGGCATTTCTCTCAATCCAAAGAAGTGTCATTTTGGGGTGCAAAATGCCAAGCTACTTGGTCATATTTTTCAAAGGCTGGTATCATGATTGACCCTTAGATGGTAGAAGCAATCAAAAAGGTTCCAATTCCAAGAACAAAGAAGGGCATCCAATCCTTCTTTGGGAAAATCAACTTCATTAGAAGGTTTGTGTCAAATTTTTCTGAATTGAATCTTCCTATTACATGCATGTTAAATAAAGATCAAGTTATCAAGTGGAAAGATGTTGTGCTTAAAGCTTTTGAAGGAATCAAAGAAGCATTGAAAAATGCACCTATCTTGGCAGCTCCAAATTACAAGAAGCCTTTCCAAATCTTCTCCTTTGCTTCTGAAAATACTCTTGCATCTATTTTTCTCCAAAAGGATGAAGATTGGTCTGAGAGGCCTATTTCCTTCTTTAGCAAGGCTTTACAAGCTATTGAGTTAAAGTACACAATCATGGAAAAACAAGCATTTTCCTTGGTGAAAGCAACAAAGGTTTTCAAGCCTTATATCTTAAGTTCAAAAGTTGTTGCTTATGTTCCCCACACCATGGTAAAAGACATCTTAGAAAAGATCAAGATCTTAAGAAAAAGATGTAGATGGGTGAACAAACTACAAGAGTATGACATGGAAATCCAAACCAAAAAGTTGGTAAGAGGTTTGGGTCTTGCTAAACTCATGGTTGAGAGCAACTTGTAGACTGTGGAAGTGAATGAAGTAGAGGAAGAAAGGGAAGATGTTCTTGAGAAATTGGTAAGTTCTGAGTGGTACAAGGATATAATATTTTACCTTAGACACCTATGCTATCCTGATCATTTGAATAAAAATTAGAAAATATCCCTCAAGTTGGCTTCTCAAAAATACATCATCACTGAATTTGGGCTGGCTTGGAAGAACCTTGAAGGTGTCCTCTTGAAATGTATAACTGAAGATGAAGCTCCTAAAATAGTTACTGATTTCCATGGGGGATTTTGTGGAGAAAACTTTGCTGGAAGGGTTATAAAACACAATGTTTTGAGAGATGGTTATTGGTGGCCTACTCTTTTCAAATATGCAACCATGTTGGTTATAAAATGTGAAAGTTTCAGCATTTCTTTGGAAGAATGAAAGCTTTAGGCTCCCTGCCTTTGCAGCTGTATCAACTGAAGCTCCTTTCAAAGTGGGGGATGGACTTCATTGGAGAAGTTTTAAACCTTTCTAGTGCTAGACATAAGTGGATCCTTATAGCCATAAATTACTTCACTAAGTGGGTGGAAGCAATCCCCACCAAAAAAGCAACACACCAAGTTGTTATGAACTTCTTGTTGAATCATATCATATGCATATTTGGTGTGCCACTCAAGATTGTTGCTTGATAATACCATGTGATTGAGCTAAACCCTTGATAGCAATGTGCAAGGAGTATGGAACCAATCTAACTTATGCTTCAAAATATAACCCTCAAGGGAATGGACAAGTGAGTCCAGCAATAAGAACTTGTTGAAGATCATTAGGAGAACTTTAGAGTTGGAAAGAGAAAATGGGGTGAAAAACTTATATTTGTAGTTTGGGATGATTGTAATCTACCCAAAATAGCTACTTTGGTAAGATCCCATTAGAGTTGGTGTATGGAACTCAAGCTCTACTGCCCCTACATCTACAATTATCTTCATTTCAGTTTTTTTCAACAACTTGAAGATTAGGAGGTCAATCCATATGAAGCACAAATTAATCAGATTGTAGAGCTAGATGAAGAAAGAAGAGCATCCCACCAAAGGCATGTCAGATTTAGAGAGAAGTTAAAGAGGTTGTTTGACAAGAAGGTCACTCCTAGGGCCTTTAATATTGGAGATCTAGTTTTGTTGTGGGATAGAAGAAATGAAGATAAGGGAAAACTTTGAAAATTTGATGCATTGTGGATGGGCCCTTACTCCATTCATATCGTAATTGGTGAAATTACCTTTTTCTCAAGGAATTAGATGGGGAATTACTTGAATTACATATTAATGGTAGGCATCTTAAGCATTTCTTGTATTAATCCCTAAATTTGAGGTATGCACCAACTTGTACAATGTATAGTGTTTAGCTTTTGCTCTATTTTTTTGGTGTTTTTCGATCTCGTGGTTTGTATTGGTGTGTGGTAGCCATTTTTGTCAGTTTCTTAGCTAGTTTTTGGTGGATTGGCTCATGATTCTATTTTCCCAACGGATTATTTTGGCACTTGATCTACTTTTGTTCTTATGGCACTCACTTTGGGAGTGCCCATCCCCAAGCCAGGAGCCAATGTTGGTACCCATTTTGATCCTGTGCCATTTTTCCATGTTTCCCCTTTGCTCTTTGTGCTCTAGAAGCTTTTTTTCTCTTAAAATTGGTGGTATGAAACTTTTCCTCCAGATTGAATGCCTTGAAATGGTCGTAAACTTATTATTTTTCCCTAATTTGAAAGAAATATACGTGTATGCCTTATTTTATGCCCTAATTTTTCCAAATCAATGTCTCTATCATTTTTTCCACTTTTCCTGGCCTTTGCAGCTAAATTTTTTTCATTTCATGCATATTTTCCCTCAAAAATACCTTTCCATGGTCGTAAATTGCATAAAATCACTTCCCAATTTTTTTTTAATTGAAAAATTCTTCACCCACGAAGAAAAAATTGAATTTGAGCATCTCTAGTAGTTTCTACGTTTTTTGACGATCGTACGGGCGTCATTTACCCGTCAATTTCTAGCTTGCATTCATCATCAATGTGGCCATTTGTAATTGGATGGGGATCGGTGGGTTTTCTCGAAAAATTAACATTTTTTGTGCTTTGGAAAATGTTGCAAGTCACCCCCGTAGGCCCCAATGGAGGACATGTGGCATGCGGGATGCAAGACAGAGTGGCGGAGGACTTGGAAGAATTTTACCTTTTGGTAAAAAGGGATGAAAGTTGTGAAAAGGGGCACAGGCCTGCATCAAGTTAGTGGTGGATAGGTGTCAACGTTAGAGCACAAGGCGGGCTGGTTGAAGAAAATTGGGAAAAATTTCCTTGGCAAAAAAGGAGTTAAAATATGAAATGAGCCCATAGATCCTTATAGAATCATAGGAAACATGTGGTAGGGGCAAAGGGGAGTGCATTCAAGGGAGGAAAAGGGAAAAATTTTCCCTTTTAACAAAATAAGTTAGAGTGATAATTTGAAGCGTGGCCCCGCGGTAAATCAGTGACCGACATGTGATAGGGATGGAATCAGAGGCATAGGTCTGTGGGGAAAAGTGAGAAAAAATTTCTTTTTTCCAAAAAGGGTGGAAATGCGTAGAATTGAGTTATGATTCCAATGGGGCCCACCTTGGGACACGTGTTAGCACCAAATCTCAAGGGCAGAGGGGCGGAGAAAAATGTCAAAATTCTACATATTTCCAAAAAAGTTAAAAAGTCAAAAAGTGATCCCAAATCCATTTCCAATCACGTTATGACATGTGGAGGGCTTAGATTGAAGGGAGAAAGGAAAATCAATGGTAACTGTGCATTTTTCAGTTTGGCCGCCATTTGAGCTCCAGGAAGCTTGGAGATGCAAATTTTGCATCAATTTTCATCAAATTTTTGGCAAATTCATGTCGATTGTGCTTGCAAGGACCAATGCAATTGGTGTTAAGGATCAATTTGTAGATTTGAGATGTTTTTGAAGTAAATTTTTTCCCTAGCCCGTGTAAAAACGTAAAATATCAAATCAAGAAGTTACAGAGCCAAATTTTGGATGGATAAGGATGAAATAATGAAATGAAAGGGGCTCTGCATGCTTTGAGGATGAAAAATGTGCCCCCACAATGGATAATGATGAAAATTTTGTAATGATTCACCTTTTGAAACAATAACTAGCAACTTTTCACTAGTCGTTAGATGTCATTTTCCAAAATTGCAGAAAGCAAAGGTGCTCGAATATTCCATTTTGGAGGGAAGATTTGTGAGTGAGTGAGTGAAAAATTTATATATTGCATGAATTTGTTATGAAAATGGTTGGAAAAACTTAGAATTTTAAAGGAAAATCTGGGAAAAATCCCATTCTTTGAGAAACCACACGAGAACCATTTATGATTCCTTTTTGCATCATATTTGTATCATGTTGAGTTGGTTTCAGTTGTAAAGCCATCAACAAGCTCGAGATTATTCTTATAACATTCCCCCTTTGATAAATTTGGTCATTCTGGATTATTTTGTGTTGTCTCTTGGCAAAATTTTCATACACTTATGTTTCAAAATGTTTTCAATCTGTGTTTCTTGCTCCTATTGTAGTTTTGTGTTTAAAATCTCTCTTGATCATACATGGTCTCATTTATTGTCGATAGTTTAGTGGAATTTGCAATCTCACATTGAAGAGCTTTCATCGATAAAGAGATAAAAAAATTTAAAATCACTTTACCTTCCTTGAATTCAGAGATTGTTTGTAAACCTTTGGGTGCACCTTAGGTCATGATAAAATAGATATTTCTGGATGCTTTGTTGGTTCATCTACTTCAAGATTTTGTGGCAGGTTGTCAAATATTATGTGGAAGAGTGAAAATCTAGGCCTCCATTCGGTGCACATATCCTGGTTGAAGGAGTACTTTAACCCCTTTAAAGCATTCTATTGTTTATATCTTACAATATTTTTGCAAAGGTCCTCAAAGAATTTGGAAAATTATGGTTAGTCTTTTCTAAAATCTCCCACCAAAATTTCATTCAAACAAACCAATCCTACCTATAATACCCCTGCATTGCATTGTGTGTCAACAAAAGAATACAATCCATTTACAAAAATGCACAAAGAAAATCAGGATCATACAATGTCTTCAGTAACCCTTTCCTTGTCTTGAAAGCATTTCCATCATTTAGTAGTGACAACTCTGTTGAGTTTGAATAATGGGAAATTGATCATGTTTTCTCAAGGCCATTTTCATACTATTTACACAAATTGAGGGATATCTTCATCTCCTTCACCATTTTAGGGTTACAAAATAGGTTCTCTTACCTTAGTTGAAAGGCACAACCTAAAACAGTTAAGACAAGATCAAGCCCTATTTGAGTCCTATCCATCTCTCCACAAATCGATTGCCGTTAAATCACATCCTGGCTACAAAATGACATACATCATGATCTATCTGTCTTAAAGCTTCATGTCATATCTTTATTGCTGCTCAGACTGAGAAGGAGAACAAATTTTTGTACCAACAGGCCTCATATTCAGAACCATTATTTGAACAAGAAAACTGAAATCTAAAGGCTTAATAATACTTCATACCTTTGGGAGACACAATCATAGCTCCTCCTCCAGCTCCTTGTCTACTCCTTGAACCATCAAAGAATAATTTCCATACCTCATTGTCATCTTTATGTTCTGGCTTGGTTAAGGTAGGAAGAGGGTGATTTTCTTCATGTAGAAGGTAGACACCCAACTTAGATTTTTCCATTTCTTTATAGGGGTCAAAAGCATGTCTTTTGCTGGCCCACTCATCTAGAGTCAAGTATGGGATACATTCCACCTTGGTATTTGCTTCATTGGTGCTTAGAAGGTCTTCCGATCAAAGGTGAGCGATTAGCATTTATTGGGATAGGTACATAGGATTCAATGTGATAGTCAGTAATAGGTTCAAATCTAATTGTGTCCTTTCCCCATACCTTGTCCTAAAGAGCATATGTGACCAATCAGTAGACAGTGTAGCCTCCAATTTTTGTAGTGAAGTCCTTAGACAGACACAACGCAAAATGTGGTGGCAAATCTATGATGGACACATTTTGCAAGATAGTCACATTGGGGCAGGCATGTAGGGTGAGGCTCAAATCTTTGATGATTCCACATTGGTTACTACTGTCCCATCTAATTGAACTACTCCTCTAGAGATAACCTCATATTGGAGACCCAACCAGTCGGCTATTTGTTTGGGCATCACATAACTACTAGCCCCGAAGTCAATCATAAAATTGTGCACTAATTTGTCCCCAATAATTAATGAGACATAGAATGGAGGGGGTCTCAAGTTCTTACCTTGTTGTCCTCCTTAGTTCTTCTCAGGTTGAACTGCATTGGAAAGCACTCTCTCTGACTGATTAGGGGGTTGATTTGAGCTTGACCAATTTTTCATGGCATTTTACAATAGATCCCTTTGACTTAGAATGGCCAATGACTCCCATAGTGAAATTCTCACACTTTTCCTTTTCATATTCTAAATAATATTGAATGAGCTATCTTTTAACTACTCTTTCCCAGACACATTTCTTTCTTGCACGTAGTTTGTTACAACCAGTGCCTGACTAGATTGGGAATGTGGCTTGGATTGGTGTTGCATGTTGGGAGTTGCACTTGGAACACCAGAACCTTGTGGAGTGATGGAAGGTTAAGGGTTACCTAATTCAGTGGTTGACCCTCTCCAATACTTCTCTTTTTGGACCGTGTATTGGCAGCTACAATTTGAGGAGGGAACTGATTCATCCCACAAAAGTTTTAAGCCTTCCACTTTACAAACATGGTCTCTCCTAGAGGTTAACTTTATTGAGCTTCTTGATGTTGATCTCCTTCCTGACTAGGCTCTTGTGACACCATACTGGTTTGCACCATTAGAGGTTGACTCAGAGCACCATTAAAACACATGGATTGGTTATGTGGTTGACTGCATGGAAAACACCAATCATATTCCTGTGCCATATTGTTCAGTGCAAGGACCAATGCCTTTGATGTTGAAGCTATATTTGGATCATAGGACCTAAAAGTTCTAGTAGCTTGAGGTTGTCTTTGATTTTGATTCTGATTTGTAGAATGAGGTGGTGGCCTATTATGTTGGTAATGGGGTCTAGTTTGATATTGAGCCTAAGGCTGATATGGCCTAGAGCTCCATGCTTACTGCCTTTTGATGGTCACTAGTTTATTTTCCAGGTTTTACAATTGCTTCATCACTTCTTGAAGCTCTTTATAGGTATTAGATGGTGAAGTAGAAGCTTCAGCTAAGCTTTAATTCCTAGGAGTGGGTATAGGAGCTAATGTGGGTGCTTGGTTAGTATCTGGGCTTCCTAACTCAAGGTACAGGGGTATGGATGGTCTAGGAGTGATTTTTTCAGCTTGAATCAAAGCAGTTTTCAGACCCTATAGAGTGGTTGTAGGATGCACATAATGTAGTGCCCCCATTGATTGAATTATTATAGAAATATCATAATTTAAATCCCTAAGAAAGTATAAGAAAGCACCTTCATTAGTGGGATTTACTGCTATTGGAATCCTATCCCAAGTTCTCTGGAATCTAAGGTTGAAGTCAGTCAGTTTTTCATTTGGGGCTCTCTTGATTGATGTTAGTTATTCTAACAAAGACAAGTTATCACCTTTTTCCCCAAAATGATTATGAAGGGTCATGCACAACTGGTTCTAGTTCGGATGGAGCTGTTGTAATAATCCTGAACCATTTTGAAGGCTTCCCTTTGAGTGAAAAGGTGAGAAACTTGACTGCTATGTCCATTTCATGAATCTCATGGATTGTGCAGACATTTGCAATATCTTGGACATGATCACCCGAGAGAATTTTGGTTCTCCCAGTGAAATATGGGATACTCTTTAATGCTGCAATAGGAATTGGATTTTGTGCATTCAAGGCAAGTGGACTACTACCAGTGAAATTAACATAAGGATTTGGATGAGCCATTCGATTGGCCTGAGCACTCCTCTTGATTGAATGAATGGTCTGCCGGGAGGAGGTGTTGATAAATCTCTACTTGGTGGGGATAGAGACCTCTGAAATCTTTTTCTTCTCCCTTTGTCTAGGGATAAGTCTAAATAGACAAACAATCCCTCTTCTCTGGTTCTTGACCGTGTTTGTATTCTTCTCATGAATTTACTTTGACTACAAACCCGGTTGATTTGTTTCTTTTGGAGTCACGGATATACATTTTTAAAAGCTTCTTAAAATCCTAGAATCACAGCAAGAGTATATCAATCCCTGCTATAATAAGATGGAGACTTCTTGGTCCCACTAGACATGCCAAAAATGTTAGTGCAGAATCACAACACCCCCAAAATGAGCTCTAAAAGATCTTCTTTTCTAAGGCAAGCTCATTTAGTGTGATTGCATAACATGGAACTTTTCCTAAGGTGTGGGACCTTACAAATTGGAAAATCTCTCTAGATTTAAAGGTTGGTTCCTTATCCCTCTATTCAGGTGCATACGTAAGGATTTGTAGAGGATCTATATCTATACCTAGTCTAAAGCTTGCCAAGGAGATAGGGATAAAAGAGTACAAAAATGAGAAATAACTAAACTACCAGGTGATGCACCAAAGGAATGATGAATACTTAGTTTACCTTCGACACAAACCAATAAAAATGTATACAGTAAACAAGCACAGATAGCCAGACGTGTAATGAGAGACCAGATAGAAGCAAAAGAAGTAAGAAGGATCTGAGATCGATCACAAACATATTTTATTGCTCCAAAGATTGATACAGTTCATTACAAAATAGCCAAATGACAGAGACATGTTACAGTTTTAATGGAAGGCCTGAACCCCACAAATATTTTGCTAGAAGGAGAAGGGAGCCTGCAAAACTAAGAATATCCAACCCTTTACAATGAACCCTGCATCTATCTTTATAAGTTCGGCTGAGAGAAGAGAGAGAGAGAGAGAGAGAGAGAGAATTGGGAAAATTCAGGTTGAGGCTTAACCACCATTGTTAATGCCTCTGCTAAAATCTGCCCCAAATCCATCTTTTGCATCGATCCTTGGTTTGGTGCCTTGAAGGAAGAGGAAACGGAAAAAATAGATCGAATCCAATCTGGTTGTTGAGACTGATGATCCTACATTGAAATATTAAATACTTTTATCCATTTTACCTCCACCTAACTTCCCAAAAATTAAATTTTCAGACTCCCATGGCATAGAAGAGATTGAGATCTTTCCAATGGTGTCATATTTGCAATATTTTGAGCCCTGGGTCAAAAGATATGCCCCTTTGAAGTTTGAATCAATTCCATACAAATGGGTGGGAAAAAATTTGAAAAATGGGTCCCCCTTTTGGATTGGGACATGTGACAAGATTGGAACAAAATTTGGGCCCACGGGTCCGTAATTCACCTTTTATCCTTTTGGGCAAAAAACACAAAACTTAAAAAGTTCCGCAGCCCCAGAAGCTCCACACGGACACGTGGCCCCTTTTGGTTAGATGGGAAATGCACTCCCATTCTTACCTTTATGCCTTTTGGGAGAAAGTAAAATTTTCACCTTTTGCCTCAACTCCCTGCCTTGACTTTGACTCAGGTCTAAATGTTGACTTTTCCCCTGGACGGAGTTGTAGGCCATTTTGTAACTTTTGGTCCCTTTTGAGGCAAAGGGCGAAAAATCAACCTTTTCCCTAACGCCCCACTTTCCTCTGGGACACATGTCACTCTAGCGCTTGTTTGGAAACCTTTTCTCTATTTGACCCTTGAATCAACGCCATTGAGACACTTGGTAGCCTCGTTGGCCTGTTTATGCATTGACTATTCAACTGACTCTGCCCCCTTTGGTAGAACACGTGGAGGCACCTCACTTGTTTACAAACCTGACCCAAATTTTTCCTTTGGAGGAGCGCCGAGTTGACACTTGTCGACCTCTCGCGATCTCTAGACTTTTCAACAGTCTTCTTACTTTTAGACTTTGGGCTACATGGCGAGCTTGCACTCATTTGGGTCTCGCCTTTGGGCCAACTCTTGGAAATGTGCCAAGCTAACACTTGGCACTCTCCGCTTACACTTCTATACTTAGTCAATTTTGAGGCCCACCCTGTCCACCTTTGACTCAGTTTGACCATTTGCTACATGGAGGGCCGGCACAAGTTTGAGCTTCTCTTTTTGGATTCACTTTTGGAGAAGCATCGTTGGGACACGTGGCCTCTTCCGCTGCCTCCTTCATACTTAGTCAATTTTGTCCCTTTTCCTAAATCATTTCAAGCCTAGGGACTTTGAATATTTGTTGTTCTTCCTCCTTCTTGCTTCTAGCTCCTTGCTGCATTGATCCTCATTTTTGTCCCCTGCAATTTCATAGTTTTTCCTTGCCTAGATTTGGAGAATGGATTTAAGATGTAGAAATGGCCCGACAGAGTCGTTTCTTTTTGTGCAGGATCCTTTTCTCTTCTTTATCCCCACCACTTCATTGTTGGACCTTTTTGCTTCTAATTTATAGGATTGAGTGCATTTCCTTAGGTTTCTCCTATGCAGGGTCATGTTTCAATCCAATATTTAGCTCGGGGTGAAATATGGATAACAACTACATTTAGAAAAACCTAGTGCTCCTCGGAATTAGAATCTTGATGTCTTCAAAAAACCATTCCTTAACCATTCTTAATTGAGTAGAAACCCTAAATGAACAATTTACAAACCCATCATACCATAAACACCATCAATAAAACATCACCCATTACCAAATCATCATCCACACTCACCCCCAAAGTAACTCACCTAAATCAACATCCAAACAATCAGAATCATCCCCACAATCGTATTTCCAAAACAAAACCTCTACATCCATAAGTATAGCCCCTTCATCCAACCCTTCTAAGAATATTTCAAAAACAACCAGTCATCCAAATTACAAAAAAATTCTGTGAAAAATTCATCGCACACTATAATCTATGTGGCCCCCTGGAATTTTCGCCTCCTCATCTAAAAAAGTCACCATTAAAAACCATTCCACTAAACCTATGCAAAATATCAAACATTGACCCTCTATCCTCATGCCCCATCCCTCATGCACACCATCTATAATGCCATCAAAAATACTTATCGAAAAATAACCAAAAACCCTACATCGAATATAATTCATCCCAAGACATTTAAATAAAAAAACATCGTTTCCTTCCACCTCCACATCAAAAGGACACTATGAAGCTATTTTAGAAAAACTACTTCAACAATCACTCATAGTGTTACCTCCCCTTAAATCATCTAACACTCGAGGTTGGAAACCATCTTGGTATAAATTTTAAACCTTCTATGACTACCATTAGATACCTAGACACTTTATTGAAGAATGTAAATCCTTTCACACAACCATTAAAAATATTGAAGAAAAAGGCCTTCACCTACATGTGTGGGTTCCACATGGGACCTTGTAGATTTTAAGGATTCTTTTTCATTGATTTAAGACCATATTTCAAAAATAATGGATTGATTTGATTGTCGAAACATTTATGAACAATCATTTAGAATTCAGACGGTCAAAACCCTCATAGCAGAAAGTGATAGAAGAATGATGAATTATATTGACACAAAATTATTTTAGCATGTAAATTTGATGCATCATTTTTATTTAGGACACTTCAAGGCTCTTGATGGTGGTGGTTTGATGTTTTAGTTATTTCAGGAAGTGAGAGAAAAATCCTTATTTTGTGGAAATTTGTAGTTTTGGGCTAAGATGGAAGCTTCAGCATGAAAAGTAAACTATTCTAGAATCATTAAGAGATGTGATACATTTACATGAAAATATCTAATTACAGTAGAGAAAATGGAAGATATAAGTCCTCAAAGTTTCCCTACCAATTTTGGCCTAGAAGGGCTAAAACTTAGTCTTGAGGTTTGAGGTAAGTTTGATGAATTTGCATGTCGGCGCAAAGTTCTTTGGAATTTTACAACTTGGTATAGTCCCTCATGATTTTTTTGAATAGTTTGTTTGATCTGGAAGTATTTTTCACGATGAATACCCAATGGCCTAAATTTTCCATATTATGCCTATCTAAAAGGTGACTGAAAAAGTGTGTTATAGTGAATTTCTACATGTGATTTATTCATATAAATTCTTTAAGTAGTGTTTCAAGTATCCTTTGAATTTTTTGAAGTGGTTTCATTTCTTGGAAGTGATAATGAAGACATTTGAGAAATTTTCTCTCAAAACTGGTTCTTTAGTCCAGTTTGGCAGTTTTGAGAAGTTTCAAAGATTGGCTTGGTTGGAGGCATTGTCTTTGTGTTTTTTCCGGATAAAATGAGTTTTCAAGAAATTATACTCATATGTATCTTAAATGGTATTTTTATCTCTATTTTTTCCCTAAAAAATTGATCAAACATGGCCCCATGCAGGAAAGAAATTCAAAAAATGGTTCCATCAAACGAGCCCACGCTTCAAATCCAATAAACAAGTTATAAGCGGCAGTTCTAAATTGGAGTAGCAAGGTTGGCTAAGGTGAAAATAGTGTCAGAGAACTAGAGGCTCAAAGGAGAAGAAACATAGAAGGCTCAAAGTGTTTGGGCTTTGAAAATGGTTGAGAGAGGACCCAAAGACAACTAAGTATGGTGGAAATAGCAAAAGCTGCCAAGTGTCCAAATAGCGCACCTCCAAATATTAAATCCCAAACCGAAGACCCAAACAAGTGTCAGGCCTCCATGTATCTAGAACCCCAAAATTTACACCGGCCGTTGAAAAGTCTTTGACTCAGCGGAAGGTGCCAAGTGTCGGCTCAACACAATTTCAAGATGGGAGCCCAAGGCAGAGACTCAAACTTGCACCAGCCCTCCATGTGGCCAATGGTCAATAGAGGTCAAATTCAAAAGTGAGAGCGGGCCCAAAATGACTAAGTATAGAGAACCAATGGAAGCCTCCACATGTCTGAATGATGTAATTTCAAAAGGAAATGCGGAGGCATTCCCAAACAAGAGCGGGCTCACCATGTCTCAGTGTCTAAAAGGGATAGAGTCGGGGTTGAATAGTCAAAGAAGAGGCAGCGAGGCCGGTGGAAGGAACCAAGTATCGGTGTGGTGCTACTTCAAAATAAAAAGTTGGAGTGGGCTTTCCAAACAAGCACCAAGCTGTATGTATCTGAGGTCGACTTTTGGTACCGCAAGAAAAGGACTCGGGTAAAATACAAAGAAGCCTTAAGGAGCCTATGGAATCTGCCATGTGTCGGTCAGACATGATTTCAAGAGTGAAAGGAAGGGTCTGAATCTTCAAGATGTGCAAGGCCGCTAAGTGGACCATGTATGGATTGAATCTTTAAAATATTGCGCACCCGTGACCCTAATATTCAAATGGCCATATATTTTGACTAGAAACTCAGATTTTGGTGGGAGTAGACTTTTTGGAAAATTCTTGATACCATCTATGCCATGGAAACAAAAATATAATTCTTAAAATGATTTAGTGGGAAAAATGGTAAAACATCTTCTAGGACATTAATACATAATCGATTTCTTCAACTACCCTGATTTGATATTTTAATCCGCCATCTTTCTTTTTTAGCACACCAAGCAGACATAGGGAACTAGAATTGACATTTTGATGCCTATTAAAACAACCCAATTGAGACCCAAGAAACAACCTATGGTTAGTTAGAAAATTATGGAAGAATTTTTTTGATTATAAGTGTCACAACCAAGTTGTAAGACAACAATTGACACTATCAAAGTTCAAACAAATCTAAATTACCAGAACATATTTTTCCTTCATCAATAAACATCAAGCTCACATGGTTCAAATTTTACGGTTAGAATTCTCAGTTAGGTGTAGGGAGAAATTTACCTCCATACCCACTCTCTAACAAAGCTCAGATTTTTAAATTGATTTTTCTCATACTTAACGGTTTCAAAATTTCCCTAAATCATTCCCATTGGATAGAAAATTTTCTCACCTTTCTGGTGATATAAATAAGTCCTCCTAACTCCTTTAGAAACTCAAGATATGGACTGGCGGAGTTTAGGGATCAAATTTTCCCCAAGGGGACACATGTCAAGCAGGGGTGAAGGGAAAATTTTGGGTTGATGGGTCACGAAGCGGCGTTTGGAATTTTTCCTTGTCTTTGGAGAAATTTCCCAAATGTACCTGTGCCTTTGTAGGTCCTCCAAGGACACGTGGCGGCCTCTGAGTTGTCACCAGTAATCAAGGGAAGGAAGGGCAGAGCGGCGGAAGAATTTGGGGCATTTTGCTCGAAGGGAAGAAAAGCCAAACAACGACCATGCACCCGCGGGTCCGCCAAGGACACGTGGTGCTCCCAACTCACTCACTGCGGGAAGAAGAGAGAGGGAGAGGTGGGCAGAGAATATTGGTGAATTTCACCAAAGGGGAGATAAGGGGAAAGGTTGGATGCGCGGGTCCGTGCACCCGCAGATGAAATTACCCAAGGCGAGGGCAGAAGTGTGGGGCCACAGATGGTCCAATGGAAATTTTCACAAACAAAAATTTCAAAAGCAAAAGGTTGCATGGGTCTTGTCTACCCTGCTTTCACCCCCCCAAACTGCCATGTTGCGCTCTGTGATTGGTCACGGGATGGCACGGAAAAAGCTAAAAATTTTCCAGAATTTTCAAAAGGTCTAAGGAGAAAAGAAAATGTCACGCCTCTGTTTCTACCCCATGAGGACACTTGGCACCCTCTCATTAGTTGTGGGCTAGTAGAGGAAAAGATGAAAAATTTCTTGAGCCAAAATTTTCAAAAATCTTTCTAATGAGTTTTTGACAGGAAATTTTTGAGGAGTGGGCCCGCTAGGGAAAATTTTCCCAATTTTTTCCGCGAAGGTAGAAAAACTTCAAAGTTTCATAACTTGAGCTAGAAAGCTCATTTTTGGGAAAACAAGAACTTTTTGGAAATCTCTCAATGCCTTATTTGCACAAGAATCATAAATTTTACTTTTTGATAATGTTTAGAGGGTCAATTTTACAAAAACAATTTGCAGGATTTTAATTAGCAAACTAGTAATTTTTAACTTCTAAATTTGATTAAATTGGATCTCCTCCTTCACTCAACATGTCAAACAGACATCTAGGATTGCTCTAGGAAGGATTTAGAATGTTTTAGGGAAGTAAAAAAATTTCAATTTCTTCAAGTTGTTTTTTCCCATCAAATGATAGAAAAGTGACTGTTAGAGGGATTAGATTCAATTTTGCAATGGTTAAATTTTTTTCTTAAGTTTTCTTTGTCAATTTGAGTTCATTTATGAAACAACATACTAGATTTTAACATCTCCAAGTTGATTAATGTGTGTAGGTCCGAACTGTACATTTTTATTAAAATTAATTTCCAGTTTTAAGTTTGTAAAAAATATCCCATTTCTAGAAATTTGTTTATCAAATTCATCCTTCAAATATGGCACTTCATTCCTAAACTAGTCCAATACATTCAGTTGTTTATAAACAAACTATTTCAAAGCTAAATTGTAAATCTGATTTCCACTTTAATATATTTTTTAAAAAAAGAAACAATGCAATATATATCCCTCATACGTATTTCTTCTTCTTTCGATTTTTAAAACAGAGATTCCAATTACAATTTTATATTCCAACTCAACCCAACAATGCAATGAGAAGTAAACTTCAATTCTTTATTAACTCCAAAGAGAATACATCTATACATGTTTCATTCCTTGAAAACAATTAACAGAGTTCTATTTATTTCCAATAACAACACAGAATGTACATGTCTTTCACAATTCCAACATCTAACTTCATAATCAAATTACATCTTTATTTTACAAAATACATATTACAATTTCATTCACTTCAAGTGGGAAGGGTTACAAATGACCTGTGTTTTCACAAGAATTTATCAAACTTTATTTTTCCTTTGTTTAGGATAGAACATGCACATTTTCTCTTTCTCAAAGTTGATCACAATAAAAGAGGGGGAAAGGAAACGCTCTCCACCCAACCAAGACATCCAATGAAAGGAGAAGCCTTCCTTCATCATTGGCCCCCGAGCCCCAACCAAAATATAATAATAGGTGCAATTCAACCCATGACAACAACTAGCTTCCACAACACATAGCATTCTTTCAAACATGCACATTCTAATAGAAAACATAGATCAATAGAAAATAGCAGTTTACAACTACAAATTAAAACATAAAAATAAAAACTCAAGCTTGGTCATGCAACCCAAAGGAGCAAGGTCTATGGGGAAGCTACTTATGCCTCCTAATTGGGAATTGGGCATCCACCAAGAATAACAAACCGCCAATAAATTTCACCATAGATATCCTTATGCCCCCACAAATCCCTCCCTATGCCCCCACATATTTCATTATGCCCCCACAAAGTAATAAATGCAAGCTATTTCTTTTCCATGGTGGATCCCAAACCCAAAATCCCTCCACAAAATTGTGATTCCAATGGCATTCCTTATGACCCCCATGGATTCCCCATAGCCTTCAACTACACCTTCCCTAAGGCGGTCTCCCAACCAACCAACAAATAAAACTAACATGCACCATTCACACAACATAGCAAGATAATAACAACATAAAAGGAGAGTTAAATTCCTACCTCTCCATGGTTACTTTTCTTCCAAACAACAAGCTTTTCAATACAATAACATAGCTCCAAAAACAATGTCGAGTATAAAGATATCTCCAAATTCCTCCACAATCCACAAGAGCCCCAAAACAACAAAAATGTTGCCCCAAGGAAGAATGCAAAAAGGTTCAACAACCCAAAACAAGCAAGGAGTTTGAATTATATAGAAGAGGGAGAGGAGAGGATGATGTGGATCCATGTAGGATGCCACATCACACATCCTCCAATTCAAACACAAAAGACAAAATCCATTCTCCCAAGCACAATAAAGAGGTGGGTGAAAATGACAAGTTACTTGCACACTCCAAAAATCCCACACCTCAAGGGACAACAAAATTAAATAAAATGTAAGAAAGTGCAATTAAAAACATGCAACATGACTTAATAAAATGCATTATAAAAATCAAAAATCACATCTCCAACCATAAGTATGGTTGGTAAATTAAATTTAGAGGCACGGGACAAGTTTTACTTGTCCCATGAGTCTCCAAAAGTGGTCCCAAGGACAAATTCGAATTTTTCATGGAGGTGGAGTATTTCATACTCCAAAACTGACTTACACAAGCTCTTACACAACTTACACATCCCTTACATATTAAATGAAAATAGCCAACAACTCTTATAATTACTTTCCCATATCCCAATTTAATTTATTTAAATTTTAATCATATGATTCTCACATTAATTCTATCACAATTTAATTAATTAAAAGAAGGGAACACATTACTAATAAAATACATACAACAATAATAAAATAAACACATTAATTAAAATACACAAACCCATGGTCACATATAAAGGAAATCCCCCATGGGAATCCCTAACAAAACAACACTCAACATAATAAAACAAGTTGCCATGGTGACCTTGTCGAATTCACTTAGAATTCCATTTTGGTTGGTCTCGATGCCCGATGTTTTGTTGTGATATTTTTAAGATGCAAAATAAAAATACTCCTTTGGCCTCGTGGCCATATCAGAACATCCAATATGATACAATTAAAATCACAAAATCATCTAAGTGAATCACAGCAACATCTAAGTAACAACTACATCAATTGCATTTTTAATCAACAACTATATCATCATCAAATAATGTCCATTTTCTAGATCAACTCATAATATCCAAATCACATGTCTGAACAACATCCATAAAACATCCATGTCAAGTGATATATCATCATCCACATATAAGGTGTCTCTAATAATCATCAGGCATCATAATCAAATCAAGATCAACAATAATCCATGATCAATGTCTAACAACATACTAAATCAAAACATAATAATGTCTATAATGTAATCATAGTATCCAAATAGGTATCAAAGATGTCAAAGGGAAGTGGGCACTACATCCCCCTCCCCTTAGACTCGACTTCCTCCTGGAAGTCACTGGAACAAATGTGGAAATTGAACTCGTAATGAAGTAGCATCCTCCCATGTAGCTACAGTCTCATCATATTTGTCCCACTACACCCGAACTGATCAACCTCTCTACCTCGAAGGCCCAAGGTCATGCGATCTAAGATGTGAACAGGCTCCACCATCACCTACCCCTGATCATGCACCTACAATGATGTCCAATCTAACAATGAGAAGGATCTGCAATATATCTCCTAAGGATCGAAACATAACAAACATCATGTACGCGAGACAAGCTGGGTGGCAATGCTAGATGGTAGGCCAAAGGGTTGATATGCTCCAAGATCTCAAAAGAACCCACAAATCTAGGAGCTAACTTAGAACCTTTTCCATAATGGATAGGGCTCTTGTGTGGCTTAACACAAAGGAACACCTTCATGCCCACATTGAAACTACGATCGATCCTATGTTGATCCACATACTTCTTCTTCCTGTCCTGTGCCTCCTGCAACCTCTACCTGATCAACACTACCTATTGCTCCATGTCCTATAAAAGAGCTGGTCTAAGAGATACTCTATCCTCTAACCTATCCCAGCTAAGAGGTGTCCTACACTCTCTACCATACTAATCCTGAAAAGGATCCATGCCTATAGAACTCGGGAAACTGTTATTTTAGGTAAAATCCACTAAGTATAGGTACGAGATATGGAACTTCTTATATGCCATAGTGGAGAAAAGTTACTGATTAAACAAAACATGTTAGATCCTATATAAAATATTATTTGGAAAATTTAGATATATTTTAATATAGAATGTAATTTAAAGTATTCCTAAGCTAATAATATATTGCGGTATCTAATAATAAATTTTACAAAAAACAAAAAAAATAGTCACATGTTGCAAAACATGACATTAATACATGTCTCGAGTTGAACTTAAAAGAGAAAAATCCAAGGTTGATATTTCAAAAGAAAGATTTTTAAAATTTTCATATGAAACTTCAAATCCAAGTTAATGCTTCTATTGTGCCTTCTCATTTATAAAAGTGACTAATTTTAACTATAATAAAAAAATTCTTTTTTTGTTTTTAGGTGGCCATATTTATGATGGGTGTGGTAGGGTGGTTTAAGTTGAGGTCATTACAGAAGGAATCCATGTTTTTAAAGCAAGGCATAATTTGTGTGACATGCATAGCCTACGGGAGATGGGAGAAGACATCAATTAACATATAGAAATTCTCTATAGGAAAAAGTATTGCTTTAAATTTTTTCGTGTAGGAAGGGAAAGTAAGTAATTTCAAATTCGGTTGATATTATCCGACAAATTAGATTTGCAAATTTGATTATGACTGAAATATTTATATAACCCATTTTTTTAAATAAGCAAACTTTTAGAAAAAATACATTTCTACTTCATAGAGCATTCCTGCTTCGCTAAGCATTCCCACTTCATGATAATATGGAGGACAAAATGACACTTCGACCAACCGACATACATACAAGAGGCATTCTTTGACAAATCCACATTTTCTTATTGTTTGTGTAGAATCAAGTAAATAGGACAATATTACTAATAAATATCAAGGAGAGGATTGGGAGAAGCAACTACTGTAAATGACGTTATCAAAGGTTGTCGATCCGATGCCATGGTATCTCAAAATATTTGTAGTAAAGGAAATAAAAATTATGTTTTATGAGTTTAACCATTTGGAAATAGGGGCTTCAACATCCCTCGTATAAAGCCGACTTTCACTTCGTTGTGACTATGAAATATACCAAGGTCTATAATGGGCACAACAAAATGTCACCAAAACAACACATCCAATCGCAACAAATTTGATATCTTTCTAACCGTGTTATAGGGTTGTTAGACCTAATCCTTGGGCATACTTGACTATACGGATGAATTTTGAGCAAAAACAATGAAAATAGAAAAGTTCAAATTACTGAAGCTTCTAGTTTTTTTATAAGAAATTTATAAAAATAGTAATCAATTTGACAAAGAAAAAAATACAATGGTCTTACCACTACAAGGTGTGAGAACCACCATCAATACATGTAGTACAAGATAATGGTTGGTAGTAAATTATACCCATCGATGTAATTACATACCGAATGTGGAATGTGTAATTAAATCTCAAATGGTTACCTTGACATATCCTACTAGTCAAGCATCTTTCCATTCATTTGAAGTGTTCCTCACCTTTTTTCAACCCTTTCATCACTACCTCCTCCATCTTTTCATTTCATTTCATATATATGTAGATTACATTAACACACTTTAATGTAATGTCAACACTATCATAAAACAATTTTTGTGAGATACCCCAACAATGTATATTAACAGCAACCTACTCAAAATTAAACAACAAAAACCTTTCTAGAAACTAAGAATAATTAAGCACATGACACATTATTATAGTACAAACCTATTTTCTTATATTGTTTCATTTAGCATTTGCAATAATCTACACAAGAACATTTTCCATAGTTAAAATGAAGGAAATGGTTCCCATTTCTCACAACAATTTCTCTTGCAACAATCTTGGAGATAAATTTCATTGCAGTGTGGCAATGAGCACATACCCGAAGGCTCTTAACAACTATAATAGTTGTTCCAAGGGCGTGGTTGCCAAACCAAATGTAGTTGCCAACTTTTCACAATGGTGGTAGAGAAATAATTATTTTCCTCCTCTTCCACATCATTAAGTAAATGTCTTTAATCTGAAAAATAACATGTTGCCTTCATCTCCCAAGCCAATTTCTCCAAATTTGCATAGATCTCCTTGTCTGTAAATGAGGGGGATAGAAGTAATTGATGACTTTTTCAATGTTGAATTTCATCCAAAAGTTTACCACATATTGGAATAAACAGATAAAACGATTACTTACCAATGTCGTTCACATCGTCCAGATTGTGGCGCAGTGCAGTAAGTAAGTCCATTCGGGAGTTACAGCAAAATCTATGAATTGCGCCCCTTACTTAAAATTCCACATAACATCAATTATGAGCTCTTTCTAATCCAATAGGGACAACAAAAACCCTCAATATTCTTTTAAAGCTCTATATTGCAGAACCCCTCTTTGTGGACGTCCACCTGTTCCCACGGACATGAGGAGGAACACCTTGTGATCCAAACGACCTTCCACCAACAAAATAAGAAAATATTCACCGCTTGAATAAATGAATCTCCACAGCATTTTGCAAACAATTCACATGCTTCTGTAGACATATCTGCCATGCACCTGCAATTTACTCTTCTCTGTAATGATTTGGAAGATATCCCTTCTTTGCAAGGGTGAAGTTATTGGGTTGGATTTATGTTCATTGAATTTTGTAACGCAGTGCCTATTTCTCTTGATGAATCCCATGTGTACTGTAACCTACTATTATATATCCCATGAGTAGACGTTTGGGTAAGTCTTGTTGTTGAACACTTTGCAAGCATCAAGAAAACTTTTGCGTTTGTCATACATACTGATAATGATACTTTGAAGAATAATGTTTGTGGAAAGTGTAGAATTTTTTTCATTCAGAGTTATGTAAATGTCTTTAATCTGAAAAATAACATGTTTCCTTTTCAATGAACCCATTATTTTATTTTATTTTGGGGGATATCCTGCAATCAATATTTTCCACAAAACCACCTTTATTTTAGGCATTCTGTCAAATAGTTCGCGTTACATACATGCCTACCAGAGCATTTGCAGCTACAACATATTTTGGCACAGGTCGGGAGGATGCATGGACGTCCATACCCTGTATCATAGCTCATATTTTGGCACAGGCTGGGAATGCGCTGACAAATGTAAGCTGATTGGCTTGGAGGCTTGTTTATTGCATACGATGAAACAATGTGACTGTCTCATGAGGAAACCCATGCCCATGCCTTATGTACGCTGTTGTAATTATATTCCATGCAAAGTTGTCTCATTTTTTCATTTGGTCAAACACTTCACAGGAATCCACCAAACGTCAGGGATGGCTTTTCTCCCAATAGAATTCACTGTCATACATATAAGACAGACATAAAACATATGCACCATGAACATATGACGTGGGCATGTAAAAACAGTTATCCGAAATTTGTGTTAAAATTTGACTTTTCCCACGTGTAACGCCAGCTGCAGATTTGTGTCAGGCGATGGATCTTTTTAATGCTTTTATCATAGCCAATAAAAACTCTCAGAGATGGTTCAATGCTCGCCATCCTTCATTAAATTTTTGGTAAACGAAAGGAAGTTAAAACTGTGAGTTGAAGCTAAAACTGTAAGTCAGAACTTGACATTTGAATTGGGGAAAATTACTAAAGAAATAGTGCACAGCTAGATCAACCTAATAAACTACAATTTTCACTTCAACCCACAATGAACAGTGTTAAGCCGACTCTGTTTTGTTCTCCCCCAAATGAAAGTTCTCACCAGCCTGCATGAAAATCGTACATCATTCATGGACACCTCATGCGTTTGATATTGAGGAAAAACAGTCACTACCAAGGCTTGCAATGTTCATTTGTGGGTTGTTTTTCTTTCCTTAACTTTATTTTTTTAATATTTCGTTGCATGAATATATTCAGACTATGGAGAAATATGTGGAGATGCTAGATCTCGGTGTGAGGATTGCTTCAGGGTTTTAGTCTCATTCTCCCCAAACTACTCAATTGTACTATCATTCTCTACAATTGATGATTAAAAAGGAGTTCCTCATGAGTCATTCACAATTACAAAAATTGTATGGTTTTTCAATATTGAAATGGATATAGAACCAATAACTTCTTTTCTTTTTTATACGTTCTTTTTTATATATATCTTTAGATTCATTATTTTGTAGGCGATAGTGAAGGAGACCGATGATTATTCCACTGGTTCATGTCTATTGCGACTCCATTTCTCCACACAAGACACCAACATGACTAATGGAATGTTGTGTTCCAAAGAGAAAGGGCGCAACCACCGTTGGCAACCTTTGGATAGTCTATGTTCTCCGGGTAGCACAACATATTCTTTATTTCTCTCCATAATTATCTATCATCATTTTATTTTGCTGAACATTCATTCATGTTAGCGAATTTTCTATGACCCTTACAATATCTGTAAAAATTATTCTTATTATATTATGTTTTTCTGTTGTGAAGTATTATCTATTTTTATTCTGTTTAGATTTTTCTACATTAATTCAATGTTTGTTATTAAACAATATAATAATATAATTGCAATAACCAATCAATTACAATCCACTAAAACAAAGAATTTTATGAGGGCGACTATCAAGAAAAATATAATACTCAACAATCATTTGTATCAATTATTAATATCTAAGTTTGTAATGCAGTAGTCAAGATTTAATTTTAATCTAAATATTACTCGCACATAAGGCCAACAATTGACAACTAGAACATAATTCAATCAACATGGAAATGCTAAAAGGGAAATACATAAATGAGGTTACTAGAGGCCATTATAGTATTGACAAATTTGATGGAGAAAGAAGGATTTGAGTTGGTGGGAGCTTTTAATTGGCGTGTTTGTCTCCCTTGACTTCACATATAGTAATAACCGCCTTTGAATTCACTTGTTATTTTCTCACCCTTTTCAATCCATCAGAGGCTTCATTGGGAATATAATTGAAGGTGAAAAGATGGATCCACGACCATGTTGTGTTTTAATATACCCTAAAAGGTCAACTAGACATTTTTATTATTGGAATTCAAGGTGAAGAATACATGCCCAAAAATTTCTATTGTAGCATTTTATCTCCCACACCGAAATGATAGGTCCATAGAGTTTCAAGTCCCTCATCAAAAATTGGTAAAAACGATCTATCATGTTCCATGTTGAAATACCATTCGTATAATAAATAGTCATTGATCTAGGTGGATCCCCATTGAGAAACGCCAATCTATGATCTTTCAACAAAGGGCACAATCAATTGTGGGTTTGACAACTGAATGGGGAGTAGGTATAAAAGGCACATATGCAGACGTTTTGATAAAAAAATTATTTAGGAGCGTCAGTCTTTGACAATTAGTGTAAAATTTGGTGGACAATACTCTTTTAGTGGTGGGAGCCCTTGGCCATGTTCAACACACTCGATTGTGGAGGGGTGCCTTGGCCTCCATCATTTACATAATCATTTCCATATTCATTCATATTTGTATATGTTTTTTCATATTTGTAATGGGGGATTAATCACATTATAATTGCAAGTTCATGTATTGGGCCAACTCGATGGGAAGCCCAAATCGGCAAACCAAGCTAGCTCGGTGAACGATTCGGCCTACCCACGAAGACCTCTATCTCCTTATCTACCTCACTTCCTCATTATTTCTCCAACTCGCCACGTATCTCTTTACTCCCCGCCACATATCTCCTCCCACATATCTCCTTGTTAGAAGCCGATCGTTACCTATCAACTCAACCATTATACACCCGCCCAACTCGGGCTCTACATGAAACCGTTATACTCACGGGTGGTATGGAACTCGGTGGCGAGACAATACCAACTTGGGTTGGAGATGTTTAGATTGGATAAAGAGTTTTGAAGACCAACAATAGTAAACACTTCCATTGCATTTAAAAATAACTAACACTTGTCACGTATGCAATATGGGATAATTTTCAATTTAGTCAAAAAGATAATGAGTGGAAAGTGGGTCGAACCATGGACCTCCACATAGAAAAAGTATGGCCCGATCCGTTATGCCACGGCATTGTGGAATGTTATAAAACAGGGTCATCGGTATTTGAAGAAGAGAGGCAGAGTCCGTGAGCTACATTGGAGCATTGTTGAAGATAGAAGGAGTTTCATCTAAAACTTCCAAAGGAGACTAATATTATTTTTACCATACAATTGTTGGAAGGTCTATCATTCCTTATTGTAATTATTTTGGGCTTTATTTTTAATAGATCGGTCTTTTAAATGGACTTAGGAGACGTAGGTGTTATCACCTAACTATGTTATCAATTGCATGAGTTATGTTACTCTGTTTCAGGTATTCTTTTTCTCTAATTTTATGCAGAAATCACATATTTTTAATCATTATTAAAAATGGAGAAAATTTATAATGTTGAAATTTATCCATAACTCATTTTCTAAAGTAATTTTGTGAATGTGTTTGCAATTACTCCTAATTATGGATCATGTCAATATCGAGAGCTGGTTTATTTTGGATTGCATTTGTATTGAATGTTGACAATGTCCCATTCCAGAAAAGGTGAAGGAGAATTAGCAGCGTTTGATTCAGAGATTGGATCAAGACGTTCACATATCACAACCATGGCTGAAGAAATTTCATAAATCCTTCATGGAAATGAAAGAGATGGTGGAAGGGTTATACTTGATATCATCTAAGGGAGATGGAGAAAGAAACAGATCTAAAAACATAAGAAGAAGGGCCATCCACTCCGCCTAGACACGGTTCCCCCTCTAAAAAGGATGGTAAGAGAAATTCGATTCTTTTCCTTCATTGAAACTGGATATTAAGTTTGAATTTCCAATGTATAATGGAGAGCTTAATGCAGAAAAAATGGATAACTGGATCAAGCAGATTGAAGTATATTGCAGGGTTTAGAATATTGTTGATGACGAGGCAAAAATCCATTTGGCTACTCTTAGAATGGGTGGTACTACACTCATCTGGTGGGAGAGTAAGCTTCAGGAGGCTGATGCAAACAAAGGTAAAGCAACTTCCTCTTGGAATGATTTTGTCTCTCTTTTAAGACAACAATTTTATCCTTTGGGTTATATGCAACAAGCTATGATGGATTGGCAAAATTTACATCAAACTAAGGGATAGAGTGTTCAAGATTATACACAAGAGTTTAGAAAGAGGGATCTTATTCTTGGTATTTCCCTTCATACATAAGAAACATTAATAAAGTATATTGGTGGGTTACATAGCTATTTGAGACATATGATTCTTGTGCTTAATCCTACTAACCTTGATGTGGTATGTGTACAAGCTACTCATTTGGAAGAAAAAGGAAAACAACCAAAGAGTATTCCTTTTCAAAACACAAGGACAAGAAATCGACAGCAAAGGAAAAGGTTCGAAAGAACAAGATAAAGGAAAGGGTAAGCATAAAAATATTTCTACTGTTAAGAAAGAATATTAAAAGACATATTGCAATTCTGTAAAAAGAATCATGATGAATCTAGGTGTTGGAAGTTACATCCTAAAACGAAACCTAAATGGGTGAAAAATGGAAAGGGAATAAAACTAATACTATGGTGCAAGACCTTGTATTTGAATCTAGTGATGAGACCAAGATCACAACTATGGGTCTAAAAGGTTGTAGTTCTTCCTCTCCTTCTAACAGTAGTTCATCTATTTTTGCATCATCTTCTAACACATAATCTATGCATGATGAAAAGAAGAGAAATTATCTTTTCCACGTTAGATTTTTTTCTAAGCATGCAAAAAATGACACTCTCTTTAATAATGGATCTCAAGCTAATTTAATTTCAGAAGAGGTTGTAAATAAATTGGGACTCCAAACCAAACCACATCCTAAGCCTTATCCTCTTGGTTGGGTTTGTGATAATGCAAAGTTACAGGTAACAAGAACTTGTAGGCTCAGATTTGCTATTATAGAAAAGTTTGTAGATGAGGTTGATTTGGATGTTGTACCTTTGGACATTTGTGGTATTGTCTTGGGAATTCCTTATCTTTATGATCATAAAGCAATCTTCTATAGGGAAGAGAATAAGTACTTGCTTGTTAAATATGGGGTTGAATACATTGTTAGAGCTCATCGTGTGAAAACAAGCCTTTCTTTGGTTAATGAAGGACAAAAAGGATTGTCAATTCAAGCAAGAATTTTGTACTCATGGTGATAAAAGCTAAAGAGAAAGACCATGACAAATATTTCAAAGATTTTGATCCTAAACATCTTGATGATTTTATTAAAATTGTTTCTAACTATGATGATGTGTTTCAGGATCCATAAGGTCTTCCTCCTAAAACAAGAGAACAACATGAGATTCAATTGTTGTAGGATGCACCTCTTCCCAATATCGGCATGTATATATTATCCATGGTTGAAAATGAGGAGATCAAGAACCAGGTGATGGAATTTTTGGATAAAGGATTCATCCATCCAAGCTCATTTCCTTGTGGTTTCCTTATTATTTTGTTTCTTAAGAAGGACGACACATGGTGAATGTGTGTTGATTTTAGGCTCGAATAAAATCACGGTGAAAAATCAATACCCTCTTCCTCGCATTGATAATTTATTGGATCAGTTGAACAAAAAAATTATTTCACTAAGTTAGACTTAAGAAGTGGTTATCACCTGAGTTATGATTAGTGAAGGTGATATTTGGGAAACTACTTTTAAAACTAAACAGGTTTGTTTAAATGACTTGTTATTCATTTTGGATTGTGTAATGCATCATCTACATTCATGTGTGTGATGAATGATGTTTTTAGGCCATTCATTGATCAATTTTTAATAGTCTACTTAGATGTTATTCTGATTTTCAGTAAATCATGGAATGAATATGTTGTTCACATTTAGAAAGTTTTGGATGCTTTACAAAAGGAGAACTTGTATTTGAAGATGTCTAAGTGTGAATTTAGTAAAACATATTTAATTTATTTAGGCTGTATTGTGGGACATGGTACATGGAAAATTAATTCTCCAAAAGTAGAGGTCATTGTTAATTGGCCTAAACCCAATAATGTGACGGAGGTTACAAGATTTCTTGGTGCATTTCAGTATTGGAGAAATTTTATTTCTAACTTCTCGTTTATTACATCTCCTTTGCATTCTTTGACAAACATCAAATATGTCTTTCAATGGGGAGGAAAACATCAAAAGGATTTTGACACACTGAAATAGAAGATTAGTATTGCTCCATTCTTGGCACTTTGGGTAAGTGCACGAAGTTGGGGGGCCAAAAAGCAAACAATAACCTGAAAAAATCAAAACACATACAGGTTATATTATAACACGATCGTGTTTTAAATTTTTAGGTTTGGGATTTACCGAGGCATAACGCGTACGTGTTATGCCTACTATAAAGAAAAAAAAAGAGGCCTGATCCTCTATCATTTTATCTCCCTCAAATGCGAGTTTCAAAGCTTAACCGTGCCCTCACATTTTTCATTCAGCTAGATCTCAAGCTCAAAGGATCGTTTCTGGATCGCCGAGAAGATTTGAATCGACGACGGTGTCGCGGATGAGCCAAAAATAATCAAATTTTTATTTACCGATCTCGGACCCTTATAGGCTTTAATTATTTACCGATAATTTTCTTCTTTTAAACAATCAATTTAAAATAAATTCAAGACAATAAGACAATTTCATAATGATTGATTACGAAGTTCATCAATTGCCTACATATCTAGGTTCATGATCGAACCATTCCACTAGTCAAAAATTGTAAGTTATAATAGTACTTTCACAAGAAAACCTAATGGAAACTATTTAAACTTGCCTAGAAGAATAACTGACCTTCAGACGACAAGGTTGAAAGATAGCACCGACTTCCACCTTCTGGCATATTCGGAAAGCTTTAAGGTTCCAGCTCCACCTTTGTTGGGAATCCTCCGGTTCTCGATCGATCTTCCAAATGCTTCGTAATGCCCTATGGCACTCCGGTCGATATTCTAGGATTTAAAATTTAGTGTGGCGCTATGGGCCGACTAGGTAGTATTAATAACTCCTAGCCACAATAATGCCTATTTAAATAAATAGGTCTTCACACAATTACAATTTCTCATCCTCCTCTTGGCTCGATCTTCACCTCCCGAGCTCTAGGAATGAGCTTGTCTTCATTGTGTGTGTGTGTGTGTGTCCATTACAAAGGAATGGGTTCCCTATTTATACAAAAATAGGGCCCTTAAAATAATGCCTCAAATATTATCCTAAGGATAAAAATACCTTATCCCATAGCATAGTTGATGGGATTAAATCCCAAATTTGAGCGCATGCATTTTTAATGGAATCAAAATCCATTTTAGCGGCTAAGGTGAGTGGGAGTGGTTTTGCATGCTAAAGTGGGTATTTATCCCACATTTGGCGGCCTTAGCTTTAGGGAAGGTTTTAATAAACCTTATATCTCCCATTCCTCACGTGGAACTTTCCACGCATGGGCCTAGCCCCCAACACCGCTTCATCTCCCACACATGACATTCAGATGCCCCCTCTACCACCACTTCACTCATCCCTCCATGTGGCCCTTGGCAAGTTGTCGGTTTAGTAGGTAAGTGGAGGATTATGTGGTTATACTGATGTTTGAACATTAATATATATATATATATATATATATATATATATATATATATATATATATATATATATATATATATATATATATATATATATATATATATATATATATGCGTGGCATTTGGAAATAACTATGGAAAATAATTACAAAGTAAAATGTAACTCGGTCCATGTATACTCAACTAATTAGCTCGATGTCGACCCTTGATAGGAAAATCGATCATATTCAATTCATGGTGGCAAGCCACGTGGTGGCTTGTGGACCATCGGCAATAATACCATAGTCCACACGGTAGTCGGGCTCCCCTCCGTAACAAAAGTTGAGCCTCTTGTTGAGAAATCTTTTACGACCGTCGAAGACCGGAGATCAAAAATCAAAAACGAATCCCTTTGCCTTTTGCCATGTGTCACAGTGCCATTGGTCCAATATTGACCTATTGACCAAAGTTGACTTTCCTGTTGATTGAACTTTGACCGGACATATCTAGAGCTCCCGATGTCCGTTTTTCACGTTCTCACAGTCGATGGAAATATCTTGACATGATCTTCTACACTGACACAATTTAGGAATGTTTAGGGAACTTTCAAAAATGGTCCCTTGATCAGCAGAGAGGAGGTAAGCATAATTCTTTTCTCAAATGTGCATTGAAATATGATAATTATACATTAAAATTTGAATTGAATACATATTTTTATTGTTACAGTTAGAGGTCAAGGAATCAACCACAACCAAACCTTGTTATTCCTGTCATCCCTCCCGACACTCCCATAATTTCTCAACATCCCCTGGGTAGTCAAGAAGATTTAGCAGCCCACATAGTTGAAAACAAAATTGAAATTGAGGATTTAATCAAAACAATGAGGGATTCACAATCTACAAACCCCCATTGTGCCTCTCTTGCAAACACATTGGAGGAATTACTTGTTCAAGTTGATGCGGCAATGGGGAAAATTGATCATTGGACAACTTACAAAGAGGGTTGTAGGGTTTATTATTCCAACAAATTGTCATATGTGGATGTAAAGAAAAAATAAATTTCAAAAGACCTCATATGCGCCTTATTCATGGACCCCCACACTAATTTTCTGTTCCATTGTCATGTAAATGGTTTCCCATCCATTGGTGTAATAATAATTTGATTAAAAATAATTTTTGGGACCGATGGTGGATGGTGTTTGATTTTCCACCTTGTAATAACAACGAGGTGCCACTATACTTTCTAAGGAAACTCTATTGCGAGTTTATCCTCAACGAGATCCCAAATTATTTTTATTTCCGAGATTTCAGGGCTGAGGAAAAGGATTTGCACAGGATCGACCAAATGCATGACGTGCACCTATTAAGTAGAGTAGATTCCCACACACAAGTGCCCTCACCCTGAGATTGTCCCTCAAGCAGTGAAGGAGACAGTAGAGATTGATACACTCCACGTGCTTCAAGGGCTATTTGTGACCCTTGTTTGACATACGAGGGAGATTTCTAAGCCATATGCTCGCGGAGGTACACAGAGTATTCCCTTAGGGAGTACTAGCATGAGGCCACATCTTTTCTCATCATGTGGTAGCATATGTTTGGGGCCCGAGGAGGATGATACTTTCATGCGTACTAATTTTGGTGCACCTGGTGCTAGGGGTGCACATGATAATGTCACTATGTCAGATGTCCTTTTGAGTGAGACATTTGGATTACATTCATCGGCATCACCTTCGTAGGTAAATTTGTTATGTTTTGTTATGTGTGTTACAAAAAGTTTGGAGTACTTGATTTACTTATATATGTTAAATTTTTGAAATAATTGTATTTGTACATGTATATGCATTGATATTACGGTCATGGGAGGTGCATCTTCATCCCGACCACAGGAAGTGAGCACCATGTGTACACATACATTCATAGAGGTAATTTAGAATGTTAATTATGTAAAATTTTCACATACATGTGTGTGTGTGTGTGTGTGTGTGTGTGTGTGTGTGTGTGTGTGTGTTAGTTTTGAAGTCAAATATATGTATGTTCTTGTATGTCCATCTAACTCACGTGATATACATGTTTGATAAAGATGTTGACTTCACTAGACACCCCACCATCTCTATGACAAGTAGATAAAGGTGTTGCCACTGTGATTTCATTTGCGCAATAACTCACCGACATATTCAAACAACACGTAAATTTTGTTAAATTTCTTGTGTAATTCATATTATGTTAAATTACATGTTAGTAGTGTCTTTCATTGTAGAATTATTAAATTATGTTAATAATGTCCTTCATTGTGTATATGCAGGAGTTACCTGCGACAGGTAGCATCCCTGTTCATTTGATTCATAGGTGTGGCGGGGTAAAAACAATAGTTCTATATTGATAAAATTAGTTAAAATATTGTCATTATGTACATACATTGACTTAGTTCTATTTTCACTAATTTTGATGTTAGTTCTATATCTTATGTGTATGTAGGGAACTTCAACGCCCTCCATTTTGACTTTGAGGGCACAGAATCCTCCATCTCGTCATCTTCGTAGCCCCATTTGTCAGTATCTGCGGGAGCTCCCAGAAGAATCATCTCGAGCGTGAGATGCAAATTTGGTGTGATCGACAACTTAGGATAAGTTTGTGTATTTATGTAAATAATTTCATTCTAGCATGGTCTTATATACATGTTGAAAACATATATAAATTAAGTTTTGACAAAAAAACATTGTTTGCATTTACAGGATCATATACAGGTGAGTATTCAACGAAAGAGGACTCGAAGCATGGGTTTGGACGATCCAAAGTCATCTCATAGATCTCCATCTTTGTCTAAGGGAGGGCTTTCTTCGAGAAAGGCCAAGAGAGGGATAGATTTTGATGAGTAGGAAATATATATGTCTTACATGACATTGTTTTTGTATGCCTATGTGCATGGCATTGTATGTACGCCTATATGGCATTTGAACTTGATGGTATATGACCTATTTGGAAATTTTTGTATTTATTATGCACATTAAAATACTATTTGGAACTTGATAATTTTGTATGAGACCTTACATTTCTAAGATTATTTTTGCATGAAACTAATATGATGTGCACTTGACAATATTTAAGACATTATGGATTATTTTTTCATTTATTGGTGATGTACATGTACTAGCATTTTCAATGTATAATATGCATCAAAATTTGGAAATCAATATTTATATAATGTATGTATATAAAGAGTTACCTAATTTGAGTAATTATTCATTCAATTTATCAATGTGTATTTACCTTACTTGTGCTTCTTCTTGCTCATGGTCTCTTTGTACTGGTTCCTATCTTATCATGCACTTACTACATTCTTCTATGCTTCTTAGTCTTCTCCCCTATTAAAAAACCCGAGAGTCGTCATAATTTGATGCCTTTCATCTGTTGATATTTTGAGAATGTCTCTCCATATACATTACTCCAATGCTTGAGAATGTCTCCAGATGCAATGACATTCTGATTCAGACACTCAATGATTCTTGATTGTCTAATCCTTTCCAATTTGTGTTATTAACTTTAAATATGTAGGCATTTCAAGTTAATTGGAAATCACATCACACCCTTCACTAGGCTTGATGACTACCCCTATCCTTTTGAAGGCACTGTTGAAAGCATCCATGGGTTTATCAGAACTAAACATGAGAGGCTAAGCCTAACTCTCATCCATAAACAAACAAGAAATATTTACTAGGTGATTGATAACTCCCATGTGTTCTTGGATATACCCCTATCAAATTCATTCTTAAGCCAATCTAGTCATTCGGGGCTCTTAAGGGCTACAACCCGGACAAGGTAGCACTTTGAAAGCATGGGTAGCATAGGGAACCAAAACAAAGCCTACGCTAGTGTTCACTGCCACCCCTTCAGTTGGTTTGATGTCCCACGATATTCTTTTTACAAACTACAATGTCTCGGGAGCCCTACACTCGACTCGGACTACAAAATTTCTCACGTTTGTAAACAATACGAAAACGAGAGCACCGAATGGATATCAAGAAAAGCGGGAAATGATTTCGTAGAGGCCTTCAACAAGGAGGTATTGGATCGACAAGAAATGTCTAGGTGCCACGGAGTCTGAGAAATCACATGTCAAAGATATAACGTGTTTTGGTCTTAGGGCTCTTAAGAGACTACACTCAAACGAGGTAGCCCGAAAGCACGAGGAGCATAGGAAAAAAAAAGCCTCCACTAGCATTCACCTGGCCACCTCGACGTGTTGGCATAGTTGGTTTGGTCCCACAAGCTACCCTTTGCAAAATACAACATCTAACACCTTACCACCGACTCGGACTACACTATTTTACGCGTTTGCAAATAATAGGATAGGAGAGAACCAAATGGATATGGATAAAAATACGATAGGATTTCATAGAGGGACCGACATGGAGGTTTTGGATCTGACGAGATGTCTCTAGGTGCCATGGAGTCTAAGAAATCACCCGTCAAAGATATAACGTATTTTGGCCTCAGGGCTCTTAAGGGACTACACCTGACGAGGTATCCCGAAAGCATCGGTAGGATAGGGAACCAAATAAAAGACTACACTAGCATTTACCAGCCACCCCAATGTGTTGGAATAGGTGGTTCAGTTCAAAAGCTTTGTTTGTAAACTATAACGTCTAGGAGCCCTACACTAATCGAGAGGCTGCAGCATATTTTCTGCATTTACAAATAATAGGATAGAGAGAGAACCGAATGCAGATGGAGAAAACCGGGAGAGGATTTCATAAAGGGCTTTAACATGGAGGTTTCAGATCTAACGTGACATCTCCAAGTGCCATGTGAGTCCGAGAAATCACTCGTCAAATATATAGCGTGTTTTGGCCTTAGGGATCTTAAGGGACTATGCCCGACGAGGTATCCCGAAAGCACGGGTAGCGTAGAGAACCAAAACAAATCCTCCACTAGTGTTAACCTAACTACCTTGATGTGTTGGCATAGTTGGTTCGGTCCCACGAGCTTCCATTTAAAAACTATAGCGTCAAAGCGTGACCGTATAGTGACTCATACTGTAGTATTTCGTGCCTTTGTAAACAATAGGACAACGAGAGAACCGAATGGAAATGGATAAAACCGTGAGATAATTTCATAGAGGGCCCCAATATGGAGGTCTTGGATCTGATGAGATGTCTCTAGGTGCCATAGAGTTTGAGAAATCACCCGTCAAAGATATAGCGTGTTTGGGCCTCAAGGCTCTTAAGGGACTACGCCGGATGAGGTAGCCCGAAAGCACGGGGAGCGTAGGGAACCAAAATGAAGACTCCACTAGCGTTCACCAAGCAATCTAGATGATGTTGGCCCAGACGGTTTGGTCCCATGAGCTACCATTTGCAAAATATAGCATCTTGACAACCTTACACTGACTTAGACTACACTATTTTCGCGCATTTGCAAACAATAGGACAACGAGAGAACCAGATGGATATGGATAAAACCGCGAGAGGATTTCATAGGGCCCTAAAAAAGTTCCATGTTAGTATTGAAGAGCTTCAAACTTTCATTGAACGACTACAAAAATCTAACCTAAATAGTCGAGTAATAGACTATATCAAAATTCTATTTCTCACATATAAAATGAATTTCTTCCATCAAAAAAAAACTATTGGTGAATGCGCAATCAAAAATAAATTACAATTCTAGAGAACGAGTTTCAGGCTCAATTATCAATACTTCATTGTAGTTTTTCTTGCTAGTATGCTACTTTTGGAACTACCTGGTTTGATTTGTGAAGTTGAAGCAATGAGATTAATAAAAATAATCAACTTGGCATGTTATCCTTAAGATTATCTATGATTCTATCGATGACATCACATATATATTCCATTCCGAGTTAAGTTGTGATCCTTCCACACTTCCCTTTTTCCTTTTCTTACGCCCGTATCTTCTCTTTAAGTTCTTCCAGATGTTTTTGGGTAATCAAATTGACTCTTTGTGAATTTTAGGAGGCATTTCTTCTTGAATCATAGTGACATATTCACCTAATTGTTTTTCTTCACAATGTTCATTGTCATCTAAAGTTGAAGACTGAAATTTTATATGGCCTTGACTTCTTTTTGGCACAAACAAATTTTGTAATTTCCAAAAAAATTCAGGCTCTTAATTCTGTTTGATTGAAGATATTCATTCTTTCAAAATGAACAGTTGGAACATTAGTGGTGTCCCCAACAAAACCTAAGTTCATAGTCTACATAGTTACATCCTGTGGAAAAATCATTGAACATTGGTGGTTTCCTCCACCCGTGCTTTCGGGCTACCTCATCAGGCATAGTCCCTTAAGAGCCGTGAGGCCAAAACATGCATATCTTTGATTGGTGATTTCTCGGACTCTGTGGCACCTAGAGATGTCTCGTCAGATCCAAGACCTCCATGTCAGGGCCCTTTATGAAATCCTCTCGTGGTTTTCTCTATCTCCATTTGGTTCTCTCTATCCTATTGTTTGTAAACGCATGAAATAGTGTAGTCTAAGTCAAAAAAGGCTGTTAGATGTTGTATTTTGTAAACGGTAGCTTGTGGGACCAAATATTCTAGGACAACATGTCCACATGGCTTAGTGAATGCTAGTGGAGGATTTTTTTTGGATCCCTAAGCTCCCTATGCTTTCAGGCTACCCCGTTCAGGCGTAGTCTCTTAAGAGCCCTGAGACCAAAACACCTTATATCTTCGACATGTGATTTCTTAGACTCCGTAGCACCTATAGATGTCTCATCAGATCTAAAACCTCCATGTTAAAGCCCTCCATGAAATCCTCTCATGATTTTTCAATCTCCCTTGAGTTCTCTCGATGTCCTATTGTTTGTAAAAGTGTGAAATAGTGTAGTTTGAGTCAGTGTAAGGTTGCTAGATGTTGTTTTTGCAAACGGTAGCTTGTGGGACCGAACCTGTCTAGACCAACATGTTCAGATGGCCTAGTGAACACTAGTGGAGGATTTTTTTGGTTCCCTACGTTGCTGTGCTTTTAGGCTACCTCGTCAGGGCATAGTCCCTTAAGAGTCCTGAGGCCAAAAACACGCTATATCTTCGACGGGTGATTTATCGGACTCCATGGCATCTAGAGACATCTTGTTAGATCTGATACCTCCATGCTGGGGCCCTCTATGAAATCCTATCGTGGTTTTATCCATCTCCATTTGGTTATCTCGTTATCCTATTGTTTGCAAATGCACAAAATAGTGTAGTGTAAGTTAGTGTAAGGCGGCTAGATGTTGTATTTTGCAAACGGTAGCTTGTGGGATCAAAAAAACTACACCGACACATCGGGGTGGCCAAGTGAATGCTAGTGGAGGCTTTGTTTTTCCTCCCTACGCTCCCCATTCTTTCGAGCTACCTCGTTCGGGTGTAGTCTCTTAAGAGCCTTGAGACTAAAACACGTTATATCTTCGACTGTGATTTCTCAAACTTCATGACATATAGAGATGTCTCGTCAAATTCAAAACCTCCATGTGTGAAGCTCTCTATGAAAGCCTCTCTCAGTTTTCTCCATCTCCATTCTATTCTCTCACTGTTCTATTGTTTTTGCAAACACGCGAAATAATGTAGTCTCGGTTAGTGTAGGGATCCCAGATGTTGAGTTTGCAAACTAAATCTCATGGAATCAAGCAACTATGCCAACACATCGGCATGACCAGGTGAATGCTAGTGGTGGATTTTTTCTAGATCCCTACGCTTCCCATGCTTTTGGGCTACCTCGTTTGGGCGTTGTCCCTTAAGAGACTTGAGGATAAAAGACATTGTATATTCGACGGGTTATTTCTCAGACTCCGTGGCACCTAGAGACGTCTCATCATATCTAAGACCTCCACATGGGGCCCTCTACAAAATTCTATCGTGGTTTTTTCCATATCCATTTGGTTATAACGTTGGCCTATTGTTTACAAACGCACAAAATATTGCAGTCTAATTCGGTGTAGAGATGTCGACGCTATAGTTTGCAAACGGAAGCTCATGGGACCAAAAAAACTATGCCATAACGTCAGGGTGGCTAGGTCAATGCTAGTGGAGGATTTTTTTGGTTCCCTACGATCCCCGTGCTTTTGGGCTACCTCATCCACGCGTAGTCCCTTAAGAGCCCCTAGGCCAAAACACGTTATATTTTCGACGGGTGATTTCTCAGACTCTGTGGTACCTAGAGATGTCTCGTCAGATCCAAGACCTCCATGTAAGGGACCTATACAAAATACTATCATGGTTTTATCCATCTCCATTAGGTTTTTCATTGCCCTGTTGTTTGCAAACGTGTGAAATAGTGTAGTACGAGTCGGTGTAAGGATGATAGATGTTGTATTTTACAAATGGTAGCTTGTGGGACTTAAAAAACTATGCCAACATGTCGGGGTGGATAGGTGAATGCTAGTAGAGGCTTTTTTTGGCTCCTATCCTCCCGTCGTGCTTACATTCTACCTCGTTTAGGTGTAGTCTCTTAAGAGCCCTGAGACCAAAACACGTTATATCTTCGACATGTGATTTCTCAGACTCTGTGGCACGTAGAGACATCTCATCATATCTAAAAACTCCATGTTAAAGCCCTATAATAAATCATCTCCTGTTTTTCTCCATCTCTATTTGGTTCTCTCGTTGTCCTATTGTTTGCAAACGTGTGAAATACTGCAGTCTGAGTCGGTGTAGGGCTCCCAGACATTGTAGTTTGCAAATGGAAGCTCGTGTGACCGAACAATATACACCAACACATTCGGGTGGCTAGGTAAAACTAGTGGAGGATTTGTTTTGGTTCCCTATGCTACCCTTGCTTTGGGCTACCTTGTGCTGGGCATAGTCCCTTAAGAGACTTGAGGCCAAAACACACTATTATTTGACGTGTGATTTATTAGACTCCATGTCACCTAGAGATGTCTCGTCATATCCGAGACTTCCATGTCATGGCCCTATATGAAATTATCTTATGGTTTTCTCTCTCTCCATTCGGTTCTCTCATTGTCCTACTATTTGAAAATGCATGAAATAGTACACTCTAAGTCAATGTAGGGTGTCAGGATGCTATAATTTGCAAACGGAAGGTCGTGGGACTAAAATAACTATGCCAACATGTTGGGGTGGCAAGGTGAACGCTAGTGGAGGATTATTTTGTGTTTCCTACGCTCCCGTGCTTTTAGGCTACCTCGTTCGGGCATAGTCCCTTAAGAACCCTTAGGCCAAAACACACTATATCTTCAACGGGTGATTTCTCAAACTCCGTGGAACCTAGATATGTCTTATTTATTTACGAGACCTCCATGTCGGGGCCATATATGAAATCCTTTAGTGGTTTTATCCATCTCCATTCGATTCTCTTTTGTCGTATTGTTTGTAAACACCCGAAATATAGTCCGAGTCAAAGTCGGTGTAAAGGTCTGCTTAGATGTTGTATTTTGCAAATAGTAGCTTGTGAAACCAAACCAACTACACTTACACATTGGGGTGGCTAGGTGAATGCTAGTGGAGGCTTTTTTTTTATTCCCTACACTCCCCGTGCTTTCGGGCTACCTCGTTCGGGAGTAGTCTCTTAAGAGCCCTAAGACCAAAACATGTTATATCTTCGACATGTGATTTCTCAGACTCCATGGCACCTAGAGACATCTCGTCAAATCCATAACCTCCATGTTCAATCCCTCTATGAAATCCTCTCCTATTTTTTCACATCTCTATTCGGTCTCTCGCTGTCCTATTTTTTGCAAACGCACAAAATACTGCAGTTTGAGTTAGTGTAGGGCTCCAAGTCATTGTAGTATGCAAACGGAAGCTCGTGGGACCGAACCAACTATGAAAACATGTCAGGGTGGCCAGGTGAACGCTAGTGGATGCTTTTTTTGGGTTCCCTATGCTACCCGTGCTTTTGTGCTATCTTGTTTGGGCGTAGTCCCATAAGAGCCCCGAGGCCAAACACGTTATATCTTTGACGGGTGATTTCTCAGAATCTGTGACACCTAGATACATATCGTTAGATCTGAGAACTCCATGTCGGGGCACTCTACGAAATCCTCTCATGGTTTTCTCCATCTCCATTCGATTGTCTCACTGTCCTACTGTTTGCAAACACGTGAAATACTATAGTCTGAGTCAATGTAAGGTTGTCCATTGCCAATCACCCGAACAATATAGGTGGTGAAATGAAAATTTTAATAAGATATTTTTACAATATAGTTAGTGAAATGAGAATTTTTTTTGTTGTTCCTTTCTAATATTTAATTTCTCTTAGCTTCACTTGGTTTGAGAATAATAAATTCTCTACTAACAATTGTCAACCATGTGAAGGTGGTAGATTTTTGGCACCACTAACCTACATAAAAATGTTAGTAAGTAATTAAATATAATTTTAAATCATACAAAATTTAAACAAAACCATTCAAGTAAATATTCAAATTAATTTCATGAAGAACATACCTTTGTAAATTCAATCCAATGAACATGCAAGGATCAATTCTATACTTGACAATAGTAAGAATTGCTTCATAATCTGATTCTCAAACCTTTCATAGATTCTGTTTGATGGCTGACCTTGATATTTGATCAATTTAATATTTGTTGCAAGGACTAAATGTGAATAGTGAAGTATTTTCCTATGTACTTCATTATCTTCAAACAACCAAATATTTGATTTTTTATAGGGTATCATCGAAGCCAAGTTCCGGTGACTACCACCGACCTAGTGGGATACTCAAGGTCTTCACCATCAATGATTGAGGAAGTCAAAAAAATTTCCCTCTACATAACGAGACAAGAAGTAGTATATGTTCCCCCTTTGTTAAATTTCATCGCAATAACTACAAAAACGTGCACTATGTATCACAAAGTAAAATTGTTTAGTCAATTTAAAATATACATTAAAATTTGACCATTTAATAATTTATAAATCTAAAACATGGCATGTACATATATGTATGTACCTTGTTGCACTAAATCAAAGACTTGGTCAAAGTCAGGTGATGTTGTCATTTGATTTGAAGACCCTACAAGTTGTAATGCTCGTGGAACTTGATATGTGTTGAGTGGAATTAGAGGTCTACAAATCCATTCATCCACCCACTATTGTGACTCACATTCATTTCACGCAAAATCAATGCATGATATACAAAAACATGTCATGCACCTAGTATAAATAGTCCAAGAATTTACATCGAACTACATAATGAGTGCATATCACTTGATCTTGCAACTGTCATACAATCTTCAAAGTTTTCCAAATGTTGTTCCTCTATTAACCAAAAATATCTATGAATTGTTGATCTCTCTAGAGATTCATGGCCCATATTCTTGACACACCAATCAACAATATTTTTTGCATCTATAAATTTAGCACCATCCTTGAACTTTAACTCTTCTCTTACAAGTGTTGTTTTCACACATGCTCCTGCACCATTATGCTCACCTTTTCCATGTCCTACCTCACTAAAACTCCGAATATGTTGTACATTTATTTCTTTGTGCATCCTTCTTAGCCAATAAAGCATCTGTGCATTCTTGAATTGTGATGTGTAGTTGTCTGACTAAATGTAATGTTGATCGAAACTAATGTTCCTCTCATTCAAATTTTTTTTAAAAACCTAAAAACACCCTTGTACATATTTTGTATAATGTGTCCGATCATCACTAATGTAGAAATGATACTCTCTTAATATTTTTTGATCTTCCTCAGTGCTTTTAGGAGAGTGCATGAATGATATATGCACAAAAATAGAAACTTGCACTGAGTTATAATATTGAGACTGAACCTCCATTTGTGGGTGTAATGTGTAATTCTCTGTGAAGTCAAATACTAAAACAATAGTACCAAGTGGAAATGTGTCCTTTCTTAGCTTGAATTTTCATCCAACCATCATGCTCTATGTGTGTACCTTGCATACTCATAAAAAAGTTTCTCTCCGAATTTGACTATATATTCGATACTGAGATAATTGTTTTCTAACAAGCTCACACCTCTTAGATTATTTTCCATCTTTTAATTGATATGCCACCGATTTATATTTGGTGAAATCAACCAATTATTTACTATTGAATATGTACTCTTTTGCTCATGGATACAAATTTTTAGATTTGGCAAGCCACCGCATACATTGCACATTCCATCCAACACATGCTTTGTTATAAAAAAAAATCTTGTTGATTTTTCACAAAATATTGTCGGAATAAATTACCTTGAAGATTTTTGTGTGACATTTATTCCACACTCCTGCAATATGATGTCATTATGCAAAACATGATGTATTTGACAAAAAACATCATAATGCATTGAAAATTCAACATGATGCCTGCAACAACAAGTGGTACGTGAGTGATTGATTTTCACATAAAATGGTTTGCTCATTTCAAAGAATCTTTGGCTAATGTTAATTTTTGGATTTTCATTCTTAAACTTAGAGAACAATTCTATTTGAGTCATATCTAATAAATGTTTTGCACACGATTCACGATTACAAGAACCTATTCTTCTTTTTATTGTATCTCTTCTATTCGGTGACACCCTTGTGTTCTCATTACAAAATTTTACAATTAATTCTTTTAGAATATCAGATGTATTCTTGTATTTTCATGGAATTCTACTAGAGAAAGCCCAATAGTCAGTGTTATTGAATGAATCAAGACATTTACATCTCTCTATTGCTTTCATTGGTGTTTTTATTTTTATCTTCAAAGCATTGGTTGTTTTTCTAATCAATCATTTATTAACGGTTTTATCACTTACTATACAATTAGTAAGTGCACGTCGTGTAGCATTATTATCTTTGGTACGTCTTTTTTACCTACAGTTTGGTATGCTTTATGTACGTTTTCAATAATTGACACATTTTATCAACAACATTAGATGTTCTTAACCCGAGGGTCTTCATTATAGGTCTCATATTAATTAATTTCATCAACGTAACAAATAATTGAGATCTTTTGTGCCATTTAAATTCTCAAAGTAATTATCCCAAATTCCACTAGCTTTTCTTCTCGCATTTCTTTCTTACATTTTGTTAGGCATTGGTTTTATAATTTTTTCATCAATTTCAATTAAGTGAATTAGTTTTCTTCACAAAATGGAAGGAGGTGTTCTTAGAGGTGAAGATTCGTTTACAAGGTTACTTTCTTCATTCAGTGTTTTCATATAAATTTTGGGGTTAACATTTGGATTCTCAGGTAAGGGTTCAAATATTGCATTCATATCAATTTCTTCATCCATACCAACACTATCATTCAATTCAATATCATTATTCATTGCAAAATCATTATTCATTACAAAACAATTATCCTCTACATTTTCATTATGTATTTCATACCCATTTTCTAATATATTAGCTACATTTGATATAGCGGATGTACCTTGCCATGCTCGAAGTTTTTGCATTCTCTTCGATTTCTTTATTCTCTTCTCTTCCAATTGCTTCGGTGTCTTGTTCTTGACTTTCCTCTTGTCCTTAGCTCGAATTTTATCGCCCATGATTAGAAAAAAATAAACTAGTGGGGTAGGGGAAAAAATGAACTACTAAAAAATCATGTAAAAATGTAGAGAAAATTGTAGACAAAATAGAATGTTTGCAGAATTCCTGTGAAAGAGATGAAAGTGATGTTGGGGGGCCACAATATATAAACAAATAAAAATGTGTACGTGTTATAACGTGTATGCATTTTGTATTTTCTCTTTTTCCAATCCATGCCTCAAGGATTGGGATCTGGTTTGGATCCCCAGCGTGAGGCATGGACTTCTGTACAAACACAACAAACGTCGTGTGTTTGCAAGAAAATGTAACAATGCCACTTCCTATATGATAAATCAAAATAAAAAATCGAACTATTTTAAAAAAATTATACCACTGACGTAGAGCATAGTTTCTTCTTTCTAAAAATATAATTTTTCAAATTTTTTCGACTAATATAAGGTTTTCATATTATTTATTTTCTAACTATGCCTTTTTATAGCTATTTTTTGAAGTGTAAATATGTTTATCTATCATGGTGTATCTTTTTTTTGGGTGATCGAAATTTTAAAAAAATTATACTAGCCCAAACTAGGCATAATTATATACATATTCAAAAATAAAAATCTAATTTTCAATATTTTTTTAGGTAGTTAGGGCGGGCACGGTCAGGGACTCGTTATTTTTCAAAACATAAAATTTTTATACTAGAAAAATCATAAATAAAAAAATATTCGCTATAAAAATCTATAAAAATGGAGCCCAAACTAGATGCTCCTAGCTATCTTTCTACCAAAGGGTTTTCAAAAATACTAAATGGTGCTCAAAAAATGGTGGGGGCACGAAAGTCACTCTATTATGTTTTTAACAAAAAAAGGAGCAGATCTTTAGTATTTTAGTTATTTGACCCACTTAAACTTATCTGTTTTCAATAAAATTTAGTATCTTAGAAACTAGACTCAAAATGCTACGATTCATATTTCTACAACATCTTCCAATTTTGAGTGTAAATATTTTGAAAAACTTGTACAAGTTGAAGTTTTTTTTTCAAAAAAATGTGTCCACTTAAGACCCCCTTTTGGCCCCCCAACTTGGTGCACTTACCCCACTTCCAAATTTGCAGCAATCATTTGAGATTGAGATAGATGCTAGTGATTATGCAATGGGGGCCGTGTTGATGCAAAATAGAAGACATGTTTGTTACCATTCCGAGACCTTCACAACTGCGATAAGAAATTATCCAACTTATGATAAAGAGTTGTATGCTTTGGTTCAAAGTTTTAAAAATGGAAACATTACTTGATGGGAAAAGAAATAGTGATTCATACCGATCATCAGCCCCTCCAATACCTCTAATCACAAACCAAACTACAACAGTCTAGACACTTCCGTTGGATGGATTTTCTACTAACAGTTTCATCTTGTGATCAGGTATAAGAGGGGTACACAAAATAAGGTTGCAGATATGATATCTAGACCTCTAGTTGTTGCATCTATTATTTTACAACATAGTTCTTTAGTTCATGTTAGTTATAAGGAACAATATGCTAATGAGGTTGACTTTAAATAAGTGTATGAAGATGTGATGAGTAGTAAACAGGTAGGATAATTGGATTATCATGTGCATGATGGACTCTTGTATCATTGTAGTAAACTTCGTATCTGCAAGATGAAAGGGTTCATATGGTTAGGGTAGCTTAAACTTATCTTATATTAGGATATTATGGAGTTGCTAAAACTATTTCACATGTACATATGTATTGTTATTGGCCTCGTATGCGGGAGTATGTAGCGAGGATATATCAAGGGTTGTGTTCTTTGTGCCACGAACAAGCCCAAGAATGAGGAAGTTAGGACTTTACACTCCTCTTCCCATCCCTACTCGTCCTTGGGAAATTATTTCCATGGATTTTGTAGGAGGCTTGCCCATGTCATGAAGAAAACATGACTATCTATATGTGGTTGTGGATAGATTTAGAAAAATGTATGTGTTGATCACGGTAGTTGATTATCATTTTGAGTTATGCAGACTTTAGATATGGACATGGCTTATATTTATGTTGATTAGCATGATGTTTTGTGACTAGATACATTTGGATTATGGTTGGATTTTGTTTTCAGTATGATCTACATTGACTCATGGACAGACTATTGGATACTGATATTATTTTTATATGGATGTGTTGCATGTGTTCTAACATTGGATTTATTCGCCATGTTGAATAGAATGTAGTTGTTGAATTTACATTACTATGATTTTGGATAATGATGAAATGCATAATTAAGTTGTGAATTAGACCTAGAAATGATGATTGCTTGAATTACGTATAGATGTTAGTAAATTTCATGCATATGATTATTTTGGATATTTTGACATGGCCGCAAGGCCGAAGAGGGTATTTTGCATTTTGCAGGAAACACAGCATGATCACAACCATGAGGGGGATTGGGGACCAAACACAACAGAATGTCGGGTGGTTACAACATTGGTCGTCAAGGCAACTTGTAAACTGTATTGTGTTAGCTTGTTCTTGTATGTGTTGAGGAAATTTTCTTGAGGGGTAATGTTCTAATGTGACCATGGGGTTGAGAATTTTATTTAATTGTTTTATTTACTTTAGTAGGTGATTTCATTTGGGATGCCCTTCTTTTATTACTTTTGCTAAGTATGTTTAGATTAATTTAATATCTTGTTTTAGTCATGTGGGTGTAATAAATTTTGTTGGTTGGCTCCTTGAGCCATGTGTTGTCTCTTGTATTGAATGCTTATCTTGAGTGTTGACCACTCCAAATCTCTTGAAAACTCGAATTTGAGTTTGAGGGCAATTTTGGGGGACTTGTGGGACAAGTTAAACTTGTCCCACACTTCCCAAAACCCCTTACCAACCATATCTATGGGTTGGGAATCCAAAAAGGGGGCTATTTATTGTTTTGGGAAGGAAAATATGACCTTGGAGTGCATTTTCCTCTTTTGCATTTAATTGTGCCTTAAGGCACATGGGAAAGGGTTGATTTTGGAAGAGGGTTGTCATTCAACCCAACCACCCATTTATGGTGTTTTGGGATTTGAATTGACCTTGGAAGATGGTTTGGGGATGTGTGATGTGGCATCCTACATGGAGCCACATCACCCTCACCCTTACCTTTGATCTATTTATTGAAACTTCTTCTCTTGTAGAGGGGGTTAGAGCTTTGTTTTTGGGGTTGTTGAAGAGTTCCTTGTGATTTGGAGAGAGAGGAATTGGGAGAAAGAGATAGAGAGAGTTTTTGGACTTGCATGCTTGGATTGATTTGGGAAGGAGCTTGGACAATTTCTTGGTGTAGGCTTCTCCAATGGAGAGGTAGGGAACCCTCTCCTTTGTTTTTGGCTTTCATATTATTATTGTTTTTATGCTAAAAATTGTGAAAAAGAAATGCATGTTTACTTTGGTGAAATTGTGAAAAATGGTTTGAATGTTTGTTGTGTAGTATAGGAGAGGTCTATGGGAATAATCATGAGGGAGGCAAAAGAGTAGATTAGGATATTGTGGAGGGAGTTTGAGAGGGATGCCCATCTTGGGTAGGAATGTTTACATTCTACCTTGTCTTTGAGGGAGCCATAAGAGGAGGGAGGCATAAGAGTATGGGAGGAATAAGGGGTACTTGAGGGAGGCATAAGAGTCATAGGGGCTTGTGTATATTGTGGAGGGTTTTGGATGGGCATCTCATCTCATTTGGGAGGCATAAGGGAAACATTCCCATAGTTCCTTCTCTTGTTGGCTTGGATGCAAGCCTTGTTGTGTAATGTTTAATGTTATTGTGTGTCTCTTGTTCTTCTATTTTCAGCTTGAATGTTGTGAGGAACTTGTATTGTGGAAGCATGTATATTGCCTTGAGTTGGAGACCACCCTTCATGGTGTTGTGTTTGGGGCTCGGGGGTCAATGGAGGAGATTGCTTCTCTTCTCCATTGAGATTTGGTTGGGAGGAGAGTGTTGCCTCTCCCCCTATTTTTGGTTGTGATTGAACTACCTGGAACTTGGAGCATGGATGAAGAACACCATGGAGCTTGTGAAGACTTTTTCCATTTCCTTACATATATTATTTTGTTGTGAAACTTGCAAGTGAAAGAAAGTTGTATCATCGTGCTTTCATTCCAAAAATAAGGGACATTGTAATCTATAGTTGCTCCAAGAGACACATGATTGAATGCAAATTTTACTTGAAAAGTGTTTACATGATTGTAAATATGTTCCACATGAAGTAAAAGGTGTTGTAACAAAATATTGGAGGAAAGTTGTATTGAAATGTTATTTTTCTCACTCAAAATTTATTGGAAATGTTGTTGATTTCTTGTGGAATCTTCGTGAAGAAATTTCAAAAGGAAATATATTAAAAATTTGTTTGGATACTTGAAAGTAATGTGTAGTAAAGATTGAAAAAAAAATAGTGCATTACTCCTTCTTGTATACTTGTTGGAAAGGCTTAAGTTTTTAATGATTTGTAATGCCAATAAAACCTTTTCAAGCTCTAGTTCCTTCATGTTTTATTCATCCATGAATTCATTGTAAAATCCATTGCAAATAAACAAGAAAATAAAATCAAACCTCTTAGAATACCCCTGCTATATCCATTGAATTGTGTGGAAGGAGATTGTAATACAAATTTCTAAACTTATCAAGTTCAATGCCCAATACCCATTAATGTCTAGGAAAAGTATTAATAGGTTTGAATATCTTTCTTAATCTAAGTAATATTAAAACTAATGGATCTAGTAATAATAAAATTTTATCAGTATTAAGGAACTAATAATCATTATTTTGTTATATATCCACTCTAACACACTATCTCTAGCACATATGCAATAAACCACCATCCAATTTTATTAAGGCCAATGAATTACATATTTAAAACCACGTAATCTCCATACTTGTAGAAAACACAGCACATTGCGCCCCTGTATACTCTGTCATGGAACAGATCCACCTCTACGTGTAACTCTCCCACTGTGTCTTGAGTGATATTGATAGGATCAGCTTGAAGGCGAACTCGTTGCGCTCCTAGGATGTATTTGATACTGGACAGATAACGAACTGGCTGGACAGATTGCTGACTTTAGTGCCTGCTCTGTCCCTTAATCGATTGTCGTTATAAACTTTCTTCCGGTGGTAAAGAAACCCCACTTACCTGTTCTAATATGATCATTTAACTGAGCAATTCAATCCAAACAATCCCATCGACTGGGAAAAGTAACAGCAGGAGGCTTTAACAAAAAAAAAGATACGTGAAGAAGTATAAATGCTAATATGTAAAAAATGATGATACGTTTCAGTAGATACGCCTGATAGAAAACTTAATGCACCAAGCGCTGACTGTCACAGCGAATATTTAAAATGTTGTAAAGTTTGCGAGCTTGATCAAACGTTTTTTTTTTCTTCCAGATAGGGACTCTGCGAGTGGTCTTAGCTTCACAAATATCAAGCTGCATGGCAGGCCTCGCAACTGCCCATACAAATGTGGAGTTAGTCTCAAAATCAGACCAGTCAATCACCCTTAAGTCGTGTCTAAGAGAATAACTACTAATATGCAAGAAAAAAAAAGAAACAAAAGGATGATACGTTTTTGTGGACATGACCGATAGACAAACGATACACAAAAGCATGTCCGCCACAATGGTGAATATTTAAATTGTTGCAGAGCTTGCAAAAATGCCTCCTGAAGATAACAACATAGTTGGACAATCCATTTCTTCAAGCACCTCCTCTCCGGATCATGCGCGCTGGACGGGATGTTAAACCGCGCCTCCTCCTTTCACGCACTGTGACCCTCATTCAACCTCCACTTCTCCTCCACGCGGCACGGGAGGTCATGCAAGATACCGGTGCAAATGACGCGTTGCTTGTTGCAGACGGCTGGTAAAGGGAGGCGTACATGTAGGTTGAAAGGAGTGAATATTTTAATGGTTGTCAAGGAGGTCGACCAACCACACCACCGTCCAACCATAAGCATTTAAGAAAAGTTTGAAAAGTTTCCCCACGTTGCCTCTTACTTCTTTGCCTCAGAAATTTCAAATTTGATTGAAGCGCTACATAAAACGATAGAGATGATGGAAAGTAAAGCTTTCTTGTAATAATTGCACTAGATATACGTATGGTAGTATGTAGATCTAGCATATTAAAAATATACAAGGCAATAAAATAAATCAATGTCAAGTGCGTACCGAAATGAGTATTTCCCTGTATAAATGTGTATATATATTATGTATGTATAATTATCTATATATATAAATCTGGATTTACATATATTTTGTAACGTATTGAATCGGGAGATAACGCGATATAATAATAATAATAATAATAATAATAATAATAAATAAATAAATAAATAAAAATTGAGTGGACAGTGTTTTTCACCTCGAAATAAAATATATCTTATTCTAGGGCTAACCTCCAGAAATAAAGCTCACCGAACTTAATTGATCAGCTCGCTAGGAGCGGTTTGACTTTGACCCTGATTGGTGGTGCACGAATAAGCTTTACTCATCGAGCCAGGTGGAAGCAACTCGTAGGTTAATAGTTCGCCATACATACAAAAACAACAAAAAAAAAAAAAAAAAAAAAAAAAGTTTGTCGCGTTTTCGGGACGTTGGTTTGTTCGCGGTGTCGTCGTCGTAGTCGATGTCGTCGCCGAGTGGAGCATTACATTTTGGTATCGAGCCGGGGTTCAAGCGGGACCCTGGGCACACGAACACTTGAGAATGGGAACTTTCAACTCAAGATGAGAACTAACACTTTTAAAATATAAAGCTATAATGTTGATAATGATAGTAAACAGCAAATTTAGAAAACTGACACAAGACCTAGTACAGTGAACTAACTCTCGCCTTGATCTGTGCAGGAGGCGCGGATTGGGCGAGGGGTCTCTTCACATAGACCTAGACATACCACCGCGGCAGCAGCCGTAGCAGCCCCCTTACGCCTCAGATTTTACAGACACTTCAGGATGTCAATGCCGCCATACGCGGGGAGCCCTTGGGAGGACGACTTGCTAGACGTAGCCTGGAGCCATCAGTAGATGCCCAGGCATCCCCTCGACACAGCGAGGAGCACAGAGCAGAAAATTTCCGTGCAGAGTCGGCTAGGGCAGAGTCGCCACAGAGGGGATATGGGGACAGGATTTCAGGACATAGGGACAGGTCTCGGAGCCCTAGACAGAGGGAGGAGCATACAGAGAGACCTAGGATTCGTACTACATCAGCTGCAGACCATATCAGGGAGATCCTGAAGCTGCGACCATCTCAGTATTCAGGAGATATAGGCGGTTTTCAGGCAGAGGCTTGGTTGGTGAGCTTGAGCGGATGCTTCAAGCTCTGTCCTTGTAGTAGCAACACGAAAGCTCGTGTTGCGATCCATCTTCTGAAGGATGGAGCAGGAGTCTGGTGGAGGACCGAGGAGCAGAAGCTCCATGTTGACTCAGAGACGGTTACCTGGGAGTTATTTGAGGAGCGTTTCAGGAGCAGGTATTTACCTAGGAGGTTTATTCAACAGCGATAGATGAGTTTCATGACCTCCGTCAGGGATCGATGACAGTAGCTGAGTATGAGAGTCGATTTCTGGACCTACTTCAGTATGTCGACTATATGCAGGATGAGCAGTGCATGGATTCACGGAGTTCATCGGGGCGAACTTGGATTTAGCGGCGCGATGCGCATTCACCGCCCACGAGACGTTAGCAGAGGCCGTGGAGAAGGCCTACATTGCAGAGGAGACACGGGGAAAGACACAAGCTAGGCCAGAGATAGAGTTCGGAGCCGTATCCAGCAGATGCAGGATAGTAGGTCGAAGGGGTCAATTCCTCCTCCACGAGGTGGACGGAGAGTTCGAGGCGAGGCTTCATTTAGGCCACCACAAAGCAGAAGCCAGCAGCAGCACCCGCCCACCTTACCGACCTCCTCGAGATTCGATGCACGAGAGAGGACGTAGTATGGGGCCTCCTCCTAGGGGACCCATCAGGACACAGGTGCACCGAGAGCTCAGTCATCGGGGGCCGTCCGGCAGAGACCTCAGCAGTCCATAGCCGGATCGTCAGGATCGGCATCTCAGTCATCTAGAGTACCAGCTGGAGCCGCTTCCCACTGGAGAGGATCAGGCGGCTGTTATGGTTGCGGAGTCGTTGGGCATATTTGGAGAGATTGCCCACTTAACCCTACCAAGGGTAAGACACAGAGCTCAGAGCCTACTGTTGGAGATATGGCACGGAGTCATCGGATCTACGCAGCGGTCGAGAACCGCCAGGCTGAGCATCAGAATACTGTGATTGAGACGACAGGTAGTATTGGTGGTATTTCCACCTCTATATTATTTGATTCTGGTTCCTCTGATTCTTTCATTGCACCATCTTTGGTGGAGCGTTGTAGGCTGGTGGCAGTTAGGCAGGGCCGTAGTTGGGACGTAGAGATGGCTTCTGGAGCCAAGATTTCTGTGGACTCCTTAGTCAAGGAGTGTGTAGTGGATTTGGGACCCTTCACCACTACTTCAGATCTTAGGATCCTTCCATTAGGATCTTATGGCATCATTTTAGGCATGGATTGGTTGTCCGCTCACAGAGCTAGAGTGGATTGTTACCACAAGACTATTGCTTGCATGGATGATCTTGGGGTTGAGTCAGTGATATCAGGGGTTAAGAGACCAGTTTCTATTCGCACCATCTCCGCTATGCAGCTTAAGCGGTGTGTGCGACAGGGTTGCCAGTTGTATGCTGTTACAGTTAGTGACAGATCAGAGGATGAGTCGGGGGGACCTTCCCTCGATGATCATCCCATCTTATCGGAGTTTGCCGATGTGTTTCCAGGGGAGCTACCAGGATTACCTCCCCCACGTGAGATCGACTTCCATATAGATCTAGTTCCAGGCGCAGAGCCTATCTCACGAGCACCTTATCGGATGACTACCCCTGAGTTATGTGAACTCAAGTTGCAGCTGGAGGGCCTTCTGGAGAAAGGCCTAATTCGTCCTAGCGTATCCCCTTGGGGTGCACCAGTTATCTTTGTAAAGAAGAAGGATGGATCTCTTCGGTTGTGCATTGACTACCGTCAGCTGAATAAAGTAACGATCAAGAATCGTTACCCCCTTCCACGCATTGACGATTTGTTTGATCAAATGAAGGGGGCAACCGTTTTCTCCAAGATAGATCTTAAGTCAGGATACCATCAGCTCAGGATTGCGGAGACAGATATTCACAAGACAGCTTTCCGCACGAGATATGGCCACTACGAGTTCACAGTAGTACCTTTCGGTTTGACGAATGCCCCCGCAGTGTTCATGAGTTTGATGAATGGGGTATTCAGGACCTTCCTTGATCGCTTCGTGCTCATTTTTCTTGATGACATTCTGATTTACTCACGCACACGTGAGGAGCACGAGGAGCACCTTCGCCAGGTTCTTCAGTGTCTTCGCGAGCAGCGCCTTTACGGGAACTTGGAGAAGTGTGCGTTCTTTCAGACTGAGGTGCAGTATTTAGGCCACGTTATTTCTGGGGAAGGTATCGCAGTTGATCCTTCCAAGATTCGAGCCATCATGGATTGGCCAGCACCCACTAGTGTGACCGAGGTGCGTAGTTTCATGGGATTAGCAGGATACTACAGGAGGTTTGTTCAGGACTTCTCTCGGATTGCGCACCCCATCACTTCTCTTCAGCGGAAAGGGAAGAAGTTTGTTTGGACAGATAAATGTGAGCAGGCCTTCAGTACACTAAAGGAGTGCCTTACGAGAGCACCTATCCTTGCAGTGCCGGATCCTCATGGAGAGTTTTTCGTATGCACAGATGCTTCCTTGGCAGGACTTGGAGGAGTGTTAATGCAGGAGGGAAGAGTAGTTGCCTTTGAGTCTCGCAAACTCAAAGATTATGAGCTCAATTATCCGACCCATGACCTTGAGCTTGCAGCAGTAGTACATGCCTTAGTGCGATGGAGACATTTTCTTCTTGGCCGGAGATTTACCCTCAGGACTGATCACTTGAGTCTTCGCCACCTCTTCACGCAGCCCAATCTCAACGCTCGTCAGCGGCGTTGGATGGAGTTACTTTGTGAGTATGACATGGAGATAGAGCATGTGAAGGGGAAAGAGAATGTGGTTGCAGATGCCTTGAGTAGACGGAGACATGTGGCTATGGCCACCTCAGTGGGCACGGATTTGCGGAGTAGGATCTTGCAGCAGCTTCCTCAGGATAGTTTTTACCTTGCAGCCAGAGCAGAGATTGAGTCTCAGAGACCCCTTGAGGGTAGATTTGATGGATTTTCGTTAGAGGAAGATGGTCTTCTCAGACACAGAGGTCGAATATATGTTCCCAGAGATGGAGGTTTGAGACATGACATTTTGACAGAGGCTCATCGTGCACCGTATTCAGCCCATCCCGGGGTGAAGAAGATGCACGCCACCTTGAGACAGTTGTACTTTTGGAGAGGACTTCGGAGAGACATAGCTTCTTTTGTATCTCGTTGCTTAGAATGCCAGAGGGTGAAGGCCGAGCATCAGCATCCGGCTGGCCTTCTCTATCCGCACGCCATACCAGAGTGGAAGTGGGACACCATTTCTATGGATTTCATTGTTGGGTTGCCGACGTCGAGATACCACCACGACGCCATCATGGTCACAGTGGATAAATTGACGAAGGTAGCTCACTTTTCTCCAGTGAAGACTACCTACACGGCTAGTGCAGTGGCACGAGTTTACCTTGATGAGATTGTCAGACTACATGGGATTCCGCGGAAGATCATCTGCGACCGCGACCCTTTGTACACCTCCCATTTCTGGACCACCATGCAGTATGCCCTCGGGACGAGGATTAATTTTAGTACAGCTTATCACCCTGAGACAGATGGACAGACAGAGAGGGTGAATCAGATTCTGGAGGACATGCTCAGGATGTACGTGATGGATCATCAGTCGAGATGGGAGGAGTATCTGTATTTGGTGGAGTTTGCCTACAATAATAGTTTTCAGAGTTCTATAGGCATGGCTCCTTTTCAGGCATTATATGGTAGAGAGTGCAGGACACCCCTTAGCTGGGACAGGATTGAGGACAGGGTTTCCCTTGGACCAGCATTATTACAGGATATGGAGCAGCAGGTTACCTTGATCAGACAGAGATTGCAAGAGGCACAGGATAGACAGAAGAAGTATGCAGACCAACATAGGACAGATCGCAGTTTTGAGGTAGGCACGAAGGTGTTCCTTCGTGTCAGACCGCATAAGAGCCCTATCCGTTATGGAAAAGGTTCTAAGCTTGCTCCTAGATTTGTGGGCCCCTTTGAGATCTTGGAGCGCCTCGGCCCCTTAGCCTATCGTCTAGCATTGCCACCTAGCTTATCACGCGTCCATGATGTATTTCACGTTTCTGTGCTTAGGAGATATGTTTCTGATCCTTCTCATGTATTGGATTGGACTGCATTGCAGGTGCAGGATCAGGGGCAGGTGATGGTGGAGCCCGTGCGCATTTTAGATCGCAGGACCCTGGGCCTTCGCGGCAGAGAGATTGATCAGGTTCGAGTCCAATGGGACAGATACGATGAGACTGCTGCTACTTGGGAGGATGCTACATCATTGCGAGCTCAGTTTCCACACTTATTTCAGTGACTTCCAGGAGGAAGTCTAGTCTAAGGGGAGGGGGATGTAATGCCCACTTCCCTACGACACTTAGTTGATTATCATTTTGAGTTATGCAGACTTTAGATATGGACATGGCTTATATTTATGTTGATTAGCATGATGTTTTGTGACTAGATACATTTGGATTATGGATGGATTTTGTTTTCAGTATGATCTACATTGACTCATGGACAGACTATTGGATACTGATATTATTTTTATATGGATGTGTTGCATGTGTTCTAACATTGGATTTATTCGCCATGTTGAATAGAATGTAGTTGTTGAATTTACATTTCTATGATTTATGATAATGATGAAATGCATAATTAAGTTGTGAATTAGACCTAGAAATGATGATTGCTTGAATTACGTATAGATGTTAATAAATTTCATGCATATGATTATTTTGGATATTTTGACATGGCCGCAAGGCCGAAGAGGGTATTTTGCATTTTGCAGGAAACACAGCATGATCACAACCATGAGGGGGATTGGGGACCAAACACAACAGAATGTCGGGTGGTTACAACATTGGTCGTCAAGGCAACTTGTAAACTGTATTGTGTTAGCTTGTTCTTGTATGTGTTGAGGAAATTTTCTTGAGGGGGTAATGTTCTAATGTGACCATGGGGTTGAGAATTTTATTTAATTGTTTTATTTACTTTAGTAGGTGATTTCATTTGGGATGCCCTTCTTTTATTACTTTTGCTAAGTATGTTTAGATTAATTTAATATCTTGTTTTAGTCATGTGGGTGTAATAAATTTTGTTGGTTGGCTCCTTGAGCCATGTGTTGTCTCTTGTATTGAATGCTTATCTTGAGTGTTGACCACTCCATGCTCTTAAGAATCTCGAATTTGAGATTGAGTGCATTTTTAGGGGACTTGTGGGACAAGTTAAACTTGTCCCACACTTCCCAAAACCCCTTACCAACCATATCTATGGGTTGGGAATCCAAAAAGGGGGCTATTTATTGTTTTGGGAAGGAAAATATGACCTTGGAGTGCATTTTCCTCTTTTTGCATTTAATTGTGCCTTAAGGCACATGGGAAAGGGTTGAATTTGGAAGAGGGTTGTCATTCAACCCAACCACCCATTTATGGTGTTTTGGGATTTGAATTGACCTTGGAAGATGGTTTGAGGATGTGTGATGTGGCATCCTACATGGAGCCACATCACCCTCACCCTACCTTTGATCTATTTATTGAAACTTCTTCTCTTGTAGAGGGGGTTAGAGCTTTGTTTTTGGGGTTGTTAAGAGTTCCTTGTGATTTGAGAGAGAGGGTGGGAGAAAGAGATAGAGAGAGTTTTGGACTTGCATGCTTGGATTGATTTGGGAAGGAGCTTGGACAATTTCTTGGTGTAGGCTTCTCTAATGGAGAGGTAGGAACCCTCTCCTTTGTTTTTGGCTTTCATATTATTATTCTTTTATGCTAAAGATTGTGAAAAAGAAATGCTTGTTTACTTTGGGAAATTGTGAAAAATGGTTTGAATGTTTGTTGTGTAGTATAGGAGAGGTCTATGGGAATAATCATGAGGGAGGCAAAAGAGTAGATTAGGATATTTGTGGGGAGTTTGAGAGGGATGCCCATCTTGGGTAGGAATGTTTACATTCTACCTTGTCTTTGAGGGAGCCATAAGAGGAGGGAGGCATAAGAGTATGGGAGGAATAAGGGGTACTTGAGGGAGGCATAAGAGTCATAGGGGCTTGTGTATATTGTGGAGGGTTTTGGATGGGCATCTCATCTCATTTGGGAGGCATAAGGGAAACATTCCCATAGTTCCTTCTCTTGTTGGCTTGGATGCAAGCCTTGTTGTGTAATGTTTAATGTTATTGTGTGTCTCTTGTTCTTCTATTTTAGCTTGAATGTTGTGAAGAACTTGTATTGTGGAAGCATGTATAGTTGCCTTGAGTTGGAGACCACCCTCCATTGTGTTGTGTTTGGGGCTCGGGGGTCAATGGAGGAGATTGCTTCTCTTCTCCATTGAGATTTGGTTGGGAGGAGAGTGTTGCCTCTCCCCCTATTTTGGTTGTGATTGAACTACTTGGAACTTGGAGCATGGATGAAGAACACCATGGAGCTTGTGAAGACTCTTTCCATTTCCTTACATATATTATTTTGTTGTAAAACTTGCAAGTGAAAGAAAGTTGTATCATCTTGTTTTCATTCCAAAAATAAGGGACATTGTAATCTATAGTTGCTCCAAGAGACACATGATTGAATGCAAATTTTACTTGAAAAGTGTTTACATGATTGTAAATATGTTCCACATGAAGTAAAAGGTGTTGTAACAAAATATTGGAAGAAAGTGTATTGAAATATTAATTTTCTCACTCAAAATTTATTGGAAATGTTGTTGATTTCTTGTGGAATACTGTGAAGAAATTTCAAAAGGAAATATATTAAAAATTTGTTTGGATACTTGAAAGTAATGTGTAGTAAAGATTGAAAAAAAAATAGTGCATTACTCCTTCTTGTATACTTGTTGGAAAGGCTTAAGTTTTTAATGATTTGTAATGCCAATAAAACCTTTTAAGCTCTAGTTCCTTCATGTTTTATTCATCCATGAATTCATTGTAAAATCCATTGCAAATAAACAAGAAAATGAAATCAAAACCTCTTAGAATACCCCTGCTATATCCATTGAATTGTGTGGAAGGAGATTGTAATACAAATTTCTAAACTTATCAAGTTCAATGCCCAATACCCATTAATGTCTAGCAAAAGTATTAATAGGTTTGAATATCTTTCTTATCTAAGTAATACTAAAACTAATGAATCTAGTAATAATAAATTTTAATAATATTAAGGTACTAATAATCATTATTTTGTTATATATCCACTCTAACACACTATCTCTAACACATATGCAATAAACCACCATCCAATTTTATTAGGCCAATGAATTACATATTTAAACCCACGTAATCTCCATACTTGTAGAAAACACAAAGACACATTGCGCCCCTGTATACTCTGTCATGGAGCAGATCCACCTCTACGTGTAACTCTCCCACCTGTGTCTTGAGTGATATTGATAGGATCAGCTTGAAGGCGAACTCGTTGCGCTCTAGGATGTATTTGATTTGGATGAGACGAACTGGCCGGGAGATGATTGCTGACTTTAGTGCCTGCTTCTGTCCCTTAATCGATTGTCGTTATAAACTTTCTTCCGGTGGTAAAGAAACCCCACTTACCTGTTCTAATATGATCATTTAACCGAGCAATTCAATCCAAACAATCCCATCGATCGGGAAAAGTAATGAGGAGGCTTTAACAAAAAAAAAAGATACGTGAAGAAGTATAAATGCTAATATGTAAAAAAATGATGATACGTTTAGGTAGATACGCCCGATAGAAAACTTAATGCACAAGCGCTGATATGTCACAAATGAATATTTAAAATGTTGTAAAGTTTGCGAGCTTGATCAAACGCTTTTTTTTTTTTTTCTTCCAGATAGGGACTCTGCGAGTGGTCTTAGCTTCACAAATATCAAGCTGCATGGCAGGCCTCGCAACTGCCCATACAAATGTGGAGTTAGTCTCAAAATCAGACCAGTCAATCACCCTTAAGTCGTGTCTAAGAGAATAACTACTAATATGCAAGAAAAAAAAAAGAAACAAAAGGATGATACGTTTCAGTAGACATGACTGATAGACAACCTGATACACAAAGCACTGTCTGCCACAGTGAATATTTAAATTGTTGCAGAGCTTGCAAATGGTACTGAACAGATAACAACATAGTTGGACAATCCCGCTGCTGAAGCACCTCCTCTGCCGGACTGTGCGCGCCTGGACAGGATGTTAAACCGCGCCTCCTCCTTTCACGCACCTGTGACCCTCATTCAACCTCCACTTCTCCTCCACGCGGCCTGGGAGGCTGTGCAGTACCCGGGTGCAAATGACGCGTTGCTTGTTGCAGACGGCTGGTAAAGGGAGGCGTACATGTAGGTTGAAAGGAGTGAATATTTTAATGGTTGTCAAGGAGGTCGACCAACCACACCACCGTCCAACCATAAGCATTTAAGAAAAGTTTGAAAAGTTTCCCCACGTTGCCTCTTACTTCTTTGCCTCGAAATTTCAAATTTGATTGAAGCGCTACATAAAAGCGATAGAGATGATGGAAAGTAAAGCTTTCTTGTAATAATTGCACTAGATATACGTATGGTAGTATGTAGATCTAGCATATTAAAAATATACAAGGTAATAAAATAAATCAATGTCAAGTGCGTACCGAAATGAGTCCCTGTATAAATGTGTATATATATTATGTATGTATAATTATCTATATATATAAATCTGGATTTACATATTTTGTAACGTATTGAATCGGAGAGATAACGCGATATAATAATAATAATAATAATAATAATAATAATAAATAAATAAATAAATAAAAATTGAGTGGACAAAGTGTTTTTCACCTCGAAATAAAATATATCTTATTCTAGGGCTAACCTCCGAAATATAGCTCACCGAACTTAAATATAGCTCACCGAACTTAATTCGATCAGGTTAATAGTTCGCCCAATAACAAAACAAAAACAAAAAAAAAAAAAAAAAAAAAAGGACGCGGTTTGACTTTGACCAGTCGATCGTCGCCGATTGGTGGTGCAAGTGAATATTCCAGCTTTTACTCATTTGAAGAACTATTGATAAATGTGGAAGCAACTCGTAGGTTAATAGTTCGGCTTCAAACTATCCAAGAGGAAATGCATATTAAATAAAAATTGAGTGAAAAATATAATATATTTTTTTGTCTAATATATTAGGGTAGAAATAAAAAGAAGTAAATAAAATTGTAATTGAAAAATGGGTAAGTAAGGTACATGGAAAAAATAGGGGGTATTTTCATTCTAGTAATATAATAGGAGGGGGTATTATCAATTGAATAATTAGAGGTAGAAACTATAATTAAGGGTATTCTTTAATACCCTTCGAACACACATGATATACCATACTTTTACTAAGTGAACCCCTCGTGGTGTTGATTCCTTATACGTGCAAGTTTGGTGAAGGGACTACACACTTATTCTTTTAGTATGTATGGGTTCATTTTGGTTTGCCCACTTCTATTGTTTCTTATTGGGATTCTAGGTTCTTGGGGAGTTTTGGTCAACTTTGTGGGACTTGATGGACACTAGAATAAAGAAAATTACTGCATTTCATCCACAAACTGATGGCCAAACGGAGGTCGTAAATCGCACTATGGTACATCTTCTCAGAGGTTATTGTGGAAAACATCCTAAGTTGTGGGATGAACATTTGTATTATGTGCAACATGTTTATAACCATGTCATTCATTCTTCTACTATGAAGTCTCCTTTTGAGAATTTTTTTGGTTATCTACCTAAATCTCCATTAGATTTCATTTTTGGACAAGAAACTATTGTTAATGGACATAGTGATACTAATAAAGCTAAGAATAGTGTGCAACGAATACAACAAGTCGATGATTTTGTCCGTGAAGATTTGGAGAAAACTAAAGCAAAATAGAAGGTTAGGCGTGATAAACATAGGATTGATCACAAGTTCTAGGTGGGTGATTCAGTTGGGCTTCACATTAGCACGGAAAGACTGATAGGTGAAGGTAAAAATTTGAAACCAATTCAGTATGGTCCATTCCAGATTTTAGAAAAAGTTGGTAATAATGAGTTCGGTTAGATTAACCTCATTACATGTAGATGTATCCGGATGTGAATGTGGAAAATTTGAAGTTGTATGAACTTCCTATGATTATTGATCATGATGCTAACATCTTGGTGCCTTTTGTTGATGATTTTGCTCCTAAGTGTATGGATGAGTTGCAGGAAGATGTCATTTTAGACAAGAAGGTGAGAACCTCGCGGAGGGGTGATGTGGAGTACCTTCGTGTGGGCTTGAAAGGCATGCATCCGGTAAGGAAAAATGGATGGAAACTGAAAAGGTGAGGGAACAATACCCTCACCTAATCACCAACTAAACATAATTTTGGAGGTCCAAAAGTTTCTCAGTGGGGAGGAATGATCCAGGTGGATCCCCATTGAGAAATGTCGATCTATAATCTTCTCGAAAAGGGCACAGTCAATTATGGGTTTGACGACTAAATGGGGAACATGTATAAAAGGCATGTATTCAGAAGTTTTGAGAAAAACAAATTTAGAACCGCTGGTCTTTGATGATCAATAAAAAAATTGGTGGACCCCACTTTTTATCGGCCGGGGCCCTCAGCCAGATTTGACACACTCAATTATTGAGTGGGGCCTTGGCATTCATCATTTACATCATCATTTCCATGTTTTCTCATATTTGTATATGTTTTCTCATATATGTAATGGGGGATAAGGTCATTGTATAAGGCCTTTATCTCCCTTATCTACCTCACTTCCTCCTTATTTCTCCAACTTGCCGCGTATCTCTTTACACCCTGCCACGTATCTCGTCACCTATCTCTTTGCTACTATCTGACCATTGACTATCAACTCAACTTTTATACTCCCCACCCATCTCGGGCTCTACTGGCATCTGTTATACTCATGCTGTAGTATGGAACTCGATGGCTGAGCCAATACCAACTCGGGTCGGCCACGTTTAGATTGGAAAAAGTGGTCCGAAGACTAACAATAATAAACACCGCCATTGCCGAGTGACTGAGTCAGCCTACCCACCGAGGCCTCTATCTCTCTTATCTACCTCACTTCCTCCTTATTTCTCCAACTCGCCAAGTATCTTTTTACTCCCTGTCATGTATCTCTTGCCACATATCTCCTTACTACTAGCCGACCATTCACTATCAACTCGGCTTTTATATTCCCCGCCCAACTCGGGCTCTACAGGAAACCATTATACTCATGCGGCAGTATGGAAGTACGTGGCTAAGCCAATACTAACTCGGGTCAGCCACGTTTAGATTGGAAAAATTGGTCTGAAGACTAAGAATAGTAAACACTGCCATTGCATTTAAAAACGGATAACACCTATCACATATGCAATATGCGATGATTCCCAATTTAGCCAAAAGGATAATGCGTGGGAAGTGGGTCGAACCGTGGACCTCCACGTAACAAAATTATGGCCTGATTTTTTACACAACGACATTGTGGAATGTTATAAAACGAGGTCGCTGGTATTTGAAGAAGGGAGGTAGGTCTATGAGCTACACTGGAGCATTGTGGAACATAGAAGGAGTTTCATCTAAAACTTCCAAAGGACACTAATATTATAATTGTAGGGACAATACCATACAATTGTTGGAAGGTCTATAATTCCTTACTGTAATTATTTTGGGCTTCATTTTTAATAGATTGGTCTTTTAAAAGGAACCGGAGACGTAGGTGTTATCACCGAACTCTATTATCAATTGTGTGAGTTGTGTTTATCTATTTCAGTTTTCTTTTTCTCTGATTTTACATAGAACACACAAATTTTTAATCATTCTTAAAAATGGAGAAAAGTTGTAATGTTGAAATTTATCCATAACTCATTTTATAAAGAAATTTGGCAAATGTGTTTACAATTTCTCGTGATTACGGATCAGTCATGCAAGTAATAATGCATCTATTCTTTTCATTTATGATTGAAAGGAAGAATGGTGGTATATAGGATAAGGACCATTAATGTCAACGCCAACAACTTTTCATACATCCCTCTTGTAATTTACACCCCTATTCTCTTTCCCAAGTAATTTATAAAAACTAAACATAGTCCATATGTGATTTTCTAGAGGAAAGAAGAGGACCATAGATGGTAGAGGAGGCATTTGAGTTGTTGGGGATTTCAAATGGGCTTGTCATTTTCTTTTTCTTCACCGGTTGTATCCCCTCGAGCCTATGGTTGCGTGTGATAGGATTCGTTTAAAATATAGTCCAAATTACAAAGTTTCAATCCTTTCAGTGATGAGTTTGTCACCTTTTATTGTCGAATGCTTGGAAAAGTTTCTACTTTCTTCTTTGGCAAATCAACATAATGACGAGAAATAAAAACTTAACGTTTAATCAACAAATCATGTTAATCTTTCTTTTAAATTCTCTTATTCTCTCATTTCACATGACAAACCATCCATCGTTAGAGTTTTAAATTCCCAAGAAAATGGTTGACTATGAACAAGGTGAACAAAGCTATAAGTTCCACCAAGAAACATGAAACTCATCTAAACAATGCCATCTTACATGTTCAAATCTATAATATATTAAATGTTATTAACAATAGGAACAATATTATTCTTAAGACACATACTATTAATTTTTTTATTAGATCATAAATGATACATATAGCAAGTCCCCCATGGCATACTATTTTTGAAAATTCATTAGACATATTAAAATATGAAAAGAAAATATAGTGGATGTCAATACAATTTTCCATTTTTGTAAGGATAATGTTTTCTAGATTCGGTGTCCTTATGTTTTACAATAGCATATTATGTACATTATTCCTATTACACATGATGATTATTATATAACAAAATATAAGCATATAAGTTTAGTAAACATGGTACATTAAGGTATATTATTTGTATCTACCATTCCAATTTCAATTCAAAGATATTGTGGTATCCCTTCGGTATTCAAGGGAATTGGTTACATGAACTTAAGATGAGGTTGTCCAAATAAGCACACATCCTTAAATAGTAAATATATATTACCATTATATTTATTTATTTATATTTATATATATATATATTATATATATATATATATATATATATATATATATATATATATATATATATATATATATATATATCACCATTTTAGAATCAATGGTAATATATAAATTACATTTCTTTCCTAGCTCATTATAATGTTGTTAATTTCCCCTTTCTTTTTATTTGGTGTCCTCACAAAAATTATTTGTGAGTGCTCTTTGCACTATGTTTTTATCCTACCAAAGGCGCGCCTATAGTTATATTGTTCACTTCTACTTTTAATTTTTTCACCCTATGAATTACATTATGACTTAGAAAAACTTCGGTTTAAGGTTTTGAGGCCATAGTTTTGTGGAATGTATTTGATTTTTTTTCTAATTTGTTATTGATGTATGTGTTTTTTTTTCAAATGTCACACTATGGCCGTTAAATTTTTGTTAGTGTTATAGTTGTTAAATTTATTGTGAAGCATATACAATATTAATGTGTGCTTCTATATATAATGACGTGTACAAGTATATATATCAATGAGTGTAATTTTATTTTGTATATGATTGTCAAACAAAATAATCTTGGCCATTCATTTAGTGACACACAACGCTCACAGAATTGGCATTGGATTTTGGTCATAGTTGTCACTACCACTATTGTTTTCCTCAACTTTGATAAGTTTTGGCCACAAGTTCCCCATTGTATATGAGTTTAAATTATCCCCTCGGCATTACGTTTGCATGGTGTTCATGAAAACGGACTATTTAAAATTGTATTCATAACCACCAAAATTTGTAGAGTCATGGGTGTTTTAACTAGGAGTAAATTTTACTATTGAACTGCGCCTTAATATTAATAAAAATAAAATAGTGTTTGCTCCTGGGGGAGCAAATCTACGTCGGCAGTGTTGGAGGTGGGGGTAGTCTTGTAGGTCGGGGTTGTGGTTAAGTATGGTGTTGGTGGGTATATTGTAGGTTAGGTTTTTTTACGGGAGTAACTTGGGTGGGATTCTTTGGTTAGGTAGGCAAAGGCTATATCATAATAGGGAGATCCAACTATTTTGGGATTTGAAATGGTGTTTATTGTTTTTCTGTTGATGTAAGAAGCATGTGTATGTTAACGGTTGTTCATCTTTTTTTGGTAAGGATCAAGATTTTTTTAAATAGTATGGTAATGTTTTCCCGAGTAGTTCAATATAAAGAAATTATGGGCCCTTCATTATTATAGTCCGTTTGTGGGAGCAACTGAACAAGATTTTTTTACCGTACTCTATCGGGTGTAACAATTTTTATATATAGTTTCCTAATTTAGAAGTTGTTGGTAGGTATGTGTGATGGCTTTGTAATCTTTTACATTAGTGGTTACTATTTTTTTAGGGGTGGGGTTATAGTACGAGTGTATAGTTTGTTACCCGTGGTTTTGGATGGTGTCTTTGCTTGAATTGGCTAAGTGTCATAGTACTTCTTGTGATTATTTTTATTTCATTGGCAACCAATATTTTGGTAAAGTGGATCTTTGTCTACATGTGGGTGTTGTTTGTAGTGGTCTTATACGCATTTCGAGGTTGGCCATGTTTATAGTATGTGTATTGGGATAGAAATAATTTGTATATGAGAGACATGCCACCGGATTCTTATTGTCAATTTGTATATGAAGAATGAATGACTTACTTAGGTGTTTTCATTAATTAAATAGATTTTCTCAATAACATTTAGCAGATTATAATATGCAATTGATGGATGAATTAAATAATGGAAAATATAGTAATTGTATTTTGTGGGTTGTGAGTAATGGAGAATTGTTATATGTAAATTTCAAATTTCATATTTGGAGAATAGTGAAGTGTTTGTATGGAAGAAAATGGGGTAGTTTCAGCTTTGAGATTCCCCTACATTTGCGAGTAAATATGCGCCAAGAGGAAATCAACATATATCATATTTCGTACAACTTTAGTATGCTATCATTACAAAAAAATAAGGCACCGAATAGATCATCCAATTTTGTTTCTATAAGTTGTCTTATACTTGAGATGTGTTGTAAGTTTTCTCCATAGTTAAGTTGATTTGTAGCAATAATGTAATGTGAAGGTACAAATTTTGTAATTTGGATAGTACATTCGGGAGCTATCAAAGTCATATCTTCTTCTCATCGAGGCTAGTGTTGTCTAATTTTGCCCCTTCGAGAACAATTGATCAACATGCCTTGCACGCTGAAAAAAGGAGAAAAACTTGAGGTTTTCATACCTTCGCATTTTTGGTGCTTCGGAAAAAGTGGGAAAAAGAGCCAAAAGTCTGAAATTCCAAATTCGAAAGTCTAAAATTTTGGACTTTCGGATTTTCAAGTTTCAGAATTTTAGAACTCTTAGAGAATTTTGGTGGATGAACAAGTGTTTTTCTCTGAAATAAAAATTTCTGAAATTCTGAATTTTAGGATTTTGGAGGTTGTATGCATTTTGGAGTTTGGAACTCCCAACCCTCAATTTTTATAAAATACACCCAGACCTTCAGATGGCCATAACTTTCGACTGGGAGCTCAGATTTACACAAGGGAGGACTTTTCAGAAATATCACAAGTTCCTCTACCCAACTATGAATGGATATCTTTAAATAAGTGAGACTAAGTTATCTAAAATGAATAAATACAATTAACTATTTTTGGGGTGTCCCAGGTTTCTCACCTACCACCATTAATGAGGTATGGGCTTCCTTTCTTTCCCAACAAGGAACAATACGTGGAGGCATGGGTTTTTCATGGAACCCATCATTTTTTGCAGGAAAATTCAATGCATTTCTTGGGTGGTTGGAGCAAGAATTCAGATTTCTTCTATCTCCTTCTCTAATTCTTCCTATATATTGTAAGGAGGGGAATTTTTCTAAAGGTTGGACATTTTTGGCTTTGCCCCTCCTTCTTCTCTTTGGCAGGTGAATTTGTGGAGTTCAAACCTCCCCATTCAAACTGTAATGCAATTTTGTGCCTCTTGGCCATTGTAGTGTACTGTATCAACTTTTGGAGCAAATAATGCATGTCTGTGGATGATTTTCAACCCTCTTTGTATTCATCGTCTCCATCTGATCTCTCATTACATTTTGGTTATCTGTGTTAGTGGTTGTATTACATGTTTTATGGTTTGTGTTTAATGGCAAAGTAGGTGTTCAACATTCCTTTGGTGCATCACCTTGTTAGTTTTAGGATTTATTTTTATGCATCTTCTTAACCCTATCTCCTTGGCAAGTTAGAGTAGGTTTCAGAGTAGATCCTCTACAATATGAATGCATGCACCTAAACAGAGGAATAGGAACCGGCCTTCATCTGGAGAGTTTTTCCAATCACAAGGTCCCACACTTTGGGAAAAGCTCAATGTTATGCAATCACACTGATAGTTTCAACCCATCGAGTTGCAGACATTCAAGGGTGCTTTGTGATTACACATAAATAGTTAGAGGTGAGATATTGGAATAGCAATAATGTCAACATTTGGCTTATGTTTAGTTTTATTTTTATACTTAAGTTTTTCTCGGGAGGAGGAACGAATGTATGCAATAATTTGTTAGCAATGCAAAGAGAGTTATAACTAACAGCTAGTAGTCCTAAAACAAATCTAAATCAAAATCTATGCATAATCATTCTTAGAGCTTAAACAAGACTAATCTATCAACATCTTTGCATTAATACCGAATAAACATTCAAACTAACATGTAAATCCATTAATCTCTATCTCTATTAAATGCTAATCAAATTAAATGAACCTATTTAGATCCTTAGCAATCAAAGGGTTGATTGTGTGTTTGACTCCCAAGGTTTTCAAGAATGGAGTCCTGTCAATCCATGGCTACAAGACCATTTGACATATCTCTATAACTATCTCCTCTAATAAATGTAAGAGATGAAGATAACTAGCTCCCTAATGAATGTAAGAGATGAAGATAACTAGCTCATACAATGAAGAATACTCTAAGATGATGAAATGGCTATAGCATAGGCTCTATGCTCATTTAGGTGTAAGAATAAAGGTAGGAGGAGGGCTCCTTATATATCCCAATGGATAAAAGAATCTCTACATCCCTTTACATGTGGGACAATAGAGAGGTTGCATTAGTTGTGGATGTTTTGGAAGGTTTAAAAGGGTTGAGTCAACCTTAGGAGAGTTTAGTTTGTCCTTTAGTGACCCATGGGGATTGAGGGGGTTTATTAATTAACCAAAGTGATTAATTAATAGGTGTGCAAGCTTATAGAATATTTTTAGAGGAATAATTAGCATGATTTAGACTATGGGAGGAATTTAATCAAATAAATCACGATTTATTGATTTACTCAAAGGGTAAGCTAATTAATTAATAATAATTAACTAGTCTAAATAGAAGGGATGATTAATTAACTAAAGATTGATAATTGGTGTATTTGTTTTATAGAAGGGTTAATTAACTAACGTAATGTGGTTAATTAATGACGATAGAAGAGAAAGTGTCGTATATTGATGATATATCGTTAATTTGTGGAAAGGGGATAATTATCGTAATTTAAGTATTTAAATTGCTCAAAGCTAAATTATAGGTGTATACAAGGGGAACCATTAAAGCGGGAATTCGCCAAAGTAGTATTTTCATATGTAAAAGGTTTTTATTTTGAGATGTTCTATTTTATCCCGAATTACCTCTTCATCTTATTTGTTTGATACCCATTTGACCTTAAGGGTGGCCTACATAGTCTTTTCTTATTTGTAACTTTTAGGTCATATGATTTGAGTTAACCTTCATCACTTAGTACGTTTAAGGATCGGAGAGGTATTCATCCTTTCAACTATCACATCTAGGGAAAATCAAACTCATTCTCCTATGTTCAACGGTTCTAATTAGTTTAATAGATTTCACATTGTTTTGTACAATAGAGAATAGTAAGTACTTGCTAAATATGAGAATAAAAAATTACCAAGAAACTAACAAATGTGAAAACACACTTAACATGATTAAAAACTCTACACAATGAATGTCAGAAAGCATATCTCGAATCGAGATTCAACATGTTTGACACATGCATGTAACTAGAGATAATCCTATAGGGGATAAAAAGATATGCAAAATATAAGATACTTTATTAACACAAGTTTCCTTTGGGCGTAGAAAATTAACTGAGGTTCATGCTTCAATCGAAGTCATATCGAATGTACTTGAAAAATGAAAATGAAAGCATGAACAAAAGGAACTTTAGAATCTATCTAAAAAATAGTAAGAGGCCTAATCAATATCCTGCAGTATCAAAGAGAAAACATATGGTGAAGGGAAATCTTTAAGAATTTAAGATTAATGTTAATAACAACATTAGATTGGTTAAGTTAATAGTGAGGTTAATTTTTTCCTTAAAATCACTCCATTTTGAGATGTTGCAACACATAGAGCATCTCAATAAACATAGATAAAAGTGTCAAAAAATCTATTTGATCATAACAAAAGATAAATTAATGTTGAACACATCTATATCGAAATTCATATCTAATAGCTTAACTATTAGTAAATATTGCAATAAGGTAAAATCATAATTTTAACCCTGTTAAATAAAGATGACAAAGTGTAACACAACAATTAATAAATGACAACAATATTTTAGAATATGTGATAAGGTAGGGATTTTTTGTGTGTTTTTAATATTTCTTTTGAAGTTAGGTATCCAACTATCTTTGTAATTTTTCCATTGTTAATGGAAATAACGGTAATTAGGAGCATAGTTAAAGGTATGTAATGATTTTACTACGTACTTAGTTATCCCACTGATTATATAGAGATTTATAATTTCAGGTTATAAACCAGTTGCAGGAAAACATAATGTTTGTGGGATAGAATTGGTAAGCATCAGTAATTGTTTATTAAAGCTAGTGAAATTAATTGAAACAAATGCACTTGTTTATTGTAGCCATAAGTTGTAATGATCTATATATTTTTTCTCTTAAATTTTTTTGGTATGTACATGTGAAGGATGGGAGGATTTTACAATGGTTTTTTCTCATTTTAGGGGGTTATAGTATTGTGTCTAGAATTGTTCCCTAAGCATCTTGACGGTATCTTCACTTGTAATGGTTGCCTGTTGCGGTGCTTGTTGTGCTTGTTCTAATTTTTTCTTTGTAACAAGCATTGTGTAAATCGTATCTCCATCTACAAGTGTGTCATCCTTGTAGTCTTCCTATACACATTCTAATACACAGGTTTGTATGTGGATACATTCATTGTTAATATGTATTGTATTGACATAGAATGTTTTCACCATCTTTAAAGTGTCCGCATGGGGATAGACATAATTTGTATTAGAGTCATACGATGTTGGGAGGAAAGGCACCTTTTTAAAAGAAATTTGTATCTAAGAACATACAAGGAAAATTGAGAATATGACAATATGCATACTAAATTTTAAAATGAATAATAAAACAATGTTATAAATAATTTCAAATCCTTTGTGATTGTTTTTGATCAAAAGAAAGGGATGAAAACAATCTCTCGGCTACTTTTCGCCTAGCCTACAACTATTTGTGGGTTTGGAATTATTGATCATTTAAAATAAAGGAAATTCCTTACTCCAAAATGGTATGCAAGATCCACTCAAGGTTTAGAGACTTGGAAGATACTTGTCAGGGAATGAATTCACTAAGATTGATATAACGTTGCTTGGACTTCCACTCCATTGGTAGATAAAATCCTAAATGCACTTTTTTTATATCTATGGCTCCCTCCCTCTTACACATAAGTGGATAGCTTGGTAGGAAATTCCCCCTTTCTTAAATGGCACCATCAATCTCTCTGACATTGATTGAGTATTATCACTTTAAATATTTGTTTCCCTTATTGTTCAACCTAAATTCAAAGCAACATTCTTCGCAAGAGAAGACATTAAATTTTTTTAAAAAAATTGGGATAAAAATACCTACAATTGGTTCTCTTGGAACTTGATACGCCATATGTTTAATCTTCCGAAAAAATGTAAACTCGTTTATACAACACTTATACATTTGATTCTAACTGATATTCTCCTTAAAATCATGGAAAACCTCCATCCCCTTGGAAGGATTGGTGTTGGCTAAACCAAACTACCATCAAGACAACCATGCAAAAGGTTTTTTATAAATTGATTCAACTTCCACTCTTGTTTAAGGCCTCTTTTAATACCAAATAGTATCATGTCCTTTGATTCTCAATGGAAACAAATGGCCTAAACAATTTGACAGTTTCCTACTAAGGCTAAATGTCAACTATTGTGATGGTGAATTCTATATATGAAACTTTCAGTTGGCCTCTTTTTATCTAAACTTGGTTTTGGTATAGGTGAATGTACATTTTTTCTATTCTTGAACCATCCCACATCTCTTTTGGCATTTCCCATCTTCCTCTCAACTCTAGTTTTCCCTCTACTTCTCTCTTTCAAAATTCCACTCTCCCTCTCCACCCTCGACTTCATTTGGAACACATATTGGCTAACTATCCTCTTTCATATTTGGAAAAATCGTTGCAACAACTATATGTTAGGAATGGTGTTGTTCCTACCATTCAATAAATTCATATTTTGAACTCAAGTTTTCAAATGTATCAATTCAATATTAAATTAAGATGCAAAGGTGTGTGTTGCAATTTAGATAGGATAAAGGAGCACCTTTAAGTTTCACTTGACAAATAGAGCTATACACCAACAGTCGTGATCAAATGTAGGGTCAATGCATGGTGTTGTGTCCCACTGATTGCCCTAAAAACATGAGTGGGGAGTGTGGTTCGGTGGTAAATAGACGTGGTTCACGTGAACACCCCATTCACACAATTCACGTTCACGTAAAGTGACACGTAGGTTATTATTTTGCCATGTATGGCATTGAATGTTGTTTGTGCAAATGGGGTGTTCACGTGAACACCCTTTCACATGAAGGGCATTCACATGAAAACCCTTGTTTATATATATTGGAGTTTTTCTCTGCCTACCTCCTTTGTGCAAAGATTACACAAACCAGACTGCACCGAGCCCACTGAGAAGACCATGCCCAACGAGCCCACTAACATGGCCACTGACGACCAGCAAGGCCATTGACAAGCACCAAGTATGAAATAAGTTGTTTTATTGGTGAAAATGGAGGATCCCATGGATTTTGGCATAAAATAATTGAAACCCTAGCTCATTTTTGTAAAACCCTAGTCAATTCGATACATTTTTTGTCTAATCATTTTTAACAGAGCTTTGTTTTTTTTTGATCTACCTCTACATTGAAACCCTAGCTTATTTTTTACAAAACCCCATTTAAAATCTCTTGTATCATGACCAGGCTTCACAAATTTTGGTGTTTAGTGTCAATGCATGGTAATAATGGTGTTGTGAAAACTATAATTTTGTTGTAATGATATATTAAATTTAAAATATACCTTTTGTAGAATAATGGTGCTGTGAAAACTATAATTTTTGTTGTAATGATATATTAAATTTAAAATATACCTTCTATAGAATAATGGTGTTGTGAAGACTGTAATTTCTGTTGTAATGATATATTAAATTTAAAATATACTTTTTGTAGAATAATGGGTGTCAGAAAACTGTAATTTCATTTGTAATGATATATTAAATTTAAAATATACCTTCTATAGATAATGGTGCTCTGAAGATGGTAATTTCTATTGCAATGATTTATTAAATTTAAAATATACTTTCTGTAGAATAATGGTCTTTGTGAAAACTTTAATTTCTCTTTGTAATGATATATTAAATTTAAAATATATTATGCGAGAATAATGGTCTTTGTGAAGACTACAATTTCTGCTTTATAATGATATATTAAATTTAAAATATACCTTCTGTAGAATAATGGTGCTGTGAAAACTATAATTTCTATTGTAATGATATATTAAATTTAAATATACCTTCTATAGAATAATGGTGTTGTGAACCAATGAGTTTTGTGTCACATTGAACCCATAAAAATGTGTATTCAGGGCGACGAGATAAAAACTACTAGGTTATATCATATCTAAGAAAGGAATTGACATTGATCCCACTAAAATTTGTGTTATCCTTGAAATGGTTCCACCAACAAGTGAATTATGGAATCAAATCCATTTTGGGGAAGTTACGGGTTATATGCAGATTCATCCATAATATTACATACATTGTCAACCCATTCAATAAAATCCTAAAAAATAAAGTAATCTAGTGGACTCAATATTTGCATGAGGCCTTTGAGGACATTAATAAATTACTCCTATCTCTTCTTACACTCATGGTACCATGGTATGAGAAACCTTTTATCAAGTATATACGTGCATATGATATCCCTTTGGCATGCATGTTTTCTGAAGAGGACCATGACATTAGGGAATGTGTTATATACTTCATCAACTCCATCCTCCGAGATTAGGAAACTCATTATTCTAAAGCCAAGACTGATTTCCTCCCTATAGTATTTTAGACTAAATGACTCACCATTATATGGTAAACTAGGAAACAAAAGTAATTTTCAAGTCTCAATTCCTTTGTACATTCTTGACCCAACAAACTCTCTCTAAGAAGGCTCGTCATTTGATCAATCTCCTCAAAAATTTTGAGCTAACTTACACCAACTAGAATGTCAAAGGGATAATATTTTTTATTTTTTAGATGAAAATCCATGATATTTATGATACCTAGTAGATACTAAACCTCCCTACGAAGTAATTTACTACATTTTAATTCCTAACATTACTTCTTCTCATTCGTACACTAACCTCATTACCTAATTTATTGAATGTAGCTATCTAGAAGACACAAACTACAATTAGAAGTGAAGCATCCATACTATAGATGTGAAATAAATTATCTTGGATAGCTTTTTGTATAGGATGTCCCTTTAATGACATGTTCCTTTGATGTGTAGATCAAGAAGATTCTAAACATGTTATGTTCTAATGTCATGGTGGAGTCACTGACGGCCACCTTGGAAGCACCTATGAAATCATTTATAGATCTAGAGTTCCCCAAGTCATCATTTATGATAATAGAATATCCTTTAATAATCCCAAGATGCACGATTTGTACAAGAAATTATCTATCTCACACCACACTTCATCTTTGTACTATCCTCAAGACAATGGATAGGTCTAAGAAATAAAGAAGATATTGAAGTCCATTATGCTAAAAATAGTTAAGAGCGACAAAAGGGATTGGTACCTATAACTATATCCTTCCCTAAGGGATTATAGGACTAACATACACATGCCCACATGTGCCACCCCTTTCTATCTCATTTTAGGTTTCTAAATTTGTTCTTCCTTTAGAATTCCAACTCCATATCCTATGGGTTTCCCTTTCGGTTCTACTAGATGAAGATAAGTATATGGATTCTTGTTTAGCCACACTCAAGATCCTATTCAAAAACCATCTCAAGGTTTTCAAACACCATGAGCTAAATGATGTTAGTGTGTTCCTAAGGTACACCAAGAACTTCCACAAGTGTCATATTAAACTTTGTGACCTTTTTCTCTTGTAGGAAAATCATATAGATGATAAAAATATCGAAGGTTATAAGTTTAGAAAAAACTAACAAGGATCCTACTTATTCATCGAGGACTCTAAAAATGGGTATTTTCACCTATGTACACTTGAAAGTGAGGAATTTTGTGAGTTTATAAACTCTCTCCACCTAAAATGTTACTAAATCTATTTCGATGTTTTACATTTCCCTTCATTTTTTCATTTTGCATTCTATAACATTTTCATTATATCGTCTCTTCATGCATATAAAGTTATTTCAATTTGAGATCCAGTTTTAATAATATAAAAATGTGTATTAATCCATTTAAATACTTCTCAATGTTCATTACTATATATTCTTCACTAAAATTTTATAAATTTAATCACAATGAAGCTTTTGCATTTGGTCATTTAGTGTCACAATCTCTTATGAAAAATTATCCAAAATTTGCATTGATTTCTTCATGAAATCTGATCACTGTGCTAACCTACAGTTTTCCTAAATTTATGATATCGATATCTCTCTCCTCACATGCCCATTCACTATGAAACTTCATGGTCATGCTTTCTATGCTTGGGTAGAGATTTTTACAAAGTTTTATCAAATTCCACCAACTAGAAAATTTCTTATTGTTTTCCCTAGATCTGGGCCGAGAACAAACAATTTGTCATAAAAACCACATCATGCACCAAAATTTATTAGGAAAGTATCCTAATTAGGTGCACCAAAATATTGTAATTTTTATCTTTCTTCCATTTGTAACATTCTCATTAGTTTGATTTCATGATATATGTGCATTCAATTATTCAAATCCACATCATAATCCCCACTAATGGATGAAGGTATCTCTAATGGAATATGGATATCCTCATTGGGATGGGTGTAATCCTTGTATGTATGTGTAAACTTATAAAACTATCCTTTTTCTAGCTTGGTAGGGAATCTGATTCCATATTTTAAATATTTGTCTAAGAATGGTTTATTTGATTGTGTATTGTGACATTATGCATGGTTGACTTATAAAAACTGCATGTTACATTCTAGATAATTCCTCCTTTAGTTCCATTAAATCTATGTGATCCTTACACTCATGCATGACTGACTTATAAGATATATGTAATTTCTTATTTTCTAAATTATTTGCATTGAAGCTTGAAAATCATATTTCTATTTTCATTAAAATAGGAGAATATCTTAGGAGATTTTTTTCATTAAAAGTACTATTAATTGAATTTTACTTTCATTTTTTTACTGATCATGGCTTCTTCCGCTCCTAATTTGTTTGAGAGGACCAATTTAGAGATTGCAAAATTATAATCTATTCTCTAGAATCCAACTATAGCTAGCAAAGTATAAAGCCCATTGTGAAAAAATATTGGTTGATCTTCATAGAATAGAGACAAGTTTGAAAACATATAACCCATTTGATTTTGAGTCAATAAAAAAATTTATGGATTCATTAAAATCAAGTGTCTTAGGAGATGTAGGTTATAATGAGATTACATTACGACTTTCCGATAAGGAAGTTGTTAAGAGGTCTTGTTGGAGTTTTTATGCAGACAAATGGAAAGTAAGGGCATATTATGTAAAAAAATGTTCATGTCCCATATGTGCCCCTTTGATTTATCCTAGTAAGGCCAATTTCTGAATAATGACCAATTACCATTATACTTCATAATGATGCTACATGTTGAGGTTCACCTAAACCTAAAGGTGAACTATTTAGACATCCCTAGTTATTTGGGGTAGGGGGAGTAGTTGTATTAGCCACATGGAGGCATATAGAAAGGAGGGAGATCCTACAGTTGTTGACGTGTGGTAGCTTGTACCAAGGCCACAACCATTCTTATCAAGCTTTCAGGATGTCGTAGCACCTATCGTTATGACTGCACATGAGGTTGCTATTGAGGGTCTTGTTAGAATTACTTGTGAGACCCAATTGATCTCTTCTGACCATGTGGGTCAAGTACCTTCAGAGATGTGATACTAGCAGTGGAGGTGCTAGTAGCAGCGTAGTGATGCACATAGCGAGGTATATGCTTGTGCATCTTTGATTTCCCAGATGACTTTGAGGTAGTTACAGATCCCTGTCAGACACATCAGCTAGGATGCATCATGGCTGCTAACTTGTTGCGTGCATATGAGGTGATTTCATGACATTGCAACATTCCACTATTGAGGGTTTTAGATTTTATAGAGCAGTGGCAGTGTATCTTCTAGTCAGGGTACTACTACCGCTACTATAGTTAGACCTCCTATTGTTGGGATTGTCACACCTGATGTTTAGCACATTTCTGTTCTGTGTGTGTGAAAATTAAACCTTAATATAATTAAAATTTATTTTATTTCATCATTACTTTACAATTTATTAATATTAAAATTAAACATGTACTTGTGTGTTTAGGATTCTGCTCCAGTGTGTGGAGCTTCACATCCCACACCATCTACCCGTGTGACATACACATAGCTCTTGACTGAGCACAACATGGATCTTGATGTTTCGGGCCTGAGTCAGCTTGGCTCACTTGGCGACATATTTGTTGGTGTTGAGGTTGTGGGTGGAAATCCCATAGATTTGGAGATGCGTTCCACAGAGGTATATATACATGTGTTTTAATAGAATTAATATTTAATCTAAATTGAAATGTTATAAATTAATGAACTTTATTCAAAAAAATATTTATCAACTTCTTACATTTTATTTATTTTGTTTCATAGGGATCTATGAGACAAAGATCTACACATAGCGTAGATACTCCCAACATCCACCCAGGGACATATATTGAGGTAATCAATTATACATATCTGTTATATGATGTATTTAATTAATCAAGAAATTGTTGTAGAATTTTTCTTATAAATTTTAATATATGGTACATGCTATATATAGTTTCTGACGTGTATATTCCTTTTTTAACATGTAGGGCACATCGGAGCGTAGTGAGGGGTCTGGCACTCACCCTAGTGCACGGAGGAGACTTCAGTGATATTTTATAGATTTTAGACATTTTAGACATGATTTTAGATATTTTAGACATGTATATACTCATTAGACATGATTTTATATATTTTAGACATGTATATATAGTCATACTCATTCTAGACATGATTATTATATTTTGATATATGTCTTAAACACGTGTATTATTATTATATTTTTATGAGTTCTAGTATATATTTACAATTATGGATGTGAATATAAGACACCCCCTTATCTTTCATTTTTATCTCTTGATAATATCATAATAGGTATAATGATAGATAAGATATTAAATACCCTTCATTTTTGTGATATAACATTGTAAACTTCTTTAAAATTCTATATTGAATCATTTGATGCTTAGGTAATTTAGTAATACTTTATGTTACATTAAACATTCCATGGCTTAGTGAATGCTTCTTTACTTATGCACTTGTCAAATATTTTCAAAGGCCATTTCCTATCCACCTTAACTTTGTTTTTATTCATATCACTACTAAGTCTTATAACTCAAAATTTGAGTCTAGGTAAATATTGCCAAATTCAATATTCATTGTTCTAGGAAAGTGTTGTTAGTATTAAACTATCTCTCTAAAACTCTATAGTAACTTAAAATCTTGTGAAAATAATAGATTCCCTCTCTTTATCTATCCTCTCTCTAAAACTTGGGAAATATAAACTCATGTTGTTGCAGGTGTGTGAAATGATGGAAAATGAAGTAAATGTAATGCAATACATTTCCATGATTTGTACTATTTTAATGTAATTGTAAATTTGAATTTATTTGGAGATGGGAAGAAAGGAAGTTATAAAGATTAATTTAAGAATGTATTCAATATATATTGGGTAGTGAACATGTTTAAGTGATGGTTGATTGTTAATGCAAGGGATAACATTAGTGAATATCATGAAATTTCATCTTGATCAAAATAAGTATGTCATATTGCACATCTAATGTTGAAAATTATGATTTGAATCATATATGATGAAAGCTTAAGTTCATTGTGCATAGCCTATTAAAACACCTAACGTAAAATGCCTCTTTGTAAACCAAAGTCTTCGGAGATAAAAATTGTGGCAACCTACCTCATAAAGAGTAATATGTTACTCAATCTAAGAACTAATGTGTAGATTATAACCCAATTGTGGAATGTAATGTATTATCCTCTTCAATTTCAATTTATCTACCAATTCGTAAGAAATAATTTTATTTTCAATTCTATGCAATATTATAGTCATCATGAGTGCTTCACTAGTTTTAGGTTCATGGTGTGATGCATTGATGAAAACATTTCTTCATCTGCATTTGTAATATGTTCACTCACATTTCTACCACCATCAATATGTTTTTTAGGACACTCAAATGGTAACCTTGAGTCATAATATCTTTCAATACCTTGAGTCATGTAGTTCTTAATTGTCTATATCAAAATTTAATTGTCTATCATTTTGCTCACATGAAATTTTAAATGATTCAAGTTAGATTTATTGACACTAAGAACTTGTTTCAAATTGTTATAAAAGATGTCAGAAAAGAGAAACTAAAATGAGGAAAAAATAATATATAAATTAATATCCATTGCTTTACATCCATCCACGAGTGAAGAAATCATCAACTCAATTTTTGAAAAATGGCGATTAATGTCATTTTACATGTACACAATATCTAAAAACACCATCAATACAAGACATGTTAGGTAGACCTAACACTAAGTTTTTAAAACTCATTTGTTATATATATATATATATATATATATATATATATATATATATATATATATATATATATATATATATATATATATATATATATATATATGTAGTTCAAGTTTCCAAATCCTTCATGATATAAACATTGATATATATGGAAAGAATATTATTGGAGATACTAGGGAAAAAAATTACATCATTAATGAACCCATCCTTAATATCATAGCAAGAAAGTTGTCAAATATGTATGCCAAATGACAAATAAAATAGATAAAATATTTTATTCCTAGAAGACATCAATATATAATATTCTAGGTCCTTCTATATAATACCAAGTGGTTTTGCTTGTTGTTCAATGACCTATAAAAATTTTTCATGGTCTTCTACATCTAGTCTCCATTTTTTGCATTGACCACTTTTAGTCTTCACTGATGCAATTGTAACCCTGTAGCAATTATGTGATGGGTGTAATGATACACCTTTTGTCTCATTTATAATCATCAAAGTGAATCCCACTTTGGAGGGCTTTCACTTGTTGTAAGTATTTTCCTTGTATTATAACTGAGCCAGTATAAAATGTTGTCTCCTCACTTGTTATTTCACATGATAAATTTGTTCTCTCTTCTTTGCAATGCAACAAGTAGTACTCCACTTTCTCAATATTGTCTTCTTCAACAATGACTACAAATACATCACCTACAACAAAATGCAAAGAAACATTCAATGATCCATGTATACTATAAATTATACATATATATTTAATTATCAAATTATATAATCCTTTTAAATAAAACATACCTTGTTTAACCAATCCAGATATGTGGTCATAATCAGTTGAAATTAATGGCACATCTTCAAAACTATCATCATGATCTGATCCATATGTGTCATCCACAACTAAAGGAACTTGCTTCCACTCACCTACATACCCATGTTTTTACTATTGCACTTTGAATATGATTTGTTCATGCATTCATAACAAAAACAAGAATAATCTCTTGTACATGATTGTCCAATTATTACTATCCATAGTCATCAAAGAGTGCAAAGACCTAGAATTAGGAATCCTTTCACATCCATACTTTGTCCTTCGATCAATACCTTCAATTAATCATGCTCAAAATATCAATAAAGTTTAAAACAAACATCAAAATTTAGAATAAAAATTTTAAATTTTGTAACTTGTAGAACTTAATAAATCACATCAAGATCTATAGATCTATGTTTTAAATGTGCATGTACCTATTATCTCCCAAAACACTCTATGTGGGGTTGAAGCGTGTGATGTTGAAGCCTATGAGGTTGAAACCTAAACTATAAAATGTTTCTTACACCATTCAACAATGGTGTGGGCATCAATCAATCGATCTCCCTCATAATGAAAGCTTTGTTTATTTAGAGCACGTTTGATGCATCCACCCACACTATCATGTTCTCCCTTCCCATGACCACTTTAACAAAATTCCATAAATGAGGTATTTTATGATGACGAAAATAACGACTGAGTGTAAAGAAAGGGTGAGAGGATTTGAATTTTGATGTGCAACCATCGACCAAACAAAATCTTGATCTATTTGTACTCCTCGTTGTGAAGATATTGAAAGAACAACCAAAACAATGATGCACAAAGTGGGTTTCATGTTCCTTGTCATCACTTATATAGAAGTGATACTCCTTCATCATTCACTTCACATAGGTACTTTTAACCCCATCCAAATCCAATTGTGCATGCCTATAAAATACTTGAACCATGATACTAACTGGTCAATATGATAATATTGTGTCTCGAATTTCTTTTTGATGATAAAATGAGTAATTCTCAGTAAAATCAACCATGAACAATATGGAACTAATAGGGAATGTATATCTATTAGTCTTGAATTGTGTAGCCCGCCACTTTTATCAAAGTGAGAATGTTTGTTGTACAAATTAATTAAACTTGAAAACTTTGCATGAATGTAGCAATGGGTATTTCCTCTTCTACCAAATCAACTTGGTTGCATCTTTTCTAAGTTGTGTTTAATATTTTATGTATTTGAACCTACAAAATCAATACATAATGGAAAAAATGTCATATTCATTTGCAGTAAACATAAAAATAAAAATAAAATGTGTACATCCAAAATATATATATATATATATATATATATATATATATATATATATATATATATATATATATATATATATATATATATATCACCTCTTCTTGCAAGCCACCATTTGAATTGTGTCCAAATATTCATTTGTTTCTAACAATAATTTCAAGTCCCCACACTTGTCACAAACACCTTTATACAAGTCATACGATCATCGACATGATCATCAAATATTCTCGCAAAGAATTGAAGTTATGAATTCACTAACATGTGTAGGTGGGGAATTTTAGGACCATTTTATGCTTCTCGTAACTTTCTATACACTGAAAAAACATAGATTTTGAAATACATTAATATTAAATCACATCTCGAAAATGAAATTTAATCAAATTTCAAATATATATATATATATATATATGAAATCATTCCTCAAAATATATATACATGATATAATTTTATTTATACCCGATAGTGATAATCAAACTCAACGTGATAAAGAAGCAACAACATGTGTCAAGGAATTTATCACTTGCACATACCAAGGCTTTAAATTTTCAAACATTCATTGTCCAATCTTAACATTTGGATTTTCTTTTGTAAACTTTATGTACATCTCATGTTGATTTATTTCAATCCAATGTTTTATATTTTCATCATAGTTATTGTGGTTTATCCTCTATTTTAAAACATCCCTCACATTGTGAGAAGGACGCGTCCTCTTAGTCCAAAAATCAGAAACTATCTTCACAATATTATCCTCTATTTTATCAGAACGTGGATTTCTACACATTAGTGCCCAATTTCCTTCCATAGTAGAGTCATCCAATGTCTTCCTCCTCTTTGCATACTTGCTGACCATCTTTCTAGATAAACCCAATGCCTTGGCAATGGCGGTAACATGACGATTCTTTGTCGTATCTTCACTTACAAATGAAGTTAATATTTCTCTACGAGAAATACTCTTATCAACAAACCTAATTTTGTACCCAAAGAACTTATTCCTTTAGAAACATTCCAAATAAATTCTTCTTCTATACATTTTGAATTTTTCCGTCCAAAATCAACTCCCAACAATTATAATGTTTCCTTCATATCAACATGATTCAAGAATGTAACCAAAAAATGTACTCTAGCAACTGTAGTCAAATTAACAAATTCACCATATATTACCTCTACACTTTTTATTGTTTTCTTTCATGATAGTGGTTCTTGTAGGGAAAATTCTTTTAATTTTGTAAATCCATCTTCACCAAGTGTTTCACATTTTTCTTGGGAAGTAATTCCATAACTTTTGTTATCACTTCAGCATAATGTTGCGCATCATGATCTATGTCCATAAACATACACATGTGATTACACCAAAATTTACAAAAAAATAACATACAAATGTGATTACACCATTAATGACCAAGCTAGTAAACAATTTAATATCTAAAAAATTAACTTACTATCTAGTAAACAATAATATTAAGTTGACCAAGCTAATTGTATTTAGATAGCTTCATGAGGTCCTTCTTGAAATCTACTAAACAATACTTTTTCATTTGTATTCAAGACTTTTTCAACTTAGAAGCACGTATGAGTGTGACATAATGATCTATTATTGATTACTTTGGTCTAAAACCTACTTTCCCCTTTTCCCACTTTCCTTTTTATTTTATTTTCTTACAAAATACCACATAGTCATGTGGAATAAATTTTCACCATGTCATCGAACATATCTAAACTTAGTAATCAAATTAATTTCCTTGTTGGATGACTACTGGATACCAAATGCATATTTGGATGCCTTAGTGTGAATCTCAAAAGGTTTAGGAAATTTCATGCATTGTGATAGAAAATAGTATGTAGAGGAATAGTCTTACTAACTCAAAATAATTTTACCATGCATTGGTTCAATCAACCTTGGATTTGACGTGCATTATGTAGTTGATGGGATAGGACATATATATATATATATATATATATATATATATATATATATATATATATATATATATATTATTGGTAAATAGTTTTTTGAAAGGGACTATACCCTTGTACATTAATGGCTCAGAAGCCGGATGTGCCAATGTGAGTAAAAGAACATAAGATCAAAATCTGGATAACACAATAAGGACAAAGGCAAGAAGATATCCTACCAAGACAAGTACCAAAACCCACAACACGCAGCGAGTAAACAACAACAAAGCAAAATCAACTTAGGTGAAAACTGTTACATCCTTCTTTAGTGCACCGCGTGCACTCCCCCACGAAACCACGGTATGATTTTCTACTTACAGTACACCAATCTGAATTGTTTCCGTCTTCCACATCTAAAACCACTTCTAATTTACCGTTTAAATTGGGTGAATCAAGCTTTGAATCCCGCTCCTCCAAAGTTAAAAATGACATCTTTTTCCGAACTGTCCTTCCTTTTGCCACTATTCACGTTAGCTTTTAATAGCAGTTTGTTAGAATATTTGTTAGTGATATTCTGACAGGTTCCCATCCTCCATTTCAGGCACAAATTCTACCACGCTTTCCTCTTCCTCGGAGCCAGTTTCCCATTCCGAGGATTCACTATCTTCCTTGCTTGGCGCATGGTCAACTTTTTTTGGATTTTCCCACTCCTCCTCCACCGTTTCAGTTTGTCCTATGTGGGCATAGGGTGTGACTTTCCTAACAATATTTGCAGGTTCCACGTCACCTCCTCGCAGTTGCTTCGGCCGCTTTTAAGCAGATTAAACCCACCCTTGCTACAATCACCTTTTGTACAGAGGACGAGGGACCTCACCGTTGATGGCTTGTAGCTTCCATTCTTCTTCTCTTTTGCTTCTCCCATCTATTCCTTCCTCTGCCCTTGCGAACATGTGCACAGTTTGGCGTGAAAGTCAATCTTCCAGCATTTGGGACAGACCAAACCATGGTCATCAGGAATTATGTTTTGCATGAATCGGCCAGTGGGGGAAGACAGTATGATGTTCTTAGGGAGAACAGTCCCCACCTCCATGCTAACACATAACTGTGCTCTTACAAGCCTACTTCTGGCCTTTGTTGCAGGCTCCATGGAGATTAACTCTCCCATTGCGTGGCTATGCCAAGTAGGACTTCGTCCTCCCAAAATTCCACTAGAAGAGCCGGCAGGGAGACCCAAATGGGCAGCTCTTTGATCTGAAGAGAAACCCCTAGCTTCCATCGCTTCAGATGCAGGGTAGCTCTTCCAAACAACCAAGGTGCTTCGTTGAGGACCTTAACCATCTCTTCTTCCTTCGAAAAATTGAAAAGAAGGGTGCTATTGTGTAGAGCAATGATATCTACCCAACAACACCATTTTCACCCGCACCATTTATGGACTGCATCAATATTGGGCCGGTACCCTGCAAAATCTCTAATGAGCGCAAAAGAAAACCTGGATTTGGCCTTCTCAATCACTGATGTCGGGACAACAATGCAATGAGCTTTCTCTTCTTCATCCCAGATGGGGGAAAGAACAGCATTCTCTCCTGAGGATTGAGGGAACAACCTGGATGCCCAAGTGTTAGTCATTCATAAAATTCAAATTTGTTACTTCTCGATGAAACATAAGACATATATATAATAAATCAAGGATGAAACTATTATCTAAATTTACATACATTTTCAAAGACAACTAAGAAAATATTTAAGGTAGTATGGAGTAATCAAATATTAAATCACTATTATATTTTTAATATGCATAGAGTATAGCTATAATTTTAATGTTGATGTAGCATGTGTAATGAATCTTTGTTACTCAAATGAATACTTTCCAAATTTTTGTATAAATATTAATTTTTCAAAGGTTGTAATATGCATAGGATGTTATTAACATGCTAATATCAATCCTTACTAATATTTGATTTGGGAGATCGAAATTTCCAACTAATATTTTATTTAGGAGATCAAAATTTCCTTATAGTAGATATTGGCTCAAGTCATCATTTGATCTTTCAATTATTTTTTTCATAAATCATATATGTATGTATGTATGTATGTATGTATGTATGTATGTATGTATGTATGTATGTAGGAAAAAATTAATGTGGTTCTTTACGCAAAGTGTTTTGGAAGGTGTTTTAGCTCCACATAAAGAGTGCGTTTATAAAGAAAGAGTGTTAAGAAATAAAGGTATGTTAAGAGGATCATGTTTGTATCTAGACGAAGACAACATTTTCAGAGCTAAAAGAGAGAAATGATGAGTGAGAAAATGTGAGGTTGGAAAGGAGAAAACGATAGAAGCATACTTAAATAATGGAAAAACATATATTATATCTGGATAAACTAAGTAAATAAGGAATATGACTGTTTGGGAGCTAATATTATGATGGTGAACTAGACTTTAGAGGCTACCCTTGATAAAGAGGAATTGGGTTAAGGCCTATATCTAGAGATAGAAATTTATTTTGAATGGAACACATAAGCATGATGGGTGAAAAATGCCAAATTTTGAAAGATGTACGAGAAGGTAAAAGGTAGAATAATGAAACAAAATGTCAAGGGCTTAATTATAGAGATATAGATGGGAGGAATACAAAGGTTTTTATTTTTTGGGAATGACCCAATTATATGAGGATTAATTTAGAAAGGTGTTGGTGGGTACTCAAATAGGGCCTTTATAAGAAGTGAGAGAGGATGTTGAAGAATGGAAGTTGATGTTAAATAGAACCCCGTATTTAACTAAGAGATAAAAACAACCATGTCTCCTAAAGAGTAATAAGTAATAAAAACAAAGTAGATGGCTAGATCAAGATCTAAATTATACTATTGAGTGGTTGCAGTATTTTTACTATGTTTTGTGGATATTTAAATAATTATTGTTTCGTTGAACGATTTTTTTATGTGGATCCCTTTTATGTACTTGGTTGGTTATTACATTGTTTTTGTTAGAGCCTTTTATTTTCACATATTGTTTATATTGTTGTAAGTTATGGGATCCTATCAAAACCCTTTCCTTTACCCAATCTAAAAAACATATTATCATATTTACCTTAGAACAAAAAAATAAAATTACGATCTATCAAGGGTTTCTACTTATGTACCAATTTTTGCAGCCTTGTCTTTCACTTGTTGTGCCTTCTCTCTCTGTTTGTGCCTTCCTACGAACTGATCTTCTAACATTCTTCTCTGCATTCTCTTCCTCGGTATATTTTCGTTTCTCATTCTTTGCATTTCCCATGATTCATCCACTTCAATAATTTTCACCTGCACACATAAATCGAGATAGATATGAATTTCTAAGAGTAAACTTGATACAAAACTACACATGCATGCAACTCTTATTATATACAAATCTCAATAGAAATTAGGTTAGAAATTAGGTTATTTTTAATTTTAGTTTTTTATAACTTTAAAACAACTTTTCTAATTTTAATAGAATTTATATTTAATATACAATTATTTAGTTTTATAATATATTTTTAAATAAAATAACTATATGCTTTAAAGTCAATTTTATTATATATAAATAATAAAAATAATTAATATTTTTCAAAAATATAATAACATATTACATATTTTTTATTAAAAGCATAAAAAAACCAAACTTAGTTTAAAACAAAAAATATGTAAAAACTAAATTTAAAACATTAAATACAAAAATATTATTTTAACACCGTTACTTATTAAAAAAATTACAAAACATTAAATTTAGCAGCAAAGCGTTCGCGGCGCTTTGGTGGTGAGGGGGCATTCGTGCAAACCCGGTTCGCCGCACGAACCCCCCTGAGTGACACTTATGTGGCACCTAAGTGGCACATTTTGGCTCCAAATCCTTTTGGAGGATAATTGTAATTCAAAATTTTCCATTTAGGTGTCACGTAATTAGGGTAAACGAACTAGTAAATTACAAAATTTTAACACAAAATTCTAATTTTTATTAGTTTTCTAAAAAAATATTTTTCATTTTTTAAAAATTTGTTTTGTTTTTTTTTTTAATTTTTACTAACATATGGTATTTTAGGACAATCAATAGTACACAATTAACCAAATTTGAAAAATAGTAGAATATATAAAAATAATTGAAAAAAACAAACTTACTATTTGTTGAAGTCTTCTTCGTACCTTTGAAAAAAAATTCAATTTCGATATAAATCTTAAAATTTATTGGCATAGACATATGTATACTATTTATTTGTATTGTTATGATTGCCCCACAGATATTTTTGATATTGTGGAAGTCACAAAAATGTGTGCCATATATAAAAATTAACTCAGGAAATGCTCATTACAAATACACGGGCACAAAATACAGAATTATAATTATTATTATTACTGAGCATGGTTTTTCACAAGATTTAAAGCTTCCTGTCCAAGATTTCCGGTGAGAAGGGAAACTTTGAATATGTGATATCTATTCTACCATCTATGTTAACTCAGCCTTCAACATATAATGTCACTTTAAACATAGGTGAAATAGAAAACATGTCCATGCGGGGGTACTACGGCCAAAAACAAAAGAGGAAACGGGGTAAAATCCTTGTCAAACATGGAAAGAGACATCACATACATTCGATACCCAGCATACAGTCTAAACGACCTTGCTTAATATTGACCAGCTACAAAAGAACTTGGCCCATACTTGGACGCTCCTCTGGTATCTCTTTTGAACAGAGCAAGGATATCTTCAATAATTTCAACATTTTTTCCCCATCTCTTTCACTCATGTTCTGCGTGAGAGCTGGATCGACCAGTGTAACAAAGCTGCCGCCTTTCGTACCATTTTCTATCCATTGACGCAAGTTCAGTCTTTCCCCACCCTCAGACACCACACTTACACTGGCTCTTCTCCTCGTCACCTACTCCATCAAGATTATTCCGAAGCTGAAAACATCGGCCTTTGAAGTCACCCATTTCATGTTCGTAATTTCTGCAAATGCTTAACCATTATAGTTTGATATTCTACAGTAAATCATTAGAAACTTTTTGAAATAGACTATTTATTACACGACAAAAGATTACTCGGTGCTAAAAACTGATCGTCCCCTCCAAAGCAGACGAGGTTATCCTCTCTTGCTGAAGATGGTTCTGAAGCAGCTTAGCTGTACCAAAATCGCTTAGACGAGCTTTAAAATCTTCACCCAGAAAAATGCTTGTGGGCTTCAAATGACAATGGACTATTGGAGTCTTACAGTAATCATGCAGATGAACAAGTTCTTGGGCTTTGGATATGCTGATATCGATGCGCTTGCTCAGGTCAAATGACAAACCGTGCCGCTCTACACCCGCACCATGCATGAGAGAATCTGAAGATTTTAAAAACAACACTTACACTATACTGTGCATATTAAAAATAAATCTGCAATTATAAAAACTTTGCTCACAAGGTGAGCGAACAGCTAGGCTGGAAAGAAATAAAATTCTTTCATTAAAAAAATTGTCTTGTTCTCCTTCTGTTGTGCGTACAAGTCTGAGAAAATGGAATAGATTTAAAACTATCAACTAGAGTTTATGAGGCAGTCAAAGAACAGAGAACTAAAGTGAACTGAAGAAGTTGCTACAATTTATTAAGCAGAGATGGAGCAGAGAACTAAGAAGAACACAACATGACTGCAGTTACAAACATGACTGAAATTAACTAAACTTATTAACTAAAGTTATTAACTGAAGATGCTGCAGTCGATAATGCATCCTTCAGAATCCAGATCTCCATTTGGCATGTATTCATATACCAAAGCATTAAAACAGTCCTCCGAAGCAAATCCCTCCACGTTAACCAGATTCCGATGCCCAATGCCACAACATATTTTAGAAATGGGTTTGGAGAAAGTTGAATTTATTGTTGACTCCCAACTTACGCGAGACATAGGCTGAACGATGTGGATCTGCAGCACATCTCTACTGAAAAATCGCAAAACTTCTTTAGAGTTCTCTATCTTAAACACGTTCATAGAAAAATTGTCTTATCAAGAAATTTCAAGTTCACAGCTTTGTAGAGTATGTTGGTGCTGCTACTTCCAGTAATATTATGCGCACTGAATGAGTCGGTCTCTCTCTACTGTTCCGGAAGGACATAATCATTTTTATTGATAGAGCTCATAAATAATAACTACTAAATAGGTAACAAAATAGTGAAATGAGAAACACAGTCGTAGAAGCCATAGAAGCAAGCATTGTTGTACGACGTCGGTGTTTATGAGATTGCATTGCGTTAGAGCAGCGCCTCGAAATATTCATGCCACAAATCTTATCTTACCCTCAAAGCTCGACCAATTAAAACTTATTAGAATACCAACCCAAGGAACAAGGCCATCAAGCTGATTGCTAGAAAGATTCAGAGATCTCAACTTTGTCAAATTTCCCAGTTGAGATGGCACGCTTCCAGTAAGCATATTGGAAGGAAGATCCAGACTTGTTAACAACTTTAGGTCGCCTAACTCTGCAGGGATACGTCCTTCCATCGGATTATTTGACATGTTCATAAATTGCTCCAAGCTCTCCAACTGATAAAGATTGACCGGTATTTGACCTTGCAAAGATTGACAGGTATATGTTCGCGGTTCCATGTGCGTAACTAAGCAGGTGAATCTCCTTAGCATCGTGAACATGGTTGAGGTGCATGTGTGAGTAGTATTCATGCCTCCGGTGTAATAAAAGAGAGTTACATAGTAAGAGGTGACTGGAGTTTAACTAGGCGTAAATTTTGACATGACTATATAAACATAAATTCGATAGCCAATGTTACCATGTCAAAATTGAAGGTTTCATATTAATAAAAAGTCTTGCGTGGATAGAATATGATTTGAACTTGGGTGAAAAGATTTGAATACTCTCATTATGAATTGGACTACAAAAACTCACCTAGGCGCCCTTTCCCCACATGATAGAAGTAGAAATTCACAGAAACATACACTTGCACTATCTAAAAAAACTCTTACCTGAATTTTTTTATAAAAAAAGTTTATAATTTTTAATAGTGATAGTTATATATAACATAAATTTTCTCTATGTCATTCAAGGGTAAAGATGTAGCTTGTCATTTGCTTATATTCCTAAAAAGTGAGACTATAGATGATGCATTTCAAGGGGTCAAATAATAAATAATGTTAGCTCTAAGGATTTTTATATGTAACTAAATAACTAAATATTGAATTAAGTGTTTTTGATGTGTGTGATTTTTATTTTATTAATAATATTTATAGTTATTGAATCTTTTGTGATGTTTATAATATATGTCGAAAATTAGTTTTAATATACCATATTTTTCGGTTCCTAAGTATTTTTATTTTCATTATTTTATACAAATTTTTTCGGTATATTAGTTCAACACCTATACTATTAATACATATAATCATATAATTCTAATAATCCAAAAAGTTACAAAGAAAATTGTCCCATATGTTCGATGAATGTAACCTATATTTAATCTTTAATATTTAAAGTTATATGATTTTTTGTGACCCTTACAATGTATGGAAAATTAATACAAATTTTCTTATCTCACATGGCAAATGACAAATGAGACTTAGCGATGCAACTAGTTGGGTAGTCACAAACTTGCTCATGTTCTCCTTGTCTTCCACCATCTTTTCCTTTCTTGCCATCACTTGTGTTGGTGATTGATTTTTTGCATGGGTCATTGGTAAGGATATTACCCTCTCTATCATTCTATTTTAGGTGTTGAGGGCTACCGGTTGTAGGTTGGATGGATTGGTGGGGGAGGAGACAAAATGGGTAGTGTTGTGTGCGAGAGATTTGGGTGGCGAGTTCATGAGTGGTGCAAACACCAAGGATTTTCCCACGGACCTTCGCCGCCTTAATTTCCGCTATGGATTTTGATGGGGTGGTTTTGGGAAACGTTATTCTCTAGTAAGAGGAACAAAGGATGCTAGTTTAGAGAGCTAGAGAAAAAAGTAATATATGGTTTTAATTTTTTCTTTCATTGAATGTTTTATGGGTTAACAATATTTATGTCTAGGTTTTTGGGGTGGTAAATATCTATACACAATTTTCCTTCTAAATATATGTCATATGAGCAATGTTGTATCTATTCAATTTTGTAAATATAGTTATGGCATTTTACTTCTACAACAATCATACCATTTTTTGATTGGGTGTGTGTCAAAGTTAATGTGCCCTACATTCTTAATGTATGTGACATGTATTTTATTTATAATATTTAAGGATACTAATTTTTTTATGATGCTTACAATATGTGTTGAAAATTACTCTCAATATATACCATATTTTTATGCATTCCACTATATTTTCTATTTTCATTACATTTATAGTTTTTCATTGTATAAGTTCAACACTCATGTTATTAAAACACATAATCATGTAGTTTCTAGCAATCCAAAAATTTACGATGGCAAGTGTTCCTTGAATTTCGATGAATGTGACCTATATTTTAATTAATCGATTTTATGTGACCCTTACAATATGTGTTGAAATTTATTCTTAATATTTTCTATTCCAAAATATTGTCTATGTTTATTGAGTTTACAATTTATTTTCATTAAACCAATGTTTGCTATTAAAAATATGTATTAATGTAATTGCATAATCCAATAAAATTACCAAGCAATTAAAACAAGTATTTTCGCATATTTAAAAAAGGTTTATTTGGTATAGGAGAGTACATAAAACATAATTCATATACATATCCATATAAGATTGAATATGGAAGGCTTATTATAAGATATTTTTCTAATGGAGTCTTTCATAGAGTCCACACCATTGTCATAGGTCATTACATTAACTAGTATTAGTAAATCGAGGTATAATTATAGTTTTCATTGTTATCATCTGTTTGCAAACTAGGTTGGCAAGGTAATCACCATACCCATACAAAATTTTGCATCTCAACCTAAATTTTTTTCATTCAGATTGTCGGGGGAGGAGATGGGTGAGTCTCGGTGAGGTATCCTTATGCAATGTGGGGTTATGTCATCTTCCCTATTGTTTTTCTTGGCCACAACAAATCAAACAACATTTATTCCAACATAGGTGAATTGGAATGAACAACTAGATACCGCATCATATTTTATTCTTCATTCACTAGTAGTTCTTATAGATTAATGCCTCATGCATCGATATTGAGGCAAAGCGATCACTACTAAGGCTTGTATTATTCACTTGCGGAGTTGTTTTGATTTCCTTCACTTTATTTTTTAATATTTCGTTGTGGGAATAATTTCGGACTATGGAGAGATATGTGGAGATGCTACATCTCGTTGTGAGGGGTGCTTCATGGTTTCAATCTTATTCTCCCCAAACTCGCTTAATTATACTATCATTCCCTAAAATTGGTGATAGAAAAATAATACCTCATTCATAATTATGGAAATTATAGGGTTAAATTCCAACATTGAAATGGATATAGAACCAATAACTCTTTTTATTTTTATACTATTTTATTTTTTATATATTCTTTTCGATTCGAGATATATACCCAAACAAAGTCATTTTGTAGGCAGTGGTGAAGGAGACCAATGATTCCTTCACATAGTTCCCTCCTATTGCGAGCCCATCTCTCCACACCGAACACCAACATGACTAATGGAATGTTGTATGTTCCGAGAGAAAGGGCGCCACCACCATGGGCAACCCATGGACAATCTATGTTCTCTAGATAGAACACAACATATTCTTTATTTCTCTCTCTAATTATCTATTATCATTATTTTTGCCAAAACATCATTCATGTTAGCGGTAAGTGCACCAAGTTTGGGGACCAAAAGGGGTCTTAAGTGGACGATTTTCTGAAAAATAAAAAACTTCCAATTTTACATGTTTTTGAAAACGTTATAGTCAAAATTGGAAGATGGTGTATAAACATGAATCGTAGAATTTTGAGTCTAGTTTCTAAGCTACTAAATTTTATTGAAAAAAATGAGTTTAAGTGGGTCAAATAACTAAAACACCAACATGTGCTTGTGTTTTTCTTAAAAACCATTATAGAGTGACTTTCATTAGCAAGTTAATACATTAGTTAGTATTTGTTATCCGACAGTTGAATAACCGTCTACCTCTCGGCTCTCCTCCTATCGGCCTATTTAATGGCGTGCATTGTATTCATTTATAGAGCAATAGCAATATACATATATCTTCCAGCGTCCATCATTGGTATCGGAGCGTGGTTGTGCGTGAGAGGAAGAGAGAGCAGACTGCTGGTGCGCGTGGAAGAGCAGACTGGTGCGCTGTACGTTGGAGGCGAGGAACCTGCGTGTCTGTCCCGTTTTTTTGGCATTTCTTTTACTGTGCGTGCCCTGGTTGAGGCGTGAGGAGGAGTGCGTGCCCCTGCGTTTTTCTCTGCTGTGCGTGCGTGAAGGAGTCCGCCATTTCTACTGTCTATGCTTGGAGGAGACTGATGCCACGTGAAGGAGGCTGAAGAACAGTGCGTGGAGGTTCTGCTGTGCGTACTCTGAAGAACAGTGCGTGGAGGTCTGCGTTGTTACTGTGCGTGAGTGCAAGGAGACTGTGCCGCGTTTCTTTGCTGTACATTTGAGAGGTATTTGGACCCTGCCTCCCATCCATTGGTGCAGAGTAAATGCCCAAACCCATTTGAATGTATCGTTCCATGCAAAAGATGGGTCTGTGAATCCAAAACACTGGCTGCCACACCTTCTAAGCAACAGAGGCACCCTATCTCGGCAGTTGGGACGCACTCAGAGGCGTGGCGCTGAAGGAGGTCAGTGCGTGGAGAGACGAAAACTGTGCAAGTGAAGAAAGTCAGCAAATTTCAAAACAGTGTGTGCGCGTATGTCGCAAATTTCCGATGCACAAAGCACCGCGAGCAATGCACCAAATATTTGGGCATTGAATGACAACGAGGACACCACTGGGCTATTCTTTGCCTTGGTCAACGAGCTACACAACACTGGTAACATTCTCTTTGACGAGATTGTGCGCCAAGGACTGCTGGAATACTTCTGGTTCGACGTTCGATGTCAAGCACGGCGGATTCGTGCAGAACTTGAACGTGGTTATGATGCAGATGACGAATGCGAAATAGAACGCCCACAGGAGCGTCGGCGTCTCACTGCACGAGCCTATAGAGCCCATCTTCGGGACAGATTCCTTCAGTAAGAATTGTAGCCATTTTGAAAATAAATAAATAAATAAAGATACATTTTTGAGTTTTTTGAAAAATGTCTGCTCCAAAAATATTGCTATCTGATGCCCAACTCTTGAAAGGGCCAAATTTCACCTCATGGAAAACCAAAATGCGGACGATTCTTCAATTCGAAGATCTTTGGGGGATTGTCTCTGGCAAAGACGCCCCTCCCGCAGACGATGATCTGTTGGAAAAATATGAAAAGGCTGATGCGAAAGCACTCATGCTCATCACCCTCAGTCTCTCTGATGAGGTGCAGCCATACATTCGAGAAGCAACTGCTTCTTCTCAAGCTTGGAGCACATTGTGTACCATCTACGAAGCTAAGAATCTGACGTCAAAGTTGCAACTTCAGACAAAGCTTCATACGATGAGTATGCATGAAGGCGAATCAGTAGAAGCCTTCTTGCGGCGTGTAGCTGAGTTACGTGCAGAACTCTCTGCACTCGGTGAACCAGTGGACGACAAGTTGCTTGTCCCACTCACCCTGCGAGCTCTTCCGTCACGGTTTCGGACACTGATCACCACGTTGACAATTACTCAACAGGAGGTGAGTTTTACAACCCTGGTGAATTATCTCCAACAGGAAGAAGCCATGCAAAATGTACAAGAAGCCTTCGAAGACAAGGCTCTCATCACGAGGCAAAAACATAAGCCTCGGAAAGGGCAATCAGCCCAAAATCAGAAGCAGCATGCTCAGCAGCCATCATCACAGTGGCCACCACAGCAGCCACCCCAGAAGCAGCATAATCACAAGGCGGATCGGTGGTGCCACATTTGCTCCACGGATACGCACACGACTGCGAACTGTTATTACAACGGTCGCAAGTATGGAAATTCTGGCGAAGAGAGCACTTCTGGCCGCGGATATTCTAAGAAATCCCGATGGCATGCTCGTAATCAGAGGCAGAAGGGCCACATTGCTGCTCAGCAAGAAGCCACCTCAGATGAAGAGGTACCAGATACAACTCATTCTGACATTGTTCTAGTCTCACAGACTTCGCAGCCGTCAGAAGATGTCTGGTTGATTGATTCAGGTGCCAGCAAACACATGACTGGCAACAAGAAGTTGTTCCATACTCTGAGTGACCGGCCCACTGGAGATCGGATCACCATTGCAGACAATCAAGAGTATATTGCAGCAGGGATTGGTGATGTCATCATTCCTCTTGGAACACGAAGATGTACACTGACAAAGGTGCTCTATGTTCCAGGTTTGACTTCAAATCTTTTGTCTGTAAGTCAACTTCTTAACCATAGAATGCAGGTTGAATTCTTTGTTGAAAAAGGGGTCAAGTCCTGCATCATTTCCCAGGGAGAGTCAGTCATTGCTCAAGCATTTCTGAAGGGCCGTCTATTTGCACTGGATGCGGTCACTTCATCTAGCATTGCTCTCTCTGCATCAACGGCAGAGTCCACTGCACTTTGGCACTTTAGATATGGTCATCTTTCTGCCGGGGCTCTGCATCAACTCAGTGCGAAGGAAATGGTAAGAGGGCTTCCTCCACTCTCCCATTCCTTACCTGTTTGCTCGAGATGTCTTGCGGGCAAACAACATAGAGGTCCATTCAAACAGAGCTCTTATCATTCTACAGAGCATCTTCAGGTCGTTCACACCGATCTGTGCGGACCCCTGCCAGCTAGCTTTCAAGGTTTTGTGTACTTTCAGCTCATCATTGATGATTACTCACGGAAAATGTGGGTATATTTCCTTTGGAAGAAGAGTGAGGCACTTGCAAATTTTCAAACCTTCTACCAGCAAGCCACCAGGCAGTCTGGGAAGCCTCTTCTTCTCCTCCGCTCAGATCGAGGGGGGGAATTTGTGTCAAAGAAGTTCTTAGCATACCTGAAGCAGCATGGCATTCAACAACATTTGACTGCTCCCTATACGCCCCAACAGGCAGGATTTCGAGCGCCACAACAGATGTCATGGAGATGGCTCGTTGTATGCTCTCGACCGCCAAGTTGGAGGATCGGTTTTAAGCGAGCAGAGAGAGCAGCGCAGTGTATTTACTCAACCGGGCACCCACGAAGATCTTGCGAAACAAGACAGGAAGAGGTATGGGTGGTCGTAAACCTTCTATTCATCATTTAAGAGTTTTTGGTTGTCTTTGCATATATGCATGTTCCAGATAAAAGAAGGAAGAAGATCGATCCAAAAGAACGCCATGTCTTTTCTTGGGGTATAGTACTACCTCAAAGGCATATCGTCTCATGGATCCTGAGACGAAGAAGATCTACGAGAGTCGAGATGTGGTATGTGATGAGTCGTCCTTTGACTCCTTGCCACACAATGGAGATCCAGTACCGACCTCGTCACATAGATTGCTCACACATCCAGATGATGAGCAAGATGATTCTTCTCAGAGAGAAGAAGAGCTGAGTGGAGATTTGTTCGTTGATCTTGGCTGCTTTGGAAAACACATCTTCACATCAGCAGCGCCAACGTCCGAAATGGGTCCAGAGTACTATCAGGGATGCACACCTGAACTCACTTCCTGGTACTTCTACGGGAGTTAGAACACGAAGTCAAGCAAGACATGAGGTAAATTTTGCACTCATGAGTTCAGTTGTTGAGAGCACCGAACCTGACACTGTTCGTGAGGCATTAGACCAACCACAGTGGAAACAGGCTATGGATCTTGAATATGATTCCACGATTGAGAATCGGACGTGGGAACTTGTCGATCGCCTCAGGTAAGAAATCCATTGGCTGCAAATGGATTTTCAAAACAAAATATAAAATGCGAGATGGTTCAATCGACAAACACAAAGCACGACTTGTTGTCAAAGGGTTATGCTCAGCAAGAAGGAATTGACTATGACGAGACCTTTGCACCCACTGCGAAGATCAAAACCATCAGAGTTGTATGTGCACTGGCAGCACAAAATGGATGGAAACTTCAGCAGATGGATGTCAAGAGTGCTTTTCTAAATGGTGATCTACAAGAAGAAGTGTACATGGCCCAACCTGAAGGGTTTGTAGACGAGCATCAACCACACAAGGTATGTCATCTGATAAAGTCTCTTTATGGACTTAAACAAGCACCTAGGGCATGGTATATAAAAATTGATGATCACCTATTGCAGCATGGATTCACTCGTAGCCCCTCAGATACAAATTTGTATATCAAGAAGGTAGGAACAGAGATTGTCATTCTGGTTTTGTATGTAGATGATCTTGTGATCACAGGAAGTTCTGACAATCTTGTTGATGATGTAAAGAATGATCGAAGAAATCCTTCGACATGGTGATTTGGGGCTACTTCACTATTGTCTTGGCTTAGAGATATGGCGAGAAGAAGAATCATATCTTCGTCTCCCGGATGAAATATGCCAAGACACTCCTGAAAAGTATGGGATGTCGGATTGTAAACCAATGTCCACACCTATGGAAAAAGGTTTGCAATTATCTAGATTCAGGATTCACCACGGGTAGATGGCACTCACTACGGGCGAGCATTGTGGGGAGTCTCATTTACTTGACTTATACGGACCGGATCTTTGCTTTGCGGTGAGCTATCTCCAGATTATGCGCAGAGCCAAAGAAATGTCATTGGATAGAAAGCAAAGCATGTGTTGAGATATGTCTGAGGTACAGTTGACTTTGGTCAGAGTATCGAAGAACACTCAGTTCTTCTTACAGGATATCTGAGACTCGGACTATCTTTGGATCCGTTGATGACGGAAATCCACTCGAGGATATGTTTTTCATCTCGGGTCTGGACCTATCTCGTGGATCAGCAAGAAGCAAACTGTTGTTGCTCTCTCATCCACTGAGGCTGAATACTGCGCTGCACGAGGAGCTGTGTGCGAAGCAATTTGGTTACGTCGCATTCTTGCAGATATAGGGATTCCTGAAGAGAAACCTCCCATCATTCACTGCGACAATCAAGGTGTGTTGAAGCTTGTGAAGAATCCTATTTTCCATGAGCGAACAAAGCATATTGAGGTCGAATGTCACTACATTCGTGAACAGGTCTTGAACCACCAAATTCAGCTCCAGTACTGCCCTACTGATTCTCAGGTTGCAGATATTCTCACCAAGCCTCTCGGCAAGGTGAAGTTTGATTTGTTTAGGGGGTACATTTGTAAAAGCAATGTATTAAGGGGGGGAATGTTAGCAAGTTAATACATTAGTTAGTATTTGTTATCCGACAGTTGAATAACCGTCTACCTCTCGGCTCTCCTCCTATCGGCCTATTTAATGGCGTGCATTGTATTCATTTATATAGCAATAGCAATATACATATATCTTCTTACAGCGTCCATCACTTTCATGCCCCCACCATTTGTAGCACCATTTAGTATTTTTGAAAACCCTTTGGTAGAAAGGTATCTAGGAGCATCTAGTTTGTGCTTTAGAAGTTTTATTAGATTTTGTTAGCGAGATTTTTTTATGATTTTTCTAGTACAAAAATTTTATGTTTTGAAAAATAACGGAGCTCGACCGTGCCCCCCTAACTACCTCAAAAATATAAAAATTAGTTTTTTTAATATGTATAGAATTAGTCCTAGTTTGTGATTAAAAAAATTATTTAATTTCGATGAGTCGAAAAAAGATAGGCATATTTAAACTTCAAAAAATAGCTATAAAAAGGCATAATTAGAAAATAAATAATATGGAAACCTTATATTTGTTAGAAAAATTGGAAAATTATATTTATACAAAGAAGAAACTCTACTTTACATCGTGGTATAATTTTTTTAAATGAATTGATCATTTGATGTTGATTTATCATGGCGGAAGTTAGATTTTTGCATTTTTCTACAAAAACACGTGGTTTGTTATGTTTGTGTAGGTCCGTGCCTCAGGCTTGGGGATCCAAACCGGATCCCAAGCTTGAGGCATGGGTTGGAAAAGGAAAAAACATAATGCGTATGCATTATAACGTGTACACATTATGCTTTGTTTATATATTGTGGTCCCCCAATGTCCCTTTCATCTCTTTCATGGGATTTATGCATCCATTCTATCTAGTCTGTAATTTTCTGTACATTCTTACACAGTTTTTAGTAGTTAATTTTGTCCCCTACCCCACTAGTTGATTATTTGTAATCATGGGCGATAAATGTAGTGTCCACTCCTCTTGAAACTATTTTATTTTTATGTTGTTATTGTTAGATTGATACTTAGACATTTGAGTATTATATTTTGATTAATAGATGATGGACTATGCGGAGATTTGGACTATTGACATTATGTGATTTACATTTTTATTATGATGCACTAGATGGCAATGATAGATAGTTATGTGTGTGTGTGTGTGTGTGTGTGTGTGTGTGTGTGTGTGTGTGTGTGTGTGTGTGTGTGTGTGTGTGTGTGTTGATTTATGATATTCTAATTTTTATAATAACATGTCATAATTTGGATGCATATCGTATGTTAGATGTTTTTAGAAGAATTGTGATTTTATGGATGCCAAAATTGAATTAATTGTATGATGCTAGATGATAGAATTGTTAATTTCATATGATGAGTTTTGATTTTATATGTATATTTGTCTCGATATTGTTAATACGACCGTAAGGCCAAAGAGGTATTTTATTTGTGTTGCAGGACATTTTATCACAAACATTGAAAGGGGATAAGGGACCAACAAAGAAGGATGTTTGGTGTTGAGCAACGTGGCCAAAATTTGAAAACTTATGTAATGTTATATTGTGGTTTTTTGCATGCCTAGTTAGGAGGTTTCCCATGGGGTGACCTCACATGTGTGGCCATGGGGTGAAATGTTTTCCTTTTCTTTTAATTTGTGTGTGCTTTATTTTGTGTTATATGTATTTAATTTTTGGAAATTGTTGTCACCTTATTAACATTTATAATTGTGTCTTAATTAGCTAATCCTACTTAATTTATTAACTAAAATAAAGATGTGACAAATAGATAATTATGAGGTTAGGTGGTCCTTGAAATCTTGTGAATGTAAGTGATATTTATGTTGGTTTGTGTGTGATGTACTCCACCCAACTTCAAAATTCGGATTTTGACTTGGGAGGCCTTTTTGGAGGCTTGTGGGACAAACTAAGCTTGTCTCATGCCTCTTAAATTCACCCAACAACCCTACCTATGGGTTGGGAATTAATTTTTGACTTATTTATCCTTTTTGGAGTGTAAAAGAGTGAAAATAATTGCACTTTCCTACTTACCTCAATTAATTTTGTCCTTAGAAGGCATGGTGTGCAAGTTTGAGTGTCTTTTGGGTTGTCATAGTCTTACGTGCTCATTTAATGTCTTCAAAGCATGGTGTTTTGACTTGATTTTTGGAATGGAGGAATGATGAAGTGGCATCCTACACAAATCCACCTCATCATCCTCACATTCCATTTCTATTTATTCATGAATTTTAATGGATTTGGGGTTACTTGTTCATTTTCCTGCTTTGGCATTTTTAAAATTAGAAGCTTGTTGGAGTTTCTTTTGGGAATTTTCTTGTCTTAGAGGTGTGAAAGACTTGTGAAGTGAATTTTTCTTGGAAGCTTGATGGAGAGGTAGGATCTTCATCCTTGTATTTTTCTTATTTAGGTTTGTAAATGTGAAAATGGTGCTTGTTTAATATAGTATGAGTTTTGTGAATGTGCTTTTGTGTGGTTGGGTAGTATGCCTTAAGTTGGGTGTGGGAGATGGACTTATGGGACCATTGGGGAGGGAAAAGGAAAATTTTAAGGCATACATTTGGTGGGAGTTTCACCTATGGGGAGTGAAAAATAAATCATGGTCATATTGTTGCATACTTGCAAGGGAGAGATAAGGATATTGTGTTTTTGATTTGTGCACTTGGAGGCTTAGGGTGAAACTCCCACTTCACTTGGGAGGAAAAATAAGGTGGTTTCCCATAGTCCTTGCTCAATTTGGTTTTGTATCAAACCTATGTATTGTTGGAAAAGTTGTAAAACTTTTTGAGTATGTCATTTTAGTTGTGTTAAATATTTTGAAATGTATGTTGTTTTTGGAAGCCATGTTTGTTGAAAAGTTGTCAAATGTTGCTCAATATCCCTCATGGTTCTTTGGTTGGGGCTCGGGGGCCATTAAGGGGATGGCTTCTCCTCTTAATGGATTAAAGGTTGGGTGGAGAGCGTTGCCTATTCCCCCTTCCTTTGTATTGTGATCCTTGTTGTGAAAGATTGAAAGAATGTAATATTGAAGTTACGTTTGGAAGGAGGTATGCAAATGAAGACTTGTATTTTGGCCTTGTTGATATCCCTTATGTTGTAAATTGTTCATTTTATTATTCCCACTTTGAGTGGATGATTGTAAATTTGTAAGCTTGAAAGAAAGTTGTATTTGTACTTGGAAATATCTATAATTTGTAGACTCTTCTAAGAATGCTTGAATGAGAAAATTACATTTTGAAATGTGTTAGTTTTGTGAAAGGAAAATTACAAAAAAATCATTTCTTTGAAGAAGTTGAAATGAGAATGCACCTCTCTATTTAATTTAAGTTGTTTCATTTCTCAAAAGGTTACATACATGTTTTATTTTATAAGAAATGAGAACCTTATTAGAATCCACTTACTTATGAAATGGTTGTCATTTAATTTTTGAAGAAAGAAAAGGACTAGTTACTCTTATATTATCAAGCGAAAGGTATACGGAAGAATTTAAACCATAGATGCATTCTAGTCTTGTTGAAGGAAAATTTCCCCTTGCCAATGTTATTAGATTAAATAAGAGAGTTTTACCAAAATTTCCTCAAGTTAACTTTTACCTAAATTGGTAGAAGCTCTAGAATTCTTGTCTTGCAAATTTCCTTGTATTTTAAGTCAAGTTGTTCCTCTAAACTAAGTGAAACAAAAAAAAAAAAGAGATCTAGTTGCATACAAGATTATAGTATACTTAATTCTATAGAATTATTACAAATTTTATGTGTATATTGAATATAGTATAATTTAGTAGTTATTGGTAATAGGAATAATAAGTAACATTTTATAATGTTATTAATATTGAAAAAAATCTAAATGGGCGTGAGTATTTTAATACTATCAATAATACTAACCTTAATACATATTAATTTTAATATTAATAATAAAATATTAATAACGATATTAATATTAATATATTAAAATTAACATATATATATATATATATATATATATATATATATATATATATATATATATATGTTAATTTTAATATATTAATATTAATATAGTTATTAATATTTTATTATTAATATTAAAATTAATATGTATTAAGGTTACTATTATTGATAGTATTAAAATACTCACGCCCATTTAGATTTTTTTCAATATTAATAACATTATAAAATATTACTTATATATATATATATATATATATATATATATATATATATATATATATATATATATATATATATATATATATATATATATATATATAATAATTATAAACTAAAACTATAAAAAAAAATTTGCAATGTTTGGTACGCACCACGGTTCTATGGCTTACATTGTAAAAGGTGGGGGGGAGGGTCACTGACCCCACCCCCAACCCCATTAATATATGGGATGGGGGGGTGGGGTCATCGACCCTACCCCCAAACATTGCAACTATTAATAAAGTCGTGGGTGGGCAGCCAAGCCCCACTAAACAATTCGACCCTATCTCAATTATTTTCCCTTGACCGAACAATACAAATTGCAATCTGTATTTTTGGAGGCCATGGCTAGGTTATTTAGCAAACAATATATGTATATATATACATGCATACTTATATACTCTACGATGAGTGTATCCACTACAAAAAGGAAGAAACCCATATTTATAAAAGGGGCAAATGTCGATTTTCCCAAATAAGGTAAATACAATATAAATTATTCTACAATAATGAATAGGTTAGATCAAACAAGAATTTACAATCAACCCCTAGGAGAGAGTAAAATAGAAATGGAAAACAAAATATAAAATAAAATTGGGGTTGGGTGTATCCATCCCAAGTCGCATTTCCTCTTCCATGGATTCCTTCCTTCTCCTTCCCTAAAACCTACAAAATAGAAATGAGAAAATAAGTCAAATGAAAGAGTAAAAGCTTCCTAAAAGAGGATTAGGGTTATTTTTGAATCCTAGATCTAAGGGCCCAAATTCAATCCATCCAATGGCCAAGATTCTTCCCTACAAAAGTTAGGTGAGAGTTAGGTGAAATCATCATTTAAATGCATGGGTCAAGTTTGAATGGGGCCACTTAAGTGGTGTAGAAGTTAACTTTAATTTGTATTCCATTATGATTTATTTAGTAAATTTTAAGAATAAAGAGGCCATGACTTTTTGATAACTAAAGTAAATTCATCCCCTTAGTAATTAGATAACATTTATAATTGGAGATTAAATTTAATAGCAATTGTTTAAATGGAAGGAAAATTAAACTTAGCCCTAGAATAATAACTTATTAAATGACTTTTGAACCACATTATTAAATTAAATGAGGATTATAGAAATGGAGACTTTTAAACCAAACTAGAAATAGAATAATATAATTAAATTATTAATAAAAGCGATAGTTGGTCAACCAAGAATTAAGCTAAACGTTGCTGACCAAATTTATCAGAAAAAATATTCCATAATTTTTCTAATTTAACCTTAGTTTTGTCTTGGGTTTCGTGTAAGAATTTTGTGGGCGTTACAATAAAATTTGAGCTAAGAACAAGAGGAAATTCAAGAACAAGACACAGGATTAATAAGAAGAGATGAGAACAAAGAAATTAAAGCGAATGTGAAAACCTCATGCAGGCAAGGTACATCTGCTATATCAAATGTAGCTAATGTATTAGAAAGTGAGGATGAAATACATAATGAAAATGTAGAGAATAATGATTTTGTAATGAATAATGATATTGAATTGAATGATAATGTTGGTATGTATGAATAAATTAATATGAATCAATTGGTGAACCTTTACCGAGAATCCAAATGTTAACCCGAAATTTGTATGGAAACACTTAATGAATAAAGTAACCTTGTTAACGAATATTCACTGTAAGAACACCTCCTTCTATTTTACAAAAAAACCAATTCACTTAATTGAAATTGATGAAAACATTATAAAACCAATGCCTAACAAAATGCCTGAAAGAAATAGGAGAAGAAAAGCTAGTGGAATTTGAGATAATTACTTTGAGAATTTAAATGATACACAAAGATGTAAATTATTTGTTACATTGATGAAATTAATTAAGATGGGACCTATAATAAAGACCACAGGGTTAAGAACATCTAATGTTGTTGATCAAAATGCATCAATTGTTGAAAAGATACATAAAACATATCAAACTTTAAGTGGCAAAAGATGCACCAAAGATAGTAATGTTACATGGCGTGCACTTACTAATTGTATAGTAAGTGATAAAAAAGTTAATAAACGCTTAATTAGAAAATAAGCATTGCTTTGAACCTAAACAGAAAAACACTAATGAAAGCAATAAAGAGACGTAAACGTCTTGAGTTAGTCAATAACACCGACTATCGAGATCTCTCTAGCAGACTTCCACATAAAGACAAGAATACATTTGATATTCTAAAATAATTAATTGTAAAATTTTGGAATGAGAACACAAGGGTGTCCTTTGAATAGAAGAGATATAGTAAAAATAAGAATAAATTCTTGTAATCATGAATCATATGCAAAACATTTCTTAGATATGACTCAACCACAATTCTTCTCTAAGTTTAAGAATGAAAATCCCCAAATTAACATTAGCCAAAGACTCTTTGAAATGAGAAAACCCTTTTATGTGAAAATCAATCACTCACGTACCACATGTTATTGCATAGAATATGATGTTTTTGCCAAATACATTGTGTTTTTCATAGTGACATCATGTTGCAGAAGTGTAGATTAAATGTCCCATGAAAATATTCAAGGGAATTTATTCCAACAATATTGTGAGAAAAATCAAGTAAACAATTATTTTATAAAAACATGTTTGGATGAAACATGCAATGTATGTTGTGGCTTGCCAAATCGAGCAGTTTTATCTATGAGGAGAGTGCAGATTCAATAGGAAAAGAATTGGTTGGTTTTAGCAAATATAAATCAATGAAATATCAATTAAAAGATGGAAAGGAATCTAAGAGGTGTGAGCTTGTTACAAAACAATTACCTATATCGAATATATGGCCAAATTGAGAGAGGAAATTGTTTGAGTATGTAAGGCACACACATAGAGCTCGATGGTTAGATGAACCATTCATGTTAAGCAAGGACACATTCCCACTTTGTGCTATTGTTTCAGTAGTTGACTTTGTAGAGAATTACACATTGCAACCACAAATGGAGGTTCAGTCTCAATATTATAACTCAGTGTAAGTTTTTATTTTTGTGCATATAGCATTCTTGCACTCTCCAGAAATCACTAAGAAAGATCGAAAATTAATAAGAGAGTATCATTTCTACATAAGTGATGATAGAAAACATTCTACAGAATATGTACAAGGGTGTTTTCAGGTGTTTTATGCGAACTTGAATGAGAGGAACTTTAGTTTCAATCAACATTACATTTGGTCAGACAATGCACATCACAATTCAAGAATGCACAAATATTTAATTGGCTAAGTAGGATGGACAAAGAAACAAATTTACAACATATATATTGAGTTTTACTAAGGCAGGGCATAGAAAAGGAGAGCATGATGGTGTAGGAGCATGTGTAAAAAGAGCACTTGCAAGAGAAGAGTTAAAGTTCAAGGATGGTGCTAAATTTACCGATCTGATAAACATTGTTGATTAGTGTGTCAACAATATGGGCCATGAATTTCAAGAGAGCTCAATGGTATATAGATATTTTTGGTTGATAGAGGAAAAATATCGACAAAATTTGAAGATTATATGATAATTACAAGATCAAGTGATATACAATCATTCCATAGTTCAGATGCAAATGCTTGGCCTATTTATACTAGCGCATGACAATTTTTTATATATCATGCATTGATTTTGCATGGACTGAATGTGAGTCACAATAGTGGGTGGATGAATGGACTTGTAGACCTCTAATTCCACTCGACACACGTCAAGTTTCACGAGCATTACAACTTGTAGTGTCTTCAGATCAAATGAAAACATCACCAAACTTTGACTAAGTCTCTTATTTAGTGCAACAAGGTACATACAAATATGTACATGCCATGTTTTAGATTTATAAATTATTAAATGGTCAACTCTTAATGAATTTTAAATTTTACTTGAGTTTTACTTTGTGATGTAGGGCATGTTTTTGAAGTTATTGCAATGGAATTTAACAAAGAAGGAACAAACTACTTCAATCTTGTTGTCTAGAGGGGAAAAGAATTGACTTCCATAGCCATTGAGGGTGAAGACCTTGAGTATCCCCTTTGGGTCGTTGATAGTCACGGGAACTTTGCTTGACGATATCCTATCAAAAAATCAAACACTTGGTTGTTTGAAGAATATGAAGTACATCGAAAGATACTTCACTATTCACATTTGGTTCTTACAACAAATATTAAATTGATCACATATTGAGGTAGGCCATTAAACAAGAATCTATGCATGGTTTTGAATTAGATAACGAATAAATTCTTGCCACTTTCAAGAGTAGAGTTGATCCTTTGATTCATTGGATTGAATTTGCAAAGATATGTTCTTCGTGAATTTTATTTGAATATTTACTTTAATAATTTTGTTTGAATTCTATATTATTTAAAATTCTATTTAATTGATTACTAACATGTTTATGTAGGTTAGTGATGCCAAAAAATCTTCCACCTTCATGAGGTTGGCACTATCATTAGAGATTTTATTATTCTCGAAGCCAAGTGAAGCTAAGAGAAATTAAATATTAGAAAAAAAAAAAAACAAAAATTCTCATTTCACCACCTATATTGTAAAATATCTTATTAAAATTCTCATTTCACTACCTATATTGTTTGAACCACCTATATTATTCACTTGATTTGCAATGGAAAACCTTACACTAACTCAGACTAGACTATTTCGCATGTTTACAAAGTATAGGAAAATTAGAGCACCGAAAGGAGATGGAAAAAAATGACATATGATTTTGTATAGGTTCCGTAGGTGGAGTTGTAACATCTGACGAGACATCTCTAGGTGCTCACTGAGTCTAAGTATTCAAACGTCGAATATATAGCGTGTTTTGGTCTTAGGGCTCTTAAGGGACTACGCCCGAGACAAGGTAGCCCGGAAGATCGGGAGCATAGGAAACCAAAACGAGGCCTCCACTAACATTAACCAAGCCATCGGAACATCTTGGTGTAGACGATTTCAATCCCATGAGCTACTATTTGTAAAATATAGCGTCGACAACCTTACACTTACACTTACTCGAGACTACACTATTTTCACGCGTTTGCAAAAAATAGCACGAGAAAGAGATCCTAAAAGAGATGGAAAAAAATCATAAGATTTTGTAGAGGTTACCTAGGTTGAGGTGGAGGATCTAACGGGACATTTCTAGGTGCCATGGAGTCGAGTAATCACCCGTCGAAGATATAATGTTTTTGGTCTCGGGGTTATTAAGGGATTATGCTCGGATGAGGTATCCCAGAAGTCTTTGGAGCATAGGGAACATAAACGAGGCCTCCACTAGCATTCGTTATGCCATCGGAAGTGTTGGAGCAGAAAATTTTGTCCCATGAGCTAATGTTTGCAAAATATAGCGTTTGTGACCTTTTACACCGACTTAGACTACACTATTTTGTGCATTTGCAAACAACATGACAATGAGAGAATAGAAAGGAGTTAGAAAAAACTAGCATATTATTTCATAGAGTCTCCCTAGGTGGAGGTTTATGATCTAAAGGAACATCTCTAAGTGACACGGAGTCCAAGTAATCACCGTCGAAGATATAACATGTTTTGGTCTCATGGCTCTTAAGGGAATATGATCTGGAAAAGGTAGCACTGGAAGCATAGGAGCATAGGGAACTAAAACTATGTCTCCAATGACATTCACCAAGCGATTTGGATGTGTTGGAGTAGATGGTTTGGTCCCACGAGCTACCATTTGAAAAATATAGCATCCTGCAACCTTACACTGATTTAAACTACATTATTTTACGCATTTGCAAACAATAGGACAACGAGAACACCAAAAGGATATGGAAAAAAATTATGATAGGATTTCATAGAGATTTCCTAGGTGGAGGTTTAGGATCTTACGGGACATCTCTAGGTACAACGAAATTCGAGTAATCACCCATCAAAATATAGAGTGTTTTGGTCTCGGGGTTGTAAAGGAGATACGCCCATACGAGGTAGTCCGGAAGCACGGGGAGATTAGGGAACCAAAAAGAGGCCTCCACTAGTATTCACCAAGCCATCCAGACATTTTGGAGTAGATGGTTCGGTCCCACGAGCTATCGTTTGCAAAATAAAGCATATGGCAGCCTTTACACCGACTTAAACTACACTATCCCGGTTGTTTGCAAACAATAGGACAATGAGATAACCTAAAGGAAATTGATAAAACCACGAGAATTTTTGTATAGGCTCTGTAGGTGGAGGTTTAGAATCTAAGCGGGACATCTCTAGGTGCCACGGAGTCCGAGTAATCACCTGTCAAAGATATAACGTGTTTTGGTCTCAGGGCTCTTAAGGGACTACGCCCGGACGAGGTAGCCCGGAAGCACTAGGACCATAGGGAACTTAAAATAGGCCTCCACTATTTTTCACTAGGCCATCCGAACATGTTGGCATACACGGCTTGGTCCCATAAGCTACCGTTTGAAAAATATAGCGTCGACATGACACTTTTACATTGACTTAAACTATACTATTTCGCGTGTTTGAAAACAATAGGATAGAGAGAGAGAACTGAAAGAAGATGGATAAAACCATGAGATAATTTCATAGAGGCTCCTAGGTGGAGGTTTAGGATCGAGGGGAAATCTCTAGGTGCCACAGACTACGAGTAATCACACTGTCGAATATATAGCATGTTTTGGTCTTAGGGCTCTTAAGGGACTACGCCCGGACGAGATAGCCTGGAAGTCTTTGGATCTTTGGCCTCTGAAACAAAACCTTCCCTAGCATTAACCTAGCCACCTTGATGTGTTGGCATAGTTGGTTCAATTCCAAGTGATTCAGTTTGTAAATTATTGTATTGGACAACCTTAAACTATTCTAGCATGCACTATTATAGCATGCAAATGAGATGGGATAGAAAAATTTAGACCTAATATTTTCTATAAACTTTGGGATATGATAGAGAAAGGTGTCATGATACCTCATGCATAATTTTAGGTCAACTTTAGGTCATTTGTTTAAGTTATATCAGTTTTTGTAAATATACTTTTTTCAAGGTTGTCCAACAAAAAAATGTTATATCTTCAAAAGGTGATTTTTCAGACTCTGTGGCACATAGATATGTCTCATTAGATCCAAAACATATATGTCGGGACCCTTTATGAAATCCTCTCATGGTTTTCTCCATTTCCATTTGGTTTCTCGTTGTCCGATTGTTTTAAATGATGCGCAAAATACCGCAATTTGAGTTAGTATAAGGTCACGATGCAATACTTTACAAACAGAATCTCTTGGCACCAAACTGACTATGAAAACACATCAGGGTGGCTAGGTAAATGCTAGAGGAGGTATCATTTCTAAGGAATAACCTCCAGTGCTTCCAATCTACCTCGTCTGGGTGTGGTCCCTTAAGAGCCCTGAGACAAAAACACGTTATATCTTTGACAGGTCATTTCTTAGACTCCATAGAACCTAGAGATGTATCCTCATATGTGAAACCTCCATGTTGGGACCCTATATGAAAGTCTCTCACAGTTTTCTCCATCTCCATTCAGTTTTCTCGTTGTCCTATTGTTTGCAAACGCATGAAAAATTGCAATTTGAGTAAGTGTAAGCCCTGCCAAACGCAATACTTTAAAAACGAAATCTCTTAGCATCAAACCAACTGCCCCAAAACATTGGGGTGGCTAGGTAAATGCTAGGGGAGGTGTAATTTTTGAGGCCAAAGGTCTAGGTGCTTCTGAGCTACCTCATCTTGCCATAATCCCTTAAGATCCCCGACCAAAACATACTATATCGAGACTCGTGGCACCTAGAGATGTCTCATTAGATCCGAAGCCTCCATGTCGAGACCCTTTACAAATTCCTCTTATAGTTTTCTCCATCTCCATTCGGTTCTCTCGATGTCCTATTGTTTTTAAACACGTGAAATACTATAGCTTGAGTCAATGTAAGGCTGTCAGACACAATACTTTACAAACGAAAGCTCTTGGCACAAAACCGATTACACCAACATGTTAGGATAACTATTTAAATGCAAAGGGGCTGTTATTTCAAAGGCCAAAGCTCTAGGTGCTTCTGGGCTACCTCATCAGGGCGTAGTCCCTTAAGAGTGCTAAGACCAAAACATGATATATCTTCGACAGGTGATTTCTCAGACTCCATGGCACCTAGAGATGTCTCGTCAGATCTGAAACCTCCACTTTGGGAATCTCTACGAAATCCTCTTGATGTTTTCTCCATCTCCATTTGGTTCTCTTGATGTCCTATTGTTTGTAAACACGTGAAATATTGTAGTTTGAGTCAGTGTAAAAAATTTATCAAATGCAATATTTTATAAACAAAAATCTTGGCATTGAACCGAGTATGCCAACACATAATGGTGGCAATAAAAATTATAGGGGAGGTGTTTTTTCAAAGGCTAAAGATCTAGGTGCTTCTGGGCTACCTCATTCGGGAGTAGTCCCTTAAGAGCCTTGAGACCAAAAAAGGCTATGTCTTCAACTGGTGAATTCTTAGACTCAGTTGTACCTAGATATGTCTCATTAAATCCAAAACCTCCATGTTAGGACCCTCTACAAAATCCTCTCACAGTTTTCTCCATGTCCATTTGGATCTTTCGTTATCCTATTGTTTGTAAGCGCATGAAATATTACATTTTGAGTCGGTGTAAGCTCCTGTCGGATGCAATACTTTGCAACCGAAAGCTCTTGGCATGAAGTGAATACACCAATACATGGGGTGGCTAGGTAAACACTAGGGGAGTTATCATTTTAGAGACCAAAGCTCCAGGTGCTTTCGGGCTACCTCGTCTGGGCATAGTCCCTTAAGATCCCTAAGACCAAAACACTTTATATCTTCGACATGTCATTTCTTGAACTCCGTTTCACATAAAGAGGTCTCATTAGATCCAAAATCTTAGTGTTGGGACCGTCTACGAAATCCTCACGTGGTTTTCTCAATCTCCATTTGGTTCTCTCGCTTTCAGTATTGTTTACAAACACATAAAATGTTGCGGTTTGAGTCGGTGTAAGGTTGTCAGATGCAATACTTTGCAAACAAAAGATCTTGGCACCAAATCGATTTGTGCAACATGTCAAGGTGGTTAGGTAAACACAATGGGAGGTATTTTTCATGGTCCAAACTTCCAAGTGCTTAGGGATACCTTGTTCGGGCATAGTCCCTAAAGAGCCTTGAGACCAAAACATGATATGTCTTTGACAAGTGATTTCTTGGACTCCATGGTACCTAGATATGTCTTTCCATATCGACACCTCCATGTTGGGATTCTCTACAAAATCCTTCCCAATTTTCTCCATCTCCAATCAGTTCTCTTGTTGTCCAATTTTTTGTGAACGTGTGAAATACTACGGTTTAAGTTAGTGTAAGACTGCGGAAGCAATACTTTACAAACAAAAGCTCTTGGCTCCAAAATTACTACATCAACATGTTGGCGTGGCTAGGTAAACACTAGGGGAGATGTTGTTTTGGAGGCCAAAGATCGAGGTGCTTTCGAGCTACCTCATCCAGGAGTTCTTGTTCAATGACTAGATTGGATTAAGGATGAATTTGACAGGATGTGCTAAGAACACACGTGAGTTATTAATTGCCTACTAAATATTTCTTGTTTATTTCTAAATGGGAGTCAACTTCCTATGGCTTAGTGACCTTCCATTCATTGATAATTTATGCTATGATAAACCCATGGATGCTTTCAAAAGTTCCTTCAAAAGATAGGGGTAGTCATCAAGCCAAGTGAAAGGTGTGATGTGATTTCCAAAAAAATTGAAATGCCTACAAATTTAGAGGTAATAACAGAATTGGATAGGATTATACAATCAAGAATCATTTAGTTTCGAATCGAATGTCATTGCATCGGATACATTCTCCAAAGATATGAGTAATGCATCCAGAGAGACATTCTCAAAATATCAACAAATGAAAGGCATCAAATTGTGATGACTCTCTTTAAACTATTGAATCTTTTAAGACTTTTATAGCATCCTTAGATCCTTCTATCCATGCTTGTTGCTAAAAACATTGTCTTAGTGATGGTCCTAATGATTTTATGCTTAGGTGTTTTAACAAGGAGAAGACTAAGAAGCATTGAATAATGTAGTAGGTGCATGATATGATAGGAACCAAGACAAAGAGACCATGAACAAGAAGAAGTGCATGTAAGTTAAATATACATATACACATTGATAATTTGAATGAATAATTACTCAAATTAGGTAACTCTTTATATACATGCATTATATAAATATTGATTTCCAAAGTTTGATGCATATTATACATTGAAAATGCTAGTACATGTAAATCACCATTAAATGAAAAAATAATTCATAATGTCTTAAATATTGTCAAGTGCGCATCATATTAGTTTAATAAAAATAATAATATCTGAAATGTAAGGTCTCATACAAAAATATTGAGTTCCAAATAGTATTTTAATGTGCATAATAAATATAAAAATGCCCAAATAGGTCATATACCATCAAGTTCAAATGCCATATAGGTGTACATACAATTTCATGCACATATGAATAAAAAAATGTCATGTAAGACATATATATTTCCTAATCATCAAAATCTATCCTTCTCTAGGCTTTCTCGAAGAATGCCCTCCCTTAGATGAAGATGGAGATCTATGAGATGACTTAGGATCATCTCGAACCCATACTATGAGTCCTCTTCCACTTTGAATACTCACATGTAGTTGAACTTTGTGAATGTAAACAATGTTATTTTGTCAAAAAATAATTTATATATGTTTTCAACATGTTTATAAGACCATGCCAATGAAAATGTTTACATAAATACACAAACTTACTGCAAGCTTTCGATCATGCAGAATGCATCTCACGCTCGGATGATTCATCGAGAGCTCCTGGAGTACGAACGTGGGTACGAAGATGATGAGATGGTGGAGTCTGTGCCCTTGAATTCAAAATGGAGGGGTTGAAGTTCCCTACATACACATAAGATCACAAAATCTAACATTAAAATTAGCGAAAATAGAACTAAGTACATGTATTTGTAATGACAATATTTTAACTAATTTTATTAGTATAGAACTATTGTTTTTACCCGCCACGCATGTGAATGAAATGAATAGGGTTGTTATACTGTAAGTAGGTAACTTATGTGTATACACAATGAAGGACATTATTAACATAATTTAATAATTCTAAAATGAAGGACATTACTAACATGTAATTTAACATATGAATTACACAAACAATTTAATGAAAATTACATGTTGTTTGAATACCTCGGTGGGTTGTTGCGCGGATGAAATTGCAATGGCAACACCTTTCTCTACTTGTCACGAGAGATGGTGGGGTGTCTAGTGAAGTTGTCATCTTTATCAAATATGTATCACGTGAGTTAGATGAACATACAAGAACATACATATATTTGACTTCAATACACACACACACACACACACACACACACACACACACACACACACACACACACACACACACACACACATACATATATAGTTATATAAATTATATATATATATATATATATTTGCATGTATGCAAAAATTTTACACAATTAACATTATAAATTATCTTTGTGAATGTATGTGTACGCATGGTGCTTGCCACTGTAGTCTAGATGAAGATGCCCCTTCCGCTCACTATAATATCAATGCATACATGTACAAATACAATTATTTCAAAACTTTAACATATATAAGTAAATCAAGTACTCGATACTTTTGTAACACACATAATAAAACATAACAAATACCTATGAAGGTGAAGCCGATGACTATAATCCAAATGCCTCAATCAAAAAGGCATCTGACATAGTGACATTATCGTGTGCACCCCTACTGCTAACTCCACTAAAATCAGTACGCATGAAAGTATCGTCCTCCTCAAGCCCCAAACATATGCTACCACATGACGAGCAAAGATGTGGCCTCATGCTAGTAATCCCTGAGGGAATACTTTGTGTACCTCCATGAGCATCTGACCTAGAAATATCCATCGTATGTTAAACAAGGGTCACAGATAGCCCCTAAAGCATGTGGAGTGTATAAATATCTATTATCTCCTTCACTGCTGGAGGGACAGTTTCAGGGTGAGGGGGCTTATGTTCGAGGACTTTACTGGTTGAATACGTACACATTGTGCACCTGGTCGATCTTGTGCAGATCCTTTTCCTCGACCCTGGAAATATCATAAATCAAAATAATTTGGGATCTCGTTGAGGATAAACTCGTAATAGAGTTTACTTAGAAATTATAGTGGCACCTTGTTGTTATTGCAAGGTGGAAAATCAAACACCATCCACCATTGGTCCTAAAAATTAGTTTTAATCAAAGTATTATTACACCAATGGATGGGAAACCATTTGCATGACAATAAAACATGCAAATTAGTGTGGGGTCCATGAATAAAGCGCATATGAGGCCTTTTGTAATTTATTTTTCTTTACATCCACATATGACAATTTGTTGGAATAATAAACCCTACCACCCTCTCTATAATATGTCCAACAATAATTTTGCCCCATTTTCACATCAACTTAAGTAACTAATGCCTCCAATGTGTTTGCAAGAGAGACACGGTGGGGATTTGTAGATTGTGAATCCCTCATTCTTTTGATTAAATCCTCAATTTTAATTTTGTTTTCAGCTATGTGGGGTGCTAAATCTTCTTGACTTCCCTGGGGATGTCAAGTAACTGTGGGAGGGTTGGGAGGAATGATAAGAATAACAAGATTTGGTTGTGGTTGATTCCCTCAACCTCGAACTGTAACAATAAAAAAATGTATTCAATTTAAAGTATATTATATAATTATCAAATTTCAATGCAATTTTGAGAAAAGAATTGTGCCTTCCTCTTCTCCATTGCGCCATCATCGATTCAGATCTTCCTAGTGATTCAGAGACGATTGTTTGAGCTTGAGATCCAACTGAATGACAAAACACGAGGGCACAGTTAAGCTTTGATATTCATGTTTGAGGTGGATAGACTGATAGAGGCTCGGGATTCTTTTTTTTTATTTATAGAAAACACAACATGTATGCATTATGGTTTGGTAAATTGTAAACCTAAAAATTAAAACATAACCACTTTATAATAGAATACGTAAGTGTTTTGCTTTTTCAAATTTTTGTCCACTTTTTGGCCCCCAAACTTGGTGCACTTACCCTTAGTGAATTTCTTATGACCCTTACAATATGTTTCAAAATTTATTCTTATTATATGATGTTTCCTATTCTGAAGTATTTTTATTTTCATTATGTTTACATTTTTGCGTTAATTCAATGTTCAATATTAAATTATATAATTATATAATCCCAATCAATTACAATGCCACTAAAAATTGAATTTTACAATGGTGGCTATTAAGAAAATAATAACACTCTACAATGATTTGTATCAATTATTAATACCTAAGTTTGTAGTGGAGTGGTTAAGATTTAATTATAATATAAATATTGGTGTCCACATAAGGCCAACAATGGAAAACTAGAACATAATTAAACTAAAAGGGAAATGCTAAAAGGGAAATACATTAATGAGGTTCTTTAGAGTCCATTATAGTATCAAAAAATTTGATGGAGAAGGAAGGAATTGAGTTGGTGGGAGCTTTTAATTGGGGTGTTTGTCTCCTAGACTTCAGATGTAATAACCCCTTTGAATTTAATTGTTGTATTATCACCTTTTCGATGCATGAGAGGCTTCATTGGGAATGAATATATTCGAAGGTGAAAAGATGACTCACTTGCTCCCTAACTATGTTGTGTTCTCACGTACCTAAGAACTCAACTAGACATTTTTATTATCGAAATTTTGGGTGAAGACTATCTCGCCCAAGAATTTCTCACAGAGTACATTTGATCTCCCACACCGAAATGATAGGTCCATAGAGATTCAAGGATTTCACAAAAATGGTTAAAAATGATATCATGTTCCATGTTGAAATACCATTGGTATCATAAATAGTCATGTGGTAATAATACATCTATGTTTTCATTTACAATCGAAAGGAAGAGTGGAATTAAATAGGATATGGACCGTCGATGTCAATGCCAACAACTTTTTATACATCCCTCTTGCAATCCACACCCCTTTACTCTTTCTTAATTTATAGAAATGAAACATAGTCCATATGTGACTTTCCAAAGGACATAACAACACCATAGATTGTAGAGGAGGCACTTGAGTTGTTGGGGGCTTTCAAATGGTCATGTCATCTCCCTTTTCTTTGCGATTGTATCCCCTCGAGCCTCTGGTTGCATGTGATAGGATTCATTTAAAATATAGTCCAAATTAAAAAGTTTGAAGCCTTTCACTAATGAATTTGTCACTTTATATTATCAAATACCTAGAAAAGTTGTCACTTTATTCTTTGCAAATCCACATAATCACGATAAACGAAAGCAATGTTTATCATGCCAATCTTTCTTTTAAATCCTCTTATTATTTTGTTTCACATGGAAAACCATCCATCATTGGAGTTTTAAGTTCCCAAGAAAATGGTTGGCTAGGAGGAAGGTGAACAAAGCCATACGAGTTCCACCTAGAAACAAGAAACTTATCAAAATATTGTCATTTTGCATGTTCAAACACCGGTGATAATAGTCTGCAATCTATCAACGGATAGATCAACTTAGAAATTGAGAGTATTACATGACAAGGGCTTACTTTTAGAACTATTTCAAAAATATGTTGCCTCAAATATTTCGGCCACCCATCTATTTTCTCCTTCCCACATATGACTTATGGTCCATATGTGACTTTCCAAAACAAAAACAAAATAATTACTTTACCACATTTCATGTTCTCGAGTATGTTCTATTTTATACATGTTTACTTTTTCTCTGTTAATTCAATGTTTGTTATTAAACATTATAGTAATATAATTGCAATAATCCCAATCAATTACAATGCCACTAAAACAAGGATTTTTTTTTATGGCGGCTATTAAAACAAAATATAATACTCAACAATGAGTTGTATCAATTATTAATAACTAAGTTTGTAATGGAGTAGTTAAGATTTAATTGTAATCTAAATATTCTTGTGCATATAAAGCGAAAATGGACAACTAGTACATAATTCAACCAAAATGAAAATGCTAAAAGGGAATTTTACATGAATGAGGTTACAAGAGGCCATTATAGAATCAGAAAATTTGATGGAAAAAAAGGATTTGAGTTGGTGGGAGCTTTTAATTTGGGTGTCTGTCTCCCTTGACTTAACATGTAATAACCCCCTTTAAATTCACTTGTTATTTTCTCACTTTTCAATGCATGAGAGGCTTTGTTGGGAATATAATCGAAAGTGAAAAGATGGTTCCTGGCTCCCTAGATCTCGACCATGTTGTGTTCTCACGTACCCTAAGAAGTTAACTACATATTTTTACTATCGAACTTTTGTGCAAAGAATACTTTCCTAAAAATTTATGCTGTAGCATTTGATCTCCAACACCAAAATGATAGGTCCATAGAGTTTCAATTCCCTCATCAAAAATTGTTCAAAATGATATCATGTTCCATGTTGAAATACCATTGGTATCATAAATAGTCATGCCATAATAATGCATCTATTTTTTCATTTATGATTGAAAGGAAGAATGGTGGTATATAGGATATGGATCATTGATGTCAACGCCAAAAATATTTATGTCCCTTGCAATCCACACCCCTTTTCTCTTTCTTAAGTAATTTACATAAATGAAACAAAGTCCATATGTGACTTTCTAGAGGAAAGAAGAGGAGAACATGTGGTAGATGAGGCATTTGAGTCTTTGGGGGCTTTCAAATGAGCTTACCATCTCCCTTTTCTTCGTTGATTGTATCCCCTCGAGCCTCGGTTGTGTGTCATAAGATTTGTTTAAAATTTAGTCTAAATTACAAAGTTTCAAGCCTTTCACCAATGAATTTGTCACCTTTTATTGTCGAATTCTGGAAAAGTTGTCGCTTCTTTCTTTGTCAAATCAACATAATCAAGAGAAATAAAAGCAACATTTAATCAACAAATCATGTCAATATTTATTTTAAATCCTCTTATTCTTTCGTTTAACATGGCAAATCATCCATCATTGGAGTTTTAAGTTTTCAAGAAAATGGTTGGCTATGAGGAAGGTGAACAAAGGTGTGAGTTCACCAAGAAACAAAAACTCATCAAAATAATGTCATCTTGCATGTTCAAACAGTGGTGATAATAGTGTAACAATCAACTGATAGCACAACTTAGGCATGGATAGTATTACACGACAAGACTTACTTTTAGAACTATTTCAAAAATATGTTACGTCAAAAATTTGGGCCTCGCATCCATTTTCTCCTTCAAACACTTGCCACATATGGCTTATGGTTTATATGTAACTTTCCCAAACCAAAAGAAAAAAACACGTACTTAACCTCCGATATTTTTCTTTTATTCATCACCTCACAATCACTACCAAATACCTTTAACAATTATTAATTTGACAGAATTTGTCATATCTCAAATGAATTCCTTGTACCTAATCAAAAAAAAAGCAAGTAAAAAATAAAACTATTAACGAGTGGACGTGAGAGAAGTGATGAAGGATTCAAGACCAAGGAGGAAAGGACGACGAAGAGAGCCATCTAGGAAAGTGACAATTGCCCTTCACAATATAGATAGTTTTATCATTTATGTATTAACATCTACATTTAGTGTGAACTATCCTTCTGGTAACCTTATCAATTTGGGTATAGTGCACGCAAAAGCGTTTTAAGTTCCTACTTCCTTCTGAGGGCAGCGTGTCTTCTTCCTCGCGTAACATTGCTGTAATCTGCAACTTGTCGCAACAGGTGACAAAGTCAACAACCCAAACCAATATTCTGTCCAGCGATTCGAAGAAGCTCCTCCTGCGTTTCTTCAGAACCAACAATGGAGCTATGATTACGCTCACGCCCATTCCAAAGCTCGTCCCCATGAACACAATGAAATAGTCAATTCCCTACCTCCCCTGCTCTTTATCCCTTCCCACTTCTCTCTGCTTAGGCGCCCTTTCTTGTGGTGGCGGAGAACGCGAGCAGTTCGCGTTCAGTGGGTAACCACATAGACCTGAATTATTTGAAAAGGATGAGACATCAAATGTTGAGAATTACATCCCTTGTGGAATCATCCCACTAAGATGATTGTTGGACAAATCTAGAAAACTCAGGAATGTGAGATCTAACAACTCTCCAGGAATCTTTCCAGAGATTTGGTTTTGTGAGAAGTCGAGTGACTCCAAGACCACCATCTTTCCCACTGAGCTTGGGATACCACCAGTAATAGAGTTTCTTGAAATGTTAAGAACAATCAAACCCTTAAGTAATCCCATGCCTTGAGGAATAGGACCAGCTATATTATTGCTTGATAAATCAAGACATTTTACTAATCTCAAAGATCTCACATACTCCAACTCCAGCCCTTTGATCCTGATGATAATTTTCTCTACATATGTTGAACCTGTTATCGTTCCAAATTCATAGCCTCTTAGATCCATTGAGTCGTTTGTCATTGCCTTCAATTCTGAAATGCTGCCTGGAATTGCTCCTGAAAAGTTGTTCATGGAAAGATCCAATATTTGAAGAAATGGCAATTTGGTTAGTTGAACAGGTATTCTGCCTTCAAATCTGTTTGATCTTAAGACCAAAATCTTAAGATTAGGAAGCTCCACAGTCCAATTTGAAATGTTGCCTGTCATTTTGTTGTGCCCCACATCCAATATCTGCAAACTTGTGCTATTTACAAGGGTTGGGAGAAACCCATTTAGACGATTCTGACTAACTTTCAATGTTTGAAGCGAAGTCATGTTCCCTAACTCCGCTGGCAGCTCACCTTCTAAAATATTATTTTGCAAATTCAACACCTCAAGATTAGAGCAGTGTCCCAAACTTGCAGGAATCATACCTCCAAGACTGTTGTTCGACAAATCGAGAATCTGCATAAACCCTCCTTCACAGAGAGAAGGTGGAATGCTACCGCTGAGATTATTGTTAGAGAGAGACAGATAACTGAGAGAATTCTTACCAATTTCAGCTGGAATGGATGCACGAAATTGATTTTGTGACAAGTCCAACGCAATCACTGTGGGAGGAGGAACCGGAAGCGGACCTTGTAAGTTGTTGCCATGCAAGTCAAGAACTTTCAATTTTTTGGGCCCCATTAACTTCGAAGGTAAATCCCCTGCAAACTGATTATAAGACAGGTTGAGATGTATAAGTTCAGGAAATTCCCATATCCACAGCGGAAGTATGCCAACTAATCTGTTTTTGGAAAAATCCAAAAAGGAAATGGCATATTGAGTTGTTAGGAATGCGGGCAGCTGACCTTCCATGTTGCATGAGCTTAATTTCAATGTTCTGAAAGAGGTTTTAGGAATCCAAGTTGGACTGACTTTCACAGTTATCACGTTATTCGAAATGTCCAGAGAAACAAGCCTGGAGAGGTTTTGAAGGTGGCACTCTGAAAGGTTTCCACTTAACCGATTAGAGGAGAGGGAAAGGACCTTCATTTTAGAAAGCTTTGAAATCTCGGTAGGGATGACACCTCCTAATTTGTTGTTGCTTAGATCAAGGGTATTGAGAGAAAGGAGTTGACCAATTGCAGACGGGATCGTGTCATTCAAGAGATTGTTACTCAGGTCAAGCTTAATAAGGGATGTTAGATTGGCCAATGAAGGGATTTTACCCGTAAGTTCGTTGTTGCTCAGATCCAGCCATGAAAGGGAGTTGAGCTTATCTGCAGGGGATGGAATGCTGCCGCTCAATTGGTTCCGACTTAAGTCCACATACCGGAGCTTCACAAATGCACGCAACATCACGACGGGAATAGAACCATCCAACTGGTTGGAGGAAAGATCAACATAGGCCAAAGGAAGTGATCCTCGTTTAACCCCCAATGGCGGGATCGTCCCTGTAAACCTGTTCATTGACAAATCCAACTTGACAAGTGCTGTAAGATTGGCCATGGTGGGAGGAAGCATACCTTCAATAAGACAGTTGGAAAGATCCAACACTCTCAAGGATGAGATGTTGGAAATAGAATCTGGAATAGGTCCTCTGACACTTGTCGTTGAAAGAACAAGGGTATCAAGCGAAGCAGAGTGTTGCGGCAGAATGCTTGAAAGCTTCCCTCCCAAGTCTTCGTTAGCAGAAAAATCAATTTCTTGCAGTTTTGGAAGGCTCAGCAGATGAGGAGGGATGGAACCATTGAGATAACAGTCGCTGAGTTGCAGAGAAACCAGATTCGATAGATTTTGTAAGTGACGAGGAATGGACGAGAAGAAGGGATTGCCATTGAGTTGGAGGTGGGTTAGACGGGTAAGATTGCCAAGGGAATGGGGAATCGGTCCAGACAGTTCACAGTAGGACATTTGAAGACGCCTCAGGTTGGGCATGGTGGAGATAGCCTTGCCCCAATCATCGCTTGCCACTTGCGACATATCAACCCCGTCCAGCAACAGCTCCTCTAAATCTCTCAGGTTCCACATCCGCATGTCCTCAATCCTCAAGGAAATGGATGAAGACGAAAGGTAGTAATCGGTAGAAAGATCCAAATGCTGCAACTTGGACATGTTCCCAACTCTCGGGGATTTCTCCAACAAATCCGGCATTCGATAAGTTCAGATACTGCAAATTCTTGAGGCTGTGCAATTCCCGAGGCACCCCAACGCCGATGAAGGCGTTGTAGCTGAGATCCAAGTATTGTAACATTTGCAGCCTAATCAACGGGGAAAGAACGCCATCATTAATCTCAGAGGGGAGAACATCATTGGCATAGAACCGCGAAAAAGCATGGTCTGTTAAGTTCCGCAAAGCGCACGCCGTATTGTATCCACGAGGATTCCGGAGATCCAGACGAATGACGCGGTGTGTGCCATTGTCGCACTTGATTCCTTTCCAAGTGCAACAGTCGGTCGAATTATTCCACGTATCCAGTCTTCCAAAGGGGTCGTGAAGACCTCCTTTGAACTGCAATAGAGATTTCTTTTCATTAACTGGACAGCAATTAATCCGCAACATGAGCGCAAACGCCACTACGGCCCAAAACAAATTCGCTGTGAATTCCATGGGGTTTTGTTACAATTCCGATTCCAGAGGGCCACAAAGCAAACGGGAGTTTCCCAAATATCGAAATAAATAGTAATTTAGCGCGTACAGTGAGTCAGATGCAGCGAAAGCTTGAATGGTAGCGAATAGAAAAATATTCATCGCGACAACCACAGCAACGACTTCCACTCTTCCATCCACGTTGAACCGACTCGAAAACGAAAACCAAACATCCGCGCAATTGATTAGGTACTTAAACTGGCATCGCCATCATTGCTCACTCTCGAAATTATTGAAAGTTGAACGGGCGAAAAAAATGTTCGATGAGTACGGGTAACGGGAGGAAGACGTCATTTGGTTTGGACTTTGGCGTTTATTTAAACTGATTTTTTTAATATATGGTTAATATTTGACAGCAAGCTATAATCTGATGTGGCCCGCTGGGTTCCACAGACAACATGAATATGATGACATCACGAATCGCACCTACAAATGGCCACGTGGACTTCCCACGAAACTTCCCTTAACATTTACCGTATTCAAAGTTCACACCGCGCATACTTATAACACGGCAGCAACCAAGACGTAAACCAAACACAACTTCCAAGGTAATTTATTTACCAATGTTAATCCACTTAATTTAACATTTGGTAAAGCGAATCTTTTTAGTCAAGTAGTTTCAGCCATAATTATAAAATAATATTAAAATATTTTGTTAGTTACGGATAGCCGAATTAATTTCGGCAAAATGTTGAATTAGTTAGAAGACATCGAGATTGATTGAATGATTTATTTCAGTGTTTTGCTAAAGTTTTGGGCGGACTACGGTTGATGCGTGCGAAGAAAGGCAGTCTGCAGTCAATTGCCATCATCAGAATCCCATTAAGATGAGGTTAGAAATGTATTATCAATGTTGTAGAGGTGAAATGAAAAGAGGGTTTCCATAAACATTACCCTGCTCTCGGATTTCTAACGAACTAATATTTTTAATTTTAAATTTAGCGTGTATTTTATTTATTTGTTTTTATTTTATATTTTTTCTTTTATTTGGTACACTTTTTTTTTCTCTATAACTTTTTATTTAAAATGGTACATTGAAATATTAACTTAGTACTATTAAGAATCTAATACATACTATCAATTTCTACACCAGTATTGTACACTATAATTAATTATACAATTTATATTTAAATAAATATCATTAACAAATTCATATGTAATTTGCATAAATAAAATATTTTTTTAGCATATAAATATAAGAATATTGTAAATAAATGATAAAATACAAATGTATACTAATATTTAGCTTGTCATAATTCTAAAGATTCATTGTAAATATATATTAGAATACGGGTTTAATTAAAGAGGTGAATAAAATATGAAAAAAAAAAAGAATGAATGAAGCTACAAACTGAAACATACCCTTTACCAAAACAAGAGCCTTATGTTAAAATTGTAGCAAATTTCTAGTAGGGATTAATAATTCAATGTAAAATATGGGTAGACCATGCCGCAAAACTATCACTCGTTTTTCATGAATTTGAGTAAAATCTCTAGCAAAAAATCCTAATATGGCTACAACACCATGTAAAATAGTAAAATGGAGGATGTTGTGAGGGACATGTATTATGCCTCCATTAGAATCAAGCCCTTTAAAGGAAAAATTTATTTGGAACTAATACACTAGGTTATAGCCAACTAATTTTAGTACATGCCTTGTTTTCACAATGCTTTTAGTGTGAATTTATACATATGGCCCCTCGATTCTGAGTTAGGCTATTATTGATGCATTTTCTCTTAATTTCAAATATTTTCCTCTTTTTCACTCAAATACTATTATTTGATTGTTTATATATATTATTAGTATTTTCTATGGGTCCTTTGGTTGTTTTATCTTTTCGCATAGATTTATGTTGTTTTATGGGCCTAAGACATTATCAACATATAATCATGATGTGAGCAGAGAACCGATTTAACACAACAACAAATATTCTATTCAAAGATAATATGAAAATATTACATGACTATTATATAGCCATACATATAGGAAAATAACCTCCAATAATTTAGGAGGTGTTATAACAAACATCCCGAATTAATATTCACAGTATAACAAAAATATATGTGAACTCTAATATATGAGTTGTTTATAACAACTCATTTACATCCTCATATTAATGTAATATTATAAATATTACATTTACATATAATAATTTATGATTAATAATGTGAAACACTATTAATCCTAACATTCACCCCCTTAGTGTGAACATTATTAATCGCTAATCTTCACCCCCTTAATGTGAACATGAAAAAATGCACCATAGAACTAGAACCAGAATCGTATGCCTCCACATACTTTTAGGTCTGCATACTGTTGGCTTGGATCTTGTTGCACATGACCAATCTGCTTCACCACAGTGAACCCCATACCGATGATCACACTTCCATCGATTCACCTACATATGCGAACTCAACAATTCCCACTTTCACTTCTAGTGAATGATAGATTTTACTAGCTGATTAATGTTAGAAGTACGACAATCGAAGGATCTCTGCAGCAAAGGATCACTCCAGTTCAACTTCCCTCCTATACAACTATTCTCATCATCCAAAATGCACATCTTCCTTGTTTGAATCAAAATAGGGGAAGGAAACCACACACCACTTTATTCTGCACACACCACACAACTAAAATAATATAAAATATTGCCACCAAATTTGAATGCGACCCCGTCGTTGGTGACTGACAAGAGGCATTGATCACCCTCCATCCTTCGTTGCCTCCGACCTCCAATAATGTCGCTACTAACTCAGAAAAAAGTATAGTCGAGGACGATATGTGTTCCCCGACGTCAGAGGGTGGGGTCGAGGGCGATCCCCAAAGCTAGGAACAATTTTCATTTGCATTTTCTCTTTAAAATTGAGTGTCGGATTACACCGAAAATGCACTCATTTTTCCTTTTTTTTTTGTAACAATTTTTGACTCTTACAAACAACACGAATTTTACAATAACAATACTTGACTTGACACAAGTGACACTTAACGACACAAAAATATGAATTTTGTTTGACTCTATCACAATCATTACAATGACTCACTATTATGGAAATAGACTTATAAAGACTTGAACGAGACAAATAATAAAAACATTTTAAAAACAATCAACTAAACAATATATAAATGACTATTAATACTCAAAAACATATTCAAAAGACTTTTGACCGCAAAACATAGACTTTGTAGGATACCACATTTAACGCACATTACTAATTCAAATTGACACTAACATTTAATAGAGAAGACGTGATGGCATTGGATCGATGACACAAGTGGATGAACCAAGAACAAATCAAAGAAGGATTAAAACATGGAAAAGAACAGACATAATTACATACCAATGGTTCCACATTACTATGGCAGGCTTGTACAGTTTCTTCTTTTTCTTTTAACTGTTGGTAACATGTGGATGAGTTGCGTAGATATAATCCACGTAGCTGGGAAATTATTAGATGGATATTCAATGCAAATCAAGGTTTGTTATCACCAAAGAAAACTACAAACCACAAAATTTGATCAATGCGAACCCCTTATCACAGATATAAGATCTAAAACTAGATTTACGACCTGCTTAAAGTGCACAAAACAACAATCTCTCATCTGAACTATGGAGCTATATCTTTCTTTGAAGGGAATTCGATGGAATCACCTTTCATGTCTAAAAAATTAAATTTTTGTAGGAAATAACATGCAATGACCACACAGTAGAATATATAGACAGATCACAGTTCCTTGTGATGTCGAATAAAGGAAAAAATAGTTCAAATTGATATGGCTTGAACTTCATAGGACTCCTTTGGGCATTAGTCATTCGCAAACAAGATAAATTGTCAATGAATCTATATGTGAATGGATCAAATGCATAGATAGTTGAATGACAGAGACAATGGTTGGAAAATACGTACAATATCTATACACATAATTCGTTAAAGCCCATGAATACCTATTTTCTAAGGTTGTACGAAGCTACGAAGCTTAATCTGGAGAGATTTATCAAAACATGAATTCTTTGCCACAGGAACAAAACACACCGCCACTTCCCCACACAAATTATTAGAACCCCATCCTTGCTCTGATACCAAATGTGAGAAGAGAACCAGATTTAACACAACAAGATATATTCTATTCAACATAATATGAAAACATTACACATGCTATTATATAGCCATACAGATAGGAAAACAACCTCCAATTATTTAGGGAGGTGTTATAACAAATATCCGGAATAATATTCATGGGTATAACAAAACTATATGCGAACTCTAATATATGAGTTGTTTATAACAACTCATTTACATCCTCATATTAATGTAATATTATAAATATTACATTTACATATAATAATTTATGATTAATAATGTGAAACACTATTAATCCTAACACATAACCCTAATACATTATCGATAGTTGATAGTGTCTTAGGCCCACAAATTTTGTCCCATGTGGATGTTTCATGTTTTTATTTTAGTTGGAAAAATTTATGTTGAGGTCGTATATTTGATTTTCAAAAGTAGGTTTATGCACCAATAGGTCTCTAATGTGAAACTTAGATAGGTAAATAAAAAAATCCTTAATAAAAATAGTAATAACAAGTACCCGCTTTTTCTATATCAAGCACTAAAGGACAAATTCTACTCAAATGAACAATCTATTCAATTTTTCAAATATTTATCTATTTTAAATGTTAGTACCATCACAAGGCCTTAAAAAGATCACGTACTTGCTTTAAGGATAGAGAAGAAAATTAACAGTCCATCTCACGTATGATTTAGATTTCCATGGAAGCCTCAATCCACATTGTATACATGATTTAAAATATATATTAATAAGAGGACTAGAACAAATCAAAAATATCATAAACATGCAATATACCAACATACAATGATAAAAAAGTGCAACCAACAAGAGGATAAGAGTGACTTAGCTGATATATGATTGTATGGTCTATATCTAGGATGGACTGATGGTGGAACAAGATAAATATGGAATTTATGTGATTCATCCGGAAAACAATGATAATAAGGTTATGCTAGACATAATCACCGCATCTAGACATATCGCTTAGGTGCTAGTTTCGAACTTGGCGCTAGTGTCCGGTAAGAGGTGATGATCTAGTTCTTTCAGCTTTTGAAAATTTCCTTTACTTCGTTGTGTCGCATCCACTTCATTGTAGGTTTTTTTCACACTTGTTCCTACAAAATATACCTTAGCTACCTACACAAGACTTACACACACATTAGGTGGAATAAAATATGTATATGTTTTAGTCAAACTGACCTTAATGGTCACCCAATGTGATTTTCACTGATTGTTGCACTACATTTCAAACTCAATGTAGTTTTGTTATGTGTGTGATATAAATCATGTCTCTTGAAGTTAGGTTGCATGCAAGTTACACTAAGATAACATGCTACAATTACTTTTCCCGAAGATGATGTGTGTAATGGAATTCAATCATTTTTCCTTCTTATGTAGTTGTAGACAAAAATCAAGCACACGGGTAAATCTCTAGGTCCTAAAAGCATACTTACATTTATATGATTCCTAAGAAAGAAAACTAGTGGTTGACAATTATTGTTGGCCTCTTTTCTTTGTTTTGAGTTTTTTATTTGGTCTTACACACCTTAAAGCCAAGTCGACATTTTATTGATTTATCTTTTATGGCTTCAGACACCAAAGACCCAACCATGAAAATAGTGCCCAGGCACTCCTATCACCTCTCGGGTGCCCCCTGGCCCTTTCTATCCTACTCGCTCCTTTTGGGTCTTTTTAATCTTTTGGGCATCATTTTCACTTATGGGTCAGCCTTCTAGTTGTCAATAACAAAATTCAAACAAGGGAATCATATAAATACATATTCATGTGTTCAAAATAAAGGATTAAGGAATAAGCATTTCTACTATCACCTAAAGCACCCATAAAAATTCATATAACATCCATTCAAGGGACAAGGGACTACATATTATGCATACACAATATAGGAAGGGGAACTTCATTTTATTGTGTCCACACATTCTACTACATTGCTACATTCTAGCTATAACCCGTTATCAAGTGCAACTTGCACAAGGGCATCTTAGGGCACAATTTATACAAACACTCACAAGAACTACATGGGGTCTGATATGTAGTGCAGTGCTCGTTTGTAAGTTCACTCTCAAGGTCCTATTGGTGCTCATTTTGAACCCTTGTTCTTAACCAAGTTGAGTCTTCCATGAAATTTCCCCATACCAGCTAAGGACTCAGATTTACATATGTTAGCTAAGCACCAAAGATTTTTGAGTATCTATGATCACTCTTTCCCATGGCTTTAAACAAATCAAATATGGACATGACCATTCAAATCTAAGGAGACCGCAATACATTAATTTGGTAATCTGTGCAATGAAGAACTTAATGTTCCATGGGTTGCTCTAAACTTTGAAAGGATAAAAATCAAATCATGACCAAAGTAGATTTATAGAATGGTTGATAATCATTCAAATTGACTTAGTCTCACAAGTGAAGCAAGAAAAGATACCGTGGGGTGACTTTTAGCGATAAATGAGAGAGTGTGGTTGTATAACAAAATCGTGACACACTAGTTTAGTGTTCTATGGGTTTGTCAAAATATTGGCACCTTGTTGGTTTGAAAAGGGCCATGACATAGTGATCTAGTGTCCAATAGGTATGTCGGGATGATGACACTCTATGGGTTTCATAAGTCGTGGGACACTCAGAAATTCACCAAAAGCTACGGAACATAAAACATAACTAAAAATGTTTGCGAGTAAAAGAGAAATGAGAGTAGAAGCCATGGAACACGTACAAAAAGGGAACATTTTTCATCAATACCTTTTATTGTGGGTATCCAAGTCATGCAATGTGGATTGAGAGACAATTGCTATGCTATCCAAAGGTAAATTCATTTATGAAGAATAATAGTTAAATTAATAGAAAAGATGAAAAAGAAGCATATGTATATACTATGGGAAAATGGGGATTCTATAGGGGCCCCAACCCTTAAAATTTACATAAATTCTAGTCTGCATACACAAAAGGGGTGTTTCTTGTAAAAAGGATACATTGTTAATTCATGGTTACAAATTCCTCTACAAAGGCAAGGATCCGATTCAATGATTCTTCATCCTAAAATCAAACTCTTTACGGTCTTGAGCCCCATAAACATATTGGATATCCTTGTAAGATCACAAGACATGCCCATCTTCATGAGTTCCTTAATGTCTACTTTTGGGCCTTCCAAGATCTTGATCAAATCCAATTTTATCCTATAAGAGGATACCCATTCAAGGAGATTAGACCCACCTTTGAGATAAGCCTTGGTACCTCACCATGCAAAAATTTTTGAGGCTAAAGATGGTGCGAGAAAATTAGTCGGGTGTCATGGGGAGAGATTCAAGTACGCTAGGTTTATAAATAAAAATTGGCTAGGTTGTACTTATTAAATTAAATAAACCCCTTATATGTCTCTTTAATAATGTAAAACGACACTTGAGGGTCCTTTTAGAAGAATATTTCATTGGGGATTTCTCAAGAAGGGTGATTCTTTTCTCTATTGTGGGTATTTTGGGAAATTGAAGACACGTATTCTACAGTGCATCATCAGTACTAGATAAACATCAACCAGAATTTATTTCGCCACCATTTCCTTCTTAAAAAATGTCGGGGATATGTTAATGCTGTTCTTGGTAATAAAATGTGTGTAATGGAGCCAAAATTTCTTCAACAACTCAAAATATTTGTGATCATCTCAGTGCGAAACAAGTGATGATACATAATTTGAAAAACATGTAACGAGGGAGTCATCTTCATAATAATTCGCATCAATGCCAACCAAACTATGTGGGATTTTAATGGTCCTACGGGTTTCACTCCGATCTTCAATTGTAAATAACATCAAAAATTGCATGTAAGGTTTCCAAAGAAAGCTCATTCAGATCGGGTTCCTAATTCCATATCCATGATTTCTTGAGAAGGATTAACATGATATATTTTTCACTTTGAATGCTCAAAGGAAGATGTAATATTATGGAAGATCAGTGAAATTTTATAAAAGGATGGATTTTTAGAATGATTGTGTGAATTATCATATCAGGATTGAATGCAAAATCAATCTTGGATACTTGCATAGGTGTGAAAAAAAGGAAACAAATTCACATTTGTAAAAATATGGTTTTTGGATTGATTCGAAAATTCACACAGGGAAGCATCAATTTCAAGAGGGTATCAATGATTATCTATTTCTGAAAATATATTCTCCAAAAGGAAGGTGTCAAATCAGTTAAGATAATGACATAAGGGAATAAACGGTTTGTGATTAGGCGCATGAATGATGGTGAAAACATAGATAGGAAAAAAAGGGATTAAGAAACAAAAGTAAAAATATTACACACATCTGTGTTGACAACCAAAAACAAGATCAAATTAAGGAATGAAAAAGGAATCTTTACAGTTACAAGATATTTTCCAAAAATGGAGTTCATTTTCTACACCTTTTGGGATGGTTCGCTAAAGTTTTTGGGGAAAAATCAAGGGAATATCGTAGCCAATTTTTATAAATATGAGGATTTGTCCTCATTCAAAAGAAAGCGGGTTAGTTCTTTTTGTGTTTTGAAAAATGTTGAAAGATAAGACTATAATCTTTGGATATTTACCTTGGTAAAATACATGTGAGTTTTGATTTCTCGACTTCTTGTGTCAAGGTGGTTGTAATTAATAGCCATTGAAATACATTGAGAGCATTTGATTTATGTTCCCTTGTCAAAAGATTGAATATTTTAATGAAAATATATCTACTTACGAGTTTAGTTTGTGTTCTAGATTCTATATGTTATGTTCTTGATTAATAAGTCATAGTTCTTATTACGATTTGGTGATTATTGCTTCTCTGTGTAGTACACTAGATCATTCCTCAATGGTTGTGCTTTGATCATTAACTCAATATTGTTTTGTAAGAATTTACTTTGCAATATTGAACATAATTCTAAAATCCTTACTATAACCATCTTGTTGAGTGATTTTTGTTAGCCTTGAGTGGATCTTAGGCGTATGAGAATAGAGGTAGTAAATACTTTGCTAGAATACTTACAATGAAATTTTATGTTAAATATTTTGGAGATTGTGTTGAAAATTTACATCTATTAGGTATTAATGAATGCAAATATTTCTTTGAAGAAACTGTAACTACTTAATATAGTATTCTTTATTATCTAGAATAGCATTTTATCTAAGTAAGTGTCAAATGTTTTATTACAAGGAGTCTATCATCCTATAATCCCCCTCTTTGTGAAGTTAAAACCTATCAAAATAAATCCCGCCCCATCATAATAACTTCCATTTAAGTCTAAATATCACTGAAGGTGCCTTCTAGCCTTAATTCTCCAATCAAGAAAATGCAAGAGCAACTGAAATTCGTTGTCTATAGTAACTCTGTGTCTGGTATATTAAGCATATACAACATCTTTTGTGACAACTTGTGAGAGTGAGTGTTGTATTCATGGCCATGCTTATCCTAGATTGATCCATCATTGAAACATATCAAGAGGAACAAATAATTTATCTCCCCTCTACATTCAAGTTACCCTAGGAGTTCTCTTGCCCTGGTTTAAGGTAGGACAAAAAGTAGCGGGATAGGACCATCCCCTCTCGTACATGCCCATCCATCACCTCAAGGTTTTATCCTAAAAAGAAGTGTTATACCCCTCCCGGTTGCAAAGGACACATACCACAATGTATACCACTATTTAAGCATCATCCTTTCCAGAGAATGTTGTTGGGCCAGCAAGGAGTGTAAAATTGAGGACCAACATACTTTGGGAATCGTTTTCGAGGACTTATATACACCAAGAAAGGTTTAGAATACATACCTTTACAAATATTTTTTAAGATTAGGAAAATATCATTCTTCTAAGCATTATCTAAAATGTTCCCATTATAAACAAGCTTAACATAAAACCTATACTTATTTGAGTATACTAGAAGTTGAAAACCTGAAATGTTGGGAAAATCATGAGAGTCTACAAATCTTAACCTCCCAATTTGTCAAGATATCCTTTAAAGAACATTTTTGAGTTAATCTATACATCTAGGGTGCAAGGCCTTAGTGGTGGCTCCATCTTTCAAATAAAATCTGGGTTATACTAGTTAAAATCCTTTACACCTTGTTAATTAACTCTCCCTTTGCAAAGGTAGAAGGATGGAGATCATTTTTCAAATCTGATCCCACCAGAAGATTAATCCTAGAGCCAAAAAAAACACTGTCAAGAAGGAACAAATCTAGAAACTAGTTGGTGGTCAAAATTTAGAAGAAAATATTGTTCAACCTATTTAATTTGACCCACCTTTGGGGGAGGACTACTCTAGCACATATGAAAACTCTAATCCAGAAATTCCTCAAGTGGATTTAGATTTATTTTTTCAAGAAGGCTCATCATCCATAAATAACAAAGGTATTCCTCGATCTTTGTTACTTGTTAACTCATAAGAACAAAGTGTTTTGTGAAACTGAGTCCCCAAGAGATTTCCATTTTGTGGATCATACTCCTCTACCTTAGAGACCTCTAGTTCCCCACCATTTCAACCCTCCTTTTGAAACAACTCCACCAAATAATATGGAACAACCTCCACCCAGGGATCCTTTTGTAGTCACCACTTATAGACCAATAAGGTTCCATGGAATGGTGTGGGCTATCCGAATCAAATGCCTAATGAAATTAGAAGCAAGCTTCCCAGTTTTAAGGGATTAATGATATAAGTGGGGATCAACATCTTAGATTTTTCCAAAATCTAATAGATGGCTATGAAGTAGAGAATGAATATGTTTATGTTAAATTATTCATACATACACTAGAAGAAGATGCCAAGGAATGGTACAACTTGCTACCTGTAAATTCAATTGATTCTTGGGTAGAAATGAAAAATGCATTTAGACTCCAATATGGTGATAAGACTGACCCTAGGTTTCTTTTATCATAGTTTTAAAATATTAAAAAGAATCCTAATGAGTGTGTACAAGACTTTAACACTAGGCTCAATTAAACTTTGACTAGATTGCTTACTAATATAAGGCCTAGTGAGGATTCTTTCCTGATTAAGTAATCAGCGCCTTTTATAAGAAATCATCTTATTATCTAAGGGATAAAAATCCTATAACTTTGAGGCATGCCTTCTCTATGGCTATGCAGATTGAGAACAATATCAAAGCTGCTGTGAAGCCCCCAAAAAGGGAGGGTATCAAGTTGGTGATTCTTGAGAAACCACCAGTAAGTAAATTCATGGATCTTAAAGAAGTGGTTAAAAATTTGGGTGGAGCAGCCAAATAAATTTTATAAAAGCTTTCCAGAGTGGAGAAGGGATTATCTTCAAACCCTCAAACCAAGCACCAGGCCCCAGGACATAATATATTTGGGAATAATCCCAAAGGATATCATCGGGTTGAGGACCGAGGAAAAGGACCTATGGGTTTAGGAAATAAGCAACATAATTTTAGAGACAACAAAATAGTCCCAGATCCGTTGACAATAAGAGTATCATTGGTGGAGGAAGAACATGTTATTGATTGGTGTGACAAATATGTATTGCCACACTTTCCGTGTGAGCACTGTTGAAGATAATGTTAATAATGATGAGGATGATTTTGGTAATATATGCATGATTGAGTGTCTGCAAGATTCTTTATAAGGATTTACTTCCACCGATCTCCTATGTGTCGAACCGTAGAAGACTTTACGGGCTTGCACCAATAAGGTATTTTCCTTTCTTCCTATAGTTAATGTGGATATTGATAGGGCTCAATAATTTGATCTCCCAAATCATGACTTCAAATATTCAAGGTCAATAATGATAATAAATTATGATGGGGCAATCCCCTCATAAGAGGATATGAAATTATTGATGAATCTTGTTGTAGACCAATAAAAATAATATAACTCCACAATAGGAAAGTCAAGGGATCCTCTGCTACTCCCAACCCAAAGATGCATCTCTGTACCAATATACCCAAGGATGCTCCTACGAAAACCATGCCAGATAAAGGCCCTGTTGCTTTGTCAAAGACAAGCACCCCACCTTTCCTCAAGCAATGAGGGACACTATCCCATTAGAAAAAATAATCACCCTTTCCCCTAATACAACCTTGCCCAAATATGTAGCATGTGACATGGCCCAAATCTTGAGTCAAATAAAAATTATAGTACCAATTTTGGAATTATTAAGAATTCCTGATCATAGAAAGAGGTAATTTGAATATTTGGGATTAAAGGAGGATGTGGTTGTCAAGGAAATGAATACAAGTAATGTAGTGGTTCCTCTTCCTACTATAGCTGAAATAGAAATAACAGAAGGCCGGGAGAATACAAAAGAACCCTTAGAAGTATATTTGGGTATTTCCTTAGTTTAATCAGAATTGGGTGTGGATCCTTTCTTTACCACTCTGATTGTCAATGAATGACTTCTCCATAATTACATGTTTGATTCGGGCCCTCATGCAATATAATGCCTCTAGAGGTCATGAATGAATTTGATATCAAGATAACAAAAATATTCATGAAATTATTTTCCATGGATTCAAGATAAGTACTGCTTGTTGGGTATGTCATAGGATTAGTGGTATAACTTCACGCCTATCGTAGCAAGTACTTACCCATGAATATGGTTCTAGTTGAATGTTGTGCTAAATAAGGCATGTTATTATCAAGAAAGTGGGCTGCCAGTGTAGGAGGTAATGTTCAGATGGATATGTCCTATGCCTCTATACCATTGGAAGGGAAGTTAGTAAAGTAAAATTGCATAGAGAAGAGAAAATACTTCATCTTATCGAGGATTCTATGAATGCCTCTTATGAGGTATTGTTTATTGATATAGATTTGGGTAATTTCATAGGTTGTGCAGATTTTGAGGATCATTATATGGATATTAACACACACTTTGAAGATGTCAATGTCTCATGGACCATGAATTTTTATGGAGTATGAAGAAATATTTGAAATGGAGCTAGGTGATTTTGATTTCTCCATATCAAGGTTTATTTAATTTCTCTTTCAAACTGAAATTTGAACGTACTAATAACATTCCTGAATATGAGGCATTACTCCTCGGTTTGAGAGTTACATGAAGGCATGGGATTAAGAATACCATCATCAAAGGATATTTTTAATTAGTTGCGAAGAAATTTAGAAAATTATATGCAATTAAAAACTAGAGGTTGAGACAATATAAGCATGCAGTTTGGGATCTCATAGAATTATTTGATTCTTTTAATATCCTTTATCATGAGAGAACTTAGAATGTGACAGTTGAAAAATTGGTTGTTTTATCCTCTCAGTATGATAATGAGATAGTGTCCCCTTATTGAAATTATGAAGTAGAAGTGCTAGTCGGACATTCTTTCGACAATATTCAACATTGATAGGTTTTTGAGTATGATGCCTAGATTTAGAGGTTCTTAAATTTTAAAGATGAGAGGTTCTTAAATTATAAAGATGAGTTCAAAATCAAGTCATTGACTTAGAACCTATGGTGGTGCTATGTGAAGTAAAGGAGACCCTCTTTGGAAAATATATAATTCAATTAAAAATAAATACTATTCCTAAAAGGCTTGTTAGCCTTGAGTCAAATTTTGATAGTGTAGACTAAATTGTGAGTAAACCCATCCATACACCCGGGGATATCATAGAGTGCAAATTGGGAACTTCTCAAATCCCAAGAAAGGTTTGGTTGGGGAGTAGCATGAACAAGGAAGAAAGGAAAACTTATACCAAGTTGCTAAGAAAATATCAAGATTTCCTTGCATGGTCTTACTTTGAACTAAAGGCTTATAGAGAAGACCTTTTTCAACACGAGATACCATTAAAGCCTCACACCAAGCCCTTCAGGAAAAATCATAGGCCTATCAACCCACTCCTTGTAACCAAGATACAAGAAGAGTTGAAAAAGCTATGAGATGGTGGGATAATACACCTCACTAGGTATTCTTCTTGGGTGGAAAACTTGGTGCCAGTCAGAAGAAAAATGGGGATATTAGGATTTGTTTAGATTTCAGAAATCTAAACAAAGCATCACTCAAGGATAGTTACCCCTTACCCAATATGCATAATTTGTTACAGAAGGTAAATGGATATGAGTTACTGTCTACACTAGATGGTTTCTCAAGTCACAACTAGGTGGTGTTAAAACAATCAGAACATTTCAAAACTACTTTCACTCTAGCCCATGTGGAACATATATCTATATTATAATTCCTTTTGGGCTAATGAATGCTGGTGTAACCTTTCAGAGAGATATGGATGTGGCCTTTTTCATTTCAACAATGATTTCATAACAATTTATCAAGATGATATAATTGTCTTCTCTAGACACAAGGGTGACCATTTAGGGCACCTTGAAAAGATATTGATCAGGTGTAGAGAGTATGGGATTTCATTTAATCCAATGAAGTGTCAATTCAGTGGTACATAAGATAAGACTTTTGGGACATATAATGTCATAAGAAGGAGTTATGATAGATCCTGAAAGGGTAGAGGCCATTGACAAGGTTCCCATCCCCATGTCTAAAAAGGGTATCCAATCCTTCTTTGGACTAGATAAATTTTGTAAGAAGATTTATCTCCAAATTTTTTGAGATTACTCTTCCCATTACAATCATGTTGAAAAAGGATCAAGTCATCAAGTGGGAAGAAAGAGTTTTTAGGCATTCTGAGGAATAAATGAGGCACTCAAGACAACCCACATCTTTACCATCTTTGACTATAGAAAGGTGTTCCAAATGTTCTCTTTTGATTCAGAAAATATAATTGCTTCTGTATTACTACAAAAGGATGAAGAGGGGAATGAAAATACCATTGCATTTTTATAAACCCTTTGAAGGGAGTTGAGTTGAAATACTCCATTATGGAGAAACAATATTTTTCCTTGGTGAAAGGCACTAAAATTTTCAAACCCTACATTTTAAGTTCCAAAATTATAGCTTATGTACCTCATACAATGGTGAAATACATTCTATCATGAATGGAGATGTCAATAAAATGGTGTAGGTGGGTATATAAGCTCCAAGAATATGATATGGAACATCAAACCATAAATTTGGTTAGGTCAAACCATAAATTTGGTTAGGGGCTTAGACATAACAAGGTTGATGGTAGAGAGAAATTTGTAGGTAGTGGAGATATACAATGTTGAAGAAGATATGCCACACCCTCATGAAAATATGACCACTTCACTTGGTATGAAGATATATTATATTACTTGATGAAACTGAATTTTCCTATACACTTAAACAAGAATCAAATAAGGACATTTAATATGGTTTCCCAAAAGTATATTTTGACTGATCGTGGGATGGCTTGGAAGAACCAAGAAGGACTTTTGCTAAGATGTATCATTGAAGAAGAGGAACCTAAAATAATTTTAGAGTATCACGGGGGAGTGTGTGGAGGCCATTTTGCTAGAAGAGTTATTGCTCAAAACTTTTTAAAGGAAGGATGTTAGAGGCCTTATATTTTCAAATATTCTACCTTGATGGTTTAAAAATGTGAAAGTTGTGAACATTTTTCTGGAAGACTAAAAGATTCTAGGGCCCTACCCCTACAACCCGTGTCTATAAAAGCACCATTCATACAATGGGGATTGGAATTTATTGGTGAAATATCAGACTCTTCAAGTGCTGGTCATAAGTGAATATTGGTAGTCATTGATTAATTTACGAAATGGGTTGAAGCTATTCCCATCAGGAATGAAACTCATCAAGTAGTCATGGATTTTATTCCTAACAATATAATTTGTAGATGTAGACACCTAAATCGACTACACAATTTCACTATTAAAACTTCACCTATTATTGTATTTCCCGCCAATTTAATTATAATTAGTGATTTTTCACTATTAGCTAGCATTCCCCTTCATCTCGATTTATTAATGACACTTTGTTAATTAACTAACATTTCCATTCATTTGGATGCCAATTAACGACACTTTTTAGCTATAATCTTATTTTAATTAACTATCATTAGTTAATTAAGACATTTTAATCCTTTATTTAAACAATAAACCCTCTAATTGGTTAAATCCCTCTTGTAAATCATCCATAGTCTATAAAATTCCTCCTAAATCATCTCCAAATAGGTTTCTAAGCTTATTTTGTCCTATTAATTATTCCTAGTTGATTAATTAAATCATCTCTAACTCCCATGAGTTGCTAATTCTACTTAGTTCTTTCTAATACTACTTATCCCTTCTAATTCTACTTTATGTTTTATCCCACATTCACTAGGATTGTAAATTATCCCAAATTAGAAAGCTACATATGGAACCTAGTATCCCCCTCTCAAGTTTACACCACACTTTTTCTAGTGTTATTATTTGCACACGATAAGAGCATTCTCTACTATTGAAGAAGCTTATTGATCATGCACCCATTTATCCACTCTTTGCAAAGAGTAATAAAGAAAGATCCATACATGGTTAGCCATATTGGAGAGATCCTTTCCTCTTGTGGGAGATAGTCATCCTTTGATCTCATTGTAATCATAGGAGAAACTATAATCTAGAAAGGATATCTAAATTAGAAACGAATAGCTTAATGTTTTGGAGTTCAATTTGGATGCATTAATGAGATTTTGTTCTTACATAACTTTATCATGGTGTTTTTGGTAGATTAAATAGGTTAGGATTATATTTGGTGTTAGTTTCCTTTCATTATCTTAGTTTTATTTATTCACATGCACACATATGGCACACCGGTGGGACCTAATCCATTGTCTCATGCATATTTTCTCAAGTTTTTGTAGTTTAGTTTCATTTTGTTACTAACCCTCTTTTAGCATTTATAAATAAATCTTGTATTTATTAACTTGTTTTGTTGAGTTTGCATGTTTTTAGTGCTCTTTATAGGTATAAGGGAGGTGAGGTGGTGCCAAAATTGAAGCTAATTAGTAAAGATTTGAACTTTTTGACATTATTTTTGTCAAAATCCCATGTTTTTGAAGTTACACAGGCTCCCCGCATTAGCGTTAATACTATTGCGTCTATGTTAAATATCCTATGCTACCATTGGTTTTTGTGCATTAGCGTCCAAACCATCTTGGCTATTGTTGCTTTCTTATGCACTATTGTTTCTGGAAAATTCATCTCGACATACACAAAGGTCATTCACGTGCTAGTGTTTCTTATCCTGCGTTGAAACTCTTGCGCTAGCATTATATGTTTTTCTTCTCTGTCTGCACAAAGAACATCATTGCGGTATTGTTGATAGCCCTACATTACCGTTGTTAGCCCAACGTTACCATTGATATCCCTGTGCTAGCATTGCTTCCTGTGCGCTACTGTTAAAACTCGTGTGCTAACATTTTGTGTAAAATTTTGGCTCAGATTTCTAAAAATTCCATAATCTAATTTTTGGTGTTTTGTGTTATTTTTTAGTTTTTTTCGACTTCTATTTTATAGGTTTTAATTTGAATCAATTTTCTAACATGTCTAATTCTTTGATGAATGTTGCATTTCCATGCTTTACTTGATTTAGACCAAAGTTTGTGTATGTATTTCTTTTGCACATTTTGGTGATCTTGATAATCAAAAGTAACTTTAATCTTGTTACAAATATATAAATTAGTGTTTCAGATATAAGTTGTATGGCTTGGTAACCGTAGAGAGTTATATTGGGTTATATACGTGAAGTTTTTGGGTGTTATAACAACTCGTAATTGACATATAACAATCCTATTATTTAGGAGATGAATCTCTCATATAAGCGTATATTAGTATGAATAATATCACGATGTGTGATATTGTTGTGCAAATATACTATGCCATTTCCATTTGGTATTAGAGTAGTCTACCCTTGCATGCCTATGATGGAATAAAAAATCATTTAGGGGCAATTAGTATTCTTTGTTGTCCCGTCTATGAGGTATTCATATTATTGTCTTAGTATCTTTTACTACTAGTTTGTAGATTACGTGTGGATATTTCTGTATCTAGATAAATTCTTGAGTGTGCACCATGTTGCATGGGCTTATTCATAAAAACATTTGAGAAAGATGGACACACGTATTGTTAAAAATCTGATCATTGCATTTTAAGTTCATGATCGGTGTACTTGAGGAATCTGAAGTGGCATCCTTCTACACATTAGGAAGATCCCTAGTGGTGCAAGATCCTTCTCGCCATGAATTGACCATAGTTGCAATCCTCTTCGATGTCGATCCTTTCCATGCGTCATAAACCTACATTCTCCTGTATTTAACATCACATTGGTGATCTATTGAATATTCTCCAACTGGTCGGATCTACAAATAAGAAAATGTGTTATATCTTTGAGTGGTGATAGCAATATACCATAGCTGCATTGAAGGACATGGGTGGAAGATACACCTTCTCATATGCGTGTACAACTAGAGAAACAAGAACTCACCTCCACACTGTTTCTGCAAGTCGTGTCACTAGAAAGATCTCTCAATAGCCAAAGCTTCTTGCACATAAAATTCTGAGCACGGGTTCCAGGATCAATAACTATTTAAACACAGAAGCACCTCATCTATACATGATACAACGCTCTACAACGCCGACAATTTTCATGGCACTATGTCACTAAAAACGTGAAGCTCTTCATCGATTTTATGGGAACAACAGTGTGGATGCTGTGATCAGCACATTACGACAACTATTTTTTCGCATAGACATCGATCAATCTCGACTCAAATTGCTATTAAGACTTCATGCCTGTATGGCCCGTATTTTCACGAAAAAAACAAAGTATATATTGTTTACGTTATGGTTTCATTGACAGATTATAGTCATAAGTCGCTGAGTCGTGAATAGTTAAAAAGTTCTATAAATTCGTTTGTGTCATAAAGTGTCATTTCATGTCTTTAGTCATTAAAGGGGTTATCAAAGTTTTAGTATGGTTTGTCATGTCTTAAGTTTTTATAGTTGATAGTTTTTTTTATTAGATTGGGTTAAAAACATGGATCGGTTTCGAGAGGCCATTACATAAAGATAACAATGTGAAAGCTCATAGTTCAGAAAAAAAAAAGAGGTACAAGATCAAAAAGAGTTAAACAAGCTTAACCATAGGTAGTAGATAGTTTTTTGATTTACTATTCAAAGAATCACTTAATAAGTCTCATAGTGTCATTTTATTAAAGTGTCTTCACAAATCCTCTTGTGAGTGTGTCATTATTATTTATTATTATTATTTTTTTTGCCATTGTAGTGTCATTTTCGTAAAAGAGTCAAGTAGGTGATTTTAGGGTTATTATTATTATCCTCTTGTTAGAGTTAAAATTAATTGTCAAGTCACAATAAAGTGTGTCGAGAGTGCTAAAGTAAAATATCTCTCTTGTATGGATGTATTTTTGGGTGAACCTGACATCCAATAAATATGTCAAAATTATGGGAGAGATTTTCTTCTAAAATCGACATGCAAAGTTTGAGCCTCAAATTCCAAATCTGCTGAGTTAAGCAACATACTAGAGGATAAAGGCACAATAGGATGGAGGAAAAGCAACATCCTCTCATCAGTCACCAATGACAAGGCCGCATAGCAGATGTGGTGGAATATATATAGTGTGAGTATATGCTTTTCAGTGTACTTCAGTTTGTTGTGTTCTTGTTGCTTTGTGTGGTGTTTGGTGGATATTGGAAAAGAGTTGTGTTGGAGTGTTAATGACTTCAAGTGATCCTTTTGATGACTTGATCCTTAGATCGCCATACTTCATTGGAAGATGGTCCACTTGTGAATATGTTCACTTGCAATGGTGACTATGTGCAACAAGATCTAACTAGCAATATCCATTCAAGTAGTATGTACTTCGATACAATTTGCTTCTCAGTGTTCATGTGTGGAAATTTCACATTGTGGGGGGGGAACATGACACCAATGTTCCATTTCCATTTTGAGCCTAAAACGACTAAAGTCGAGGGTAATGTCTAGTGGCAAGTGAAAGATTCCTTTGTTGTTTGAGATTGAGTGGAAGCGATCGACGATAGTGGCTACAATTAAGAACACTGAGATTCTTATAGGATGAAATGTAAATTTTTTCCAGTATGGGTTCTATTGTTTAGTTTGGTGAGTTTTGTTTCTTATGTTATTCCCTGTAGTGAGATATTGATGAGGCCTAAAAATAGTACTTAGAACATCCTGATGTGGTTTGTGGTAAACCACTTGAAAACCACCAGTATCGGTTTGTGGTCAACCGTTGTAAAACCATCCACTGGGTTTTTGATTGTCTTGTGAAAATCACCTAATCATGAAAGAAGGTGCAAGTACAAAGATAGGTTTTCCCCATGTTCACACTAAGGGGGAATGTTAGGAATATATAAATTAGTGCTTCACATATAAGTTATTGTATGGTTGGGTAACCATAGATTTATATTGGGTTGTATACGTGAAGTTGTTTGGGTGTTATAACAACTCACGTAATTGACATATAACCATCCTATTATTTAGGAGATTAATCTCCTATATAATTGTATAATAGTATGAATAATATCATGATGTGTGATATTGTTTTACAAATCTACTATGTCGTTTTCAGTGTCTCTATCTTTCTATTATTTAGATTAAGTTAGAAAGTTCATCATTTATTTTGTTAAGGAAATGAATCTTTTACAAAACATTTTAATGGTCATTTGATTTAAGTTTTCCATTTTTCTATCTAGTTGGATCAATTGTTGTGTATGCTCTTCTCTTGCATCCTTGGATGATCTTGAGAATCAAAAGCAACCTTGGTTCACTTTTTATAAGAAAACTACTAAATATTTTGTGTGCATGACCTAATGCTTTTCAAAGACTCAATCAAAACAATACTAACGACATTTGTTGTAGGTTGTCAATGGTGTGCTAAACCACATTTTAAATCAAAGATAAAAAACACACCACTTCATTCAAAACAATGTATTTGCAGGTTCGGATAAGGGCTTAAACCCATCCACTTTAAACTATGGGAAGTATCTTGGCATAAGCCATAAAAATCATTATGAGGATTACCACAGGAACCCCAAAGTAGTCCAAACCTTGAGGGAATTGGTGGACAAAACGGGAAGTTCCCCACTACCCACTTGACTAGAAATACCCATGAGGAATGCTTCAAGTTATCTCGTATGAAGCCTTGTTCATTAATTTGATTTTGGGGTAATGGTAATTTGATTGAAGAATTATTTACTACCGAGAGTGGATATCTAACATAGTACCCATAAAACATAAGCCCATTTGTATCCGATTTGCTGATTTCAGAGACATTAATGTAGCATGTCCAAAAGATGACGTTCCTCTTCCTAACATCGACATGATTGTCGATTCAAGAACATGTCATGAGTTTTTCTCTCTTATGGATGGATTTTTAGGTTATAATCAAATAAATATTGTAGAAGAGGATCAACATAAGACTGCTTTTACTACCCCATGGAAGGCGTTCTATTACCAATTCATGCCCTTCGACTTCAAGAATGTAGGTGCAACCTATCAAAGGGCCATGACTATCATCTTCCATGACATGCTACATGATATAATGGAAGACTATGTTGATGACATCTTGGGTAATTCCAAGACAAGATCAGAGCATATAGAGATCCTATGGTGTATCTTTCAACATATGAGATATTACAAGATCAAGATCAATCCAAAGAATTTTGTGTTTGGCGTAATTTTAGGGAAGATTCTAGGCTTCATTGTTTCAAGAAGAGGAATTGTGTGATGCCACGAAAAAAGACGACGCTCTAGGAACTTGCTTCCACTAAACACATAACTGAAACTACAACCCCTTCTTTTTTTTTCTCTTGTATATGTTAAGATTATCAAAGAGTTTCCATGCCTCCAGTATCTTTATTGCATAATTTAAAAAAAAATTTACTTCATTTCCATGATTCATGTCATGCATTCATTAGAGAAAAGTTTGTTAAACGTCTTTATAGTGTCATATCTTATGATTCATCATATTACAATTGTTCTATATTCTTATCTGATGTCCTAAATTGTCTGATAAACGAAACGTGCAATTTACTGGGAATGTCCTTTCCTCCTCTATTTGTTTATTCAAGTGTGGTTTCATTTATTTGTTTTGTTTTTTATTGCTACATTACGACTTATTTAAATAACTTTGCTAATTTATAATTGTGTTACATAATTATAATATGTTATTATATATATGCACTCATCATTTCTTGTAAGCTCTACGCCATTGAGAATCGTTTTATGGTCAAAGTTGAAGCAAATTGTCGTGAAGATATGGAAGCTGCAATGAATAATGGCATTAGTTACGTATATTGATTATTAAACATTGAGAAAGTGTGAAAAGTATATATCCATTGTGATATTAATATTTGTTCTCTTCTAGTCTTCAACTTGGGCCATAGATCACGTGCCCTTTGGGGAAAATTTGGTGGTCTTAAACTGACATTGTTGACCTTGTACATCGTAATTTCTGAAGTAGAGTGGAGGATATTTGGAATTTAGCAAAGATGTCAGAAGATTTGTTTTATCAGTGGTATACTATTCTAATCTATGTTTGAATTTATGGTTGGGGGTGGGTGGCTCCTACCATATCATTAAAACTCCATCCCCTTCCCTTGCGTGCTGGAGTTTCCTTGCTGGGCCACGCACCTCCATTTATTCCACTTTGGATTTGCAAATCTTGAGCCCTTTGTGGTCGGCCTGCCATTAATACCCTGCCCTGTGCCGCGTGGAATGCAGTGTTGGTTCTAGATGAAGCTACAGGCTAGTGAGACAGGCGTGTTATCTCCACTTTCATTGGGTGTTGCGAGGTGTGTTCGTGGCAGGGATCTACAAAGCAGCGGCTTGCTTGACAGAAGACAACTGCAGGACAACAGCGATCACAAGTATGGCAGAAGCCTTTTTGAGCGCTTCCAACAAGTAGGTTGTCCAACTATGTTGTTATCTGTTCAGTATCGAATGCATCCTCAAATTCAGAATTCTCCTTCGAGATATTTTTATCAAAATCGATTAAGGGACAGTGAGAGTGTTACGAGGAGAACTGATGAAATTTATTACAACGATTCTCTAATGAAACCTTACCTGTTTTACGGTGTGGCTCGTGGAAGAGAAATCTCATAGAGGTGGATCTGTTTCATATCAGAATATTCATGAAGCACAGTCTGCTTTGCAATTATATGAGCATTTCAGCATAGATTTTATTACAGTCTTATTACATGATGATTTTACAGAGATATATCATCATCTTAATTGTTTTATATTATATGTATGTATGATTTTATATGCAGGTGCCTTGTGAGTTTTATTACAGTCTTATTACAGCCATGCCATAGGTTTTGTTTTATATATATAATTAATATTATCTACTTGGCAATAGTTTATACTAGCATACTTTTGTTAATATAAAAGAAATATTGATAGTATATTGATATTAATATAACTTGATAATAATAAATTCATTAATTTTAGTATTACTTTAATATGAGTAATATTTAAAATATTAGTTTCCTTCTTAAACATTAAGGACATGTGGTTAATGGACTTGATAAGTTAGAGCTTTTACATTAAAATTCCTTTCTACACAATCTAATAGGCATTGAAACGGGATTTCAAGTAGATTTGATTTCATTTCCTTTACAATTTGCAAATAGATTTACAATAAATTCTTAAATGAGAAAAACATAATAGAGCTAGGACTTAAATTACTTCATTGGCATATTGAAAACTATTTAAAACTTAAGTCATTCCATCAACAATACAAGAAGAGATAATGCACTAATATTCCCACTTTTTCAATACATCTCTTTTAAGTAACAAAATGAAATTTAATATTTATTTATTTTTAAGTAAATCTCCCAACATTCCTCAAGAGGGTTTCAACCATATTTCCATTAAGTTTTAGAGTAATAACTACTAACATTTCAACAAGATCAACACATTCATAAGAGGTTCCAAGCCAAGTTAAAGGAGAATAAATAGATTGTCTTTCCTTCAACTTTCAATTCCACCCACATTACAACCTTACTAATGAAGATCAAAACAACTTTCCTTCAAAATCTTGTTACAACATTTTCCACTTAATGTGGGAACAAATTTACAATAATGGAAGCTAAAATACAAAACAATATTACACTTTCTTCCACTCTAGGTGGGTAAAAATACAAGGTAGTTTCACATTGTCATCAACAAGGCTCCAATGCTACAAACATCAACAAGGTAGCTCCTCCAATAGTTTTCTTGATTCACAACAAGATAAGGGGAGAGGCAACGCTCTCCTCCCAACCAAGATACCCAATGGAGAAGAGAAGCCATCCTCTCCATTGGCCCCCGAGCCCCAACCACATTACAATGGGAGAAAATCCAACTCATGGCAACTACTAGCTTCCACATAACTTAACATGAAATTTCACATTCATTCCATTATCCTTCAAAACAAAACAACAACTCAACAAGAGGGAAACCATCAAAACAACAAAGTCACAAGGCTTATCAAGAAAGCCATAAGAGTAAGACCTATGGGGAGGCCACTTATGCCTCCCAATGGGAATGGGTGCCACCTAAAAGCCTCCAATGCAAAACACATTACCCCTAACAACTCTTATGCCTCCCTCAAGTACCCCTTATCCCTCCATCCACTCTTATGCCTCCCTCAACTCTTATGGCTCCCCCAAAGTAAGAACAAGAAGAAAATGCAAGCATTTCTCATACTAGGTGGGCACCCAACCCAAACTCCCTCCTCAAGAAAATGATCTCTTATGCCTCCCTCAAATAAACTCCCCATAGTCTCCTCCCACTCCAAACTTAGGCATTCTACCCATACCCAACAAGCATTTCAAAACAACAACATTCAATATAATATATATATATATATATATATATATATATATATATATATATACATTATATATAATATAAAATATATAAACATAACAAAAAAGAAACATAATACAAACAAAGGTGAAGCTCCTACCTTTCCATGGTAGAGCTTGTTCCAAGTATGAAGTCTCAATTCCCTCCAAAGGTCAAGCAAGCATCCACAAGCTCCAACAAAATTTCCACAAGTAATAACAAGCTCCAAAATCCACAACTCCTTCAAAAATCCTCTCCTCTCCAAAATACAAGAGACTAAAAATCAAACCTCCAACCCCCAAAACAAACAAAAGGATCAAATAAATAGAGAAAAGAGAGGGAGGGATGATGTGGCTCCAAGTAGGATGCCACCTCCTTTTCCCTCCACTCCACATCACTTGGTCAACCTCATATTCCAATGCACCATTAATAAGTGGTTGAAAGAAAGGCAAGCACCTTACACACTCCACCTAAGCCCACTTCCCCAAAGGACAAAATTAAATTTTTGAAAGAAAGTGCAATTAATATTTTACCCTTTTATCCCCCCCAAACACCTAAAAGACCCTAAATTTGGCCTTCCAACCCATAGGTAGGGTTGGCATGAGGTTTTAAGAGGTGTGGGACAAGTTTGACTTGTCCCACAAGCTTTCAAATTTGGCCTCTAAGGCCAAATTCGAGTTTCCCATGTGGGGTAGAGTGTGCTACACTCAAAACTCAAACACACATCAATCCACACAAAATCCAAAGTAAATCAAGCCTAATAAATGAACTCTCTTTTGGTCATATCCTTTAATTAGTTTAGGACAAATTCAAATTAGCTTAATTAAGACACTACAACCCATGACTAATAAAGGGGTAAACACCAATCCAAAGAATATGAATAATAACACAAGTAAAATTTCACTTACTAAGAGAAACACATACTAACATAATAGAAAGGGAAAATTAAAACAAAACAACACATGACCCCTAGGTCACAATTTTCCCCTAACCAAATAATTCTAACACACACACAATTACTTGTTGCCATGGTGACCTTAGTTGGATTCTTCTCGAATTCCGATGTGGTTGGTCTCCACTCCCCAATATTGTTGTGAATATAATATACCTGCAGAACAGAGAATACCTCCTTCGGCCTGTTGGCCGCATTAAAACATTCATGCCAAATATACAATATAATCTAAAATAAACGACACATGATTTACTATCATCTATGCAAGTATGATATCACTTACACTTTCTAGCACATTTCTATTCCACATTTCATTTATGTCAAAACGATCATCACATTAATCCAATTATCAAGTTCTACCCAATATGATTAAATATATCACATGTCATAATTAAAGATAAATAACCATGTCAAAAGTATACCAATATCATCATCAAATGTCCACCAGTAGACCATATGCATCATATAAAGATCAAATCAATAACAGTCCAGTGTCTATGATATCTACTAGCATGCTAAATCAAGAAGCCATAATAAATCCATAAGTGAAGTAACCAATCTCGAAAACAACAAAATGAAAATGGTGTCGAAGGGAAGTGGGCACTACAAATTGAAGTGGACCCAACAAAGGTCACAACTATCATAGATATACCTACCCCCAATAATCTAAAGCAACTACAGATATTGCAAAGTAAGATCCAAATAATCCATAGATTTATATCCTACCTTGCTGATAAATGTCATTCCTTCACACATCTTCTCAAGAAATATGTTGATTTCCATTGGGGTCCTGAAAAACAAGTGTTCACCTTACTCAAGGAGTATTTGGCCAAACTACCTGTTCTTATGCCACCTACCTTGGTTAAACCATTGCACATCACGTATATTTTAGCCACTCAATTTGTAATTTCCGCACTTTTGGATCAATATGATTTTAATAAAAAGAAAAATCCATCTATTATATTAGCCACATGTTGATCACTTACAAGATTAACTATCCCCAAATTAAAAAGTCTTTCTTGGTAGTTTTTTTGCTTTCCAAAAACTTTGTCATTACCTTTTAAAAAATAAAACCAAGCTAATATCTAGAGTTGACCTACTTAAATATCTCTTATCCAAACCCACGCTATCGGGAGGATGGTTAATTGGATCATCTTATTAAGTGAGTTTGATATAGAGTATGTCAATCAAAAATTAGTAAAAGAGAGGTGTTTGTGGATCAACTAGTTGAAGCCATTTTACCTAGAATAGAACCATTGAGTATGGAATTTCTGAATACTTCTATGATTTATATTGAGGAATATGTTGTATGGAAGATGTATTTTGATGGGTCTTTCACTTTTAATGGCTTTGAAGTAGGTGTTATTCTTATAACCCCTATAGGTGATTTAATCCCTCAGGATTTTAGACTTGGCTTCCCATGTACTAATAATATAGCTGAGTATGAATCCCTCATTACAGGACTGAAAGTTTCCATCAAATGGAATATTACACAACTCAAAGTTGTAGGTGACTCACAATTGATCATAAAGCAAGTCACAGATGAATATAAATTCAAGGATGAGAAGATCATCCCATATAAATGAATGGTTGAAACTCTAAAAGAATAATTTGTGTAGATTACCTTTCAACAGTACCCAAGGAACAAAACTGTGCGGATCTTTAATACGGATTCCACTTGGAACAATCACATTCCTTTCTTTGTGGAACATCTAAAAATACCTGCATATGACATAATAGAACCATTTTTATACTTAAAGTTGTTGGTCCCTTTTCCCTTGTGCAAGTTGACATGTTTATCTACCTCCAAGATGGAACCTTCCCTCCTGACATTACCCATTCTGAAAAATAGAATCTCATCCAACACATTTCCTGTTATACCCTATTTGGGGGCGCCTCTATCAAAGAGGCTACAATGAGCATTTGTTACGTTGTTTAAACTATGAAGAGTCTTTCCTTGCGATCAAAGAGGTGCACAAAGGAATCTATGGGCTATATACGAGTGGAATGGTTATTCTTTAAGAAAATTTTGAGAGTAGGCTATTATTGGCCTACTATGGAAACTGACATTGTCAATATGTGTGCAAATGTCTGTTGTGTCAAAAACATGGCAATCTAATACATGCTCCAGCATAATCTCTCGCAATCAATTACGACACTATGGCCATTATCTAAATGGGGCTAGATATCATAGGTAAGATAACTCCAACTTCCTTCTATGACTATAATCATATCATAACCACCACCGAGTATTTTAAAAAATGGGTAGAGGTTGTTCCTCTCACTTATGTTACTAGTGTGTAAATTTCCAAGTTTATAATGAATCACATCATCTGCTATTACGACATCCCTTCTACCATTGTATCTGACAATGAAAAATATTTCAAGAATAAGCAAGTGAAGGAAATGTGCCAATGCTTCCAAATCTAATAGAAGTGGTCAACCCTCTACTACCCTCAAGGTAATGGACATGAAGAAGCCTCAAATAAGTTTCTTATTTGTATCATGGAGAAAATGGTTATTTATAGCACATTTGATGCATCCACCGCAAAGCATCATCTTCTCCCTTCCCATGACCACTCTAACAAAAACCAATAAATGAGGTATTTTGTGATGACGATGATAACGTCTGAGTGTAAAGAAAGGGCGACATGATTTGAATTTTGATGTGCAACCATCCGACCAAGCAAAATATTGATCTATTTGTACTCCTCATTGATGAAGATATTGAAAGAACAAACCAAAACAATTATGCACAAAGTGGGTGTCATGTTCCTTGTCATCACTTATATAGAAGTGATACTCCTTGATCATTCGCTTCACATAGGTACTTTTAATCCCATCCAAATCCAATTGTGCATGCCGATAAAATACTTGAACCATGATACTAACCTGGTCAGTATGATAATAATGTGTCCGAATTTCTTTTTGATGATAAAATGATTAATTCTCAGTAAAATCAACCACTAACAATATGGAACCAATAGGGAATGTATCTCTATTAATCTTGAATTGTGTAGCCTGCCACTTTTATCGGTGAGAATGTTTGATGTACGGATTAATTAAACTTCAAAAACTTTGCATGAATGTAGCAATGGGGATTTCTTCTTCTACCAAATCCATCTTGGTTGCATCTTTTCCAAGCCTTGTTTAATATTTAATGTATTTGAACCTATAAAATCAATACATAATGGAAAAAATGTCATATTTATTTGTAGTAAACATAAAAATAAAAATAAAATATGTACATCCAAATTTTAAAAAAACACACACACACACACACACACACACACACACACACACACACACACATATATATATCACCTCTTGCAAGCCACCATTTGAACTGTGTCCAAATATTCATTTGTTTCTGGCAATAATTTCAAGTCCCCACACTTGTCACAAACACCTTTGATGCAAGTCATATGATCATCGACATGATCATCGAGATATTGTGTAAAGAATTGAAGTTATGAATTCACTAACATGTGTAGGTGGGGAATTTTCAGGACCATTTAATGCTTCCCGTAACTTTCTATACACCTGAAAAAACATAGATTTTGAAATACATTAATTTTAAATCACATCTCAAAAAATGAAATTTAATCAAATTTCAAATATATAGATATAAATGAAAGCACACCTCAAAATATATATACATGACATAATTTTTTTATACCCGATAGTGATAATCAAACTCAACGTGATAGCAACAACAACACGTGTCAAGGAATTTATCAGCTCACACATTCCAAGGCTTTAAATTTTCAAACATTCATTGTCAATCTTAACATCTGGATTTTCTTTTGTAAACTTTATGTACATCTCATGTTGAATTTTTTCAAGCCAATGTTTTATATTTTCATCATATTTATTGTGATTTATCCTCTGTTTTAAAACATCCCCCACATTGTGAGAAGGACACATCCTCTCGGTCCAAAAATTAGAAACTATCTTCACAATATTATCCTCTATTTTATCACAATGTAGATTTCTACACATTAGTGCCCAATTTTCTTCCATAGTAGAGTCATCCAATATCTTCCTCCTCTTTGCATACCTGCTGACCATCTTTCTAGATAAACCCAATGCCTTGGCAACAAAGTGGTAACATGACGATTCTTTGTCATATCTTCACTTACAACTGAAGTTAATATTTCTCTACGAGAAATACTCTTATCAATGACCTAGTTTTTGTACCCAAAGAACTTATTCCTTTAGAAACATTCCCAACAAATTCTTCTTCTATACGTTTTGAATTTTTCCGTCCAAAATCAACACCCAACAATTCTAATGTTTCCTTCATATCAACATGATTCAAGAATGTAACCAACAAATGTGCTCTAGCAACTGTAGTCAAATTAAAAAATTCACCATATATTATCTCTACACTTTTTGTTGTTTTCTTTCGTGATAGTGGTTCTTGTTGGGAAAATTCTTTTAATTTTTGTAAATCCATCTTCACCAAGTGTTTCACATTTTTCTTGGGAAGTAATTCCATAAATTTTGTTATCACTTTAGCATAATGTTGCGCATCATGATTTGTGTCCATAAACATACACATGTGATTACACCAAAATTTGCAAAAAAAATTAACATACAAATGTGATTACACCATTAATGACCAAGCTAGTAAACAATTTAATATCTAAAAAATTAACTTACTATCTAGTAAACAATAATATTAAGTTGACCAAGCTAATTGTATTTAGATAGCTTCATGAGGTCCTTCTTGAAATCTACTAAACAATACTTTTTCATTTGTATTCAAGACTTTTTCAACTTAGAAGCACGTCTGAGTGTGACATAATGATCTATTATTGATTACTTTGGTCTAAAACCTACTTTCCCCTTTTCCCACTTTCCTTTTTATTTTATTTTCTTACAAAATACCACATAGTCACGTGGAATAAATTTTCACCATGTCATCAAACATATCTAAACTTAGTAATCAACTTAATTTCCTTGTTGGATGACTACTGGATACCAAATGCATATTTGGATGCCTTAGTGTGAATCTCAAAAGGTTTAGGAAATTTCATGCATTGTGACAGAAAATAGTATGTAGAGGAATAATCTTACTAACTCAAAATAATTTTACCATGCATTGGTTCAATCAACCTTGGATTTGACGTGCATTATGTAGTTGACGGGATAGGACATATATATAATAAATCAAGGATGAAACTATTATCTAAATTTACATACATTGTCTAAGACAACTAAGAAACTATTTAAGGTAGTATGGAGTAATCAAATATTAAATCACTATTATATTTTTAATATGCATAGATTATAACTATAATTTTAATGTTGATGTAGCATGTGTAATGAATCTTTGTTACTTCAAATGAACAATTACCAAATTTTTCATATAAATATTAATTTTTCAAAGGTTGTAATATGCATAGGATGTTATTAACATGCTAATATCAATCCTTACTAATATTTGATTTGGGGGATCGAAATTTCCAACTAATATTTTATTTAGGAGATCAAAATTTCCTTACAGTAGATATTGGCTCAAGTCATCATTTGATCTTTCAATTATTATTTTCATAAATCATATCTATATATATATATATATATATATATATGGTGTTAGAGCTATCTAATTTATGAAAGATGGCATGGTACAAGCCTAATATTTCATTCGACTAGGATCTCTTGTGCTATACATCATACTTAATCATTCTCACAAAATGATCTATGATATAATGGGATGTTTGGAAGAGGGAATCAAGGAAAAATTAATGTGGTTATTTCAATGCAAAGTGTTTTGGAAGGTGTTTTAGCTCCACATAAAGAGTACATGGATAAAGAAATAGCGTTAAGAAATAAAGGTATGTTGAGAGGATCATGTTTGTATCTAGATGAAAGAGAGAAATGATGAGTGAGAAAATGTGAGGTTACTCCTCCCAACCACCCAACCTGCAAATTTTTTTAGACTGTCATGTCTGTCCTTGCATGAGGAGTCGGTGGAGTCATTTTTTTCTTCACCATAATCTATTTTTGGATTCTCCTTCAATGCGTACAGGTGGGTGTTGGGCGCGTTTTCTTCTTGGGCATTTTTTCTCTTTCCTGTCACCTCATTTTGACCTGCTCCTTCTTGGCGTGTTCTGGACAGTGGATTCATTAATGGTGAAATGAAGGTCTATCGCCCTGATGTTGCGTGGGTGGGTGTAGATTCTCAAAATCATGCTGTACAGGAAGAATCCGTGGGCGTAGAACTGAATTTCTCTAGGAGAGTGCCGTGAGGAAGGAAGTGTAAATGGCTATATATGCACCTGCCGCAGGTGATCTCAAGGAACCGTTGGTGCTGAACCTACTATTCTGGTTGCACGTGACCACAGTCATGATCAGTGGTTGCAAAATCTTGCAGTTGTAGTAGAAGAACGAGATAAAGTTTTAGTTGAGCTATCTTGCCTTTTCATTTTGGAAAGCCGCTTCTGTCCAGGTGGTGGTTAGGAGAAGCTGCAAGTTAGGGAAGCCGGCCTGTTGCAGCATGGTAGAAGCCTGCTGAGCGCTTCCAACAAGTAGGTCATCCAACTATGGTGTCATCTGTTCTGTATCAGACGCATCCTCAAATCCGGGTATCTCCTTCAAAGATTTTTTTATCTAAATCGACTTTGTGACAGTGAGGGTGTTACCAGCAAACCTGATGAGATTTATTACAAATATTTTCTATGGAAACCTTTCTGTTTGTTTCACGATGCAACCCGTGGAAGAGGATCTCATTGAGGCGGATCTGTTCCACTTCAGTGTATTCACGAAGCTCAAATTGCCTTGTCGTTTCAGTTCTTCCACTCTGCCCCATAGATGAGTGTCTGTCTCCATCGTGTGTTTGATTCCGGTGGCTTCAGTCACACTTTGGCTCAGTCTTGTTGGCTTGTCAAACTCAGTGGCATCAAGACTACTGTGTTGTGAGCTTGCTCTCTGTATCTGGCCTGGTTGGATGCATTGCCTGCGTCTATTTTATATGTAGTCCAAGAGCCATATATTTGGTGGAATTTTCCTGCTATAAGCCTTCTGACGAGTTCAGGGCTACCAGAGACTATTTCATGTCTCATTCTAGAGATTCAGGGCCTTTTGATGATAACAGCCTGGAGTTCCAGAGGAAGATTCTTGAGAGATCTGGCATAGGTGAGCACTCATACTTTCCAGGAGCCATTTTGGCTTCTCCACCTAGGCTAACCATGAAAGAAGCCCATGCAGAAGCAGAGATGGTGATGTTTGGTGCCTTGGATGAACTGTTTGAGAAAAGCAGAGTGAGGCCCAAGGATATTGGGATTCTTGTGGTGAACTGCAGCTTGTTTAATCCAACTCCATCTCTGTCTGCCATGATTATCAATCACTACAAGATGAGAGACAATATTATGAGCTTCTTCAACGAGTCACTAAGTTTGCAGGCATAAAGGTTTCTGTTGGAATTATCACACCTTACAAGCTACAGCTGTAATATTTGCACCAAGAGTTTGATGTTGTCCTCAAATTTGAAGAAGGAAAAGGTTTATTTATCACTACGGTGGATGCCTTTCAGAGCCAGGAGCGTGATGTAATCATTATGTCTTGTGTCCGAGCTTCAAATCATGGGACTTGCCTTGTATTGGATGCCTGCGTTAAGTATGGTGTGAGGAGACTTATATATACAAGCACATATAATGTTGTATATGCGGGAAAGGAGATTGTTAATGGCAATGAAGCATTGCGATATTTTCTCTGGAGGATCATGTTGACCCCTATGGGCATAGTAAAGCTTTGGCTGAACAGTTAGTCCTCAAAAGTAATGGTAGATCATTGAAGTATGTTTACCAGCAGCATCAATGCAATTGTTTGGTGATTCAGTTGTCTTTCTTTGCGGTTGACAATAATATGAAAATAATTATTAGTAAAGTCAATAGCGAAATATTTTGAGACATGCATGCAGCCCAAGTGACATTATGTACAACATATCTCCTCTATTACAAGCTGAAGTATGTTCATCTATTCTACCAACCTAAGATTGGATGTCGGGGGTGCCAGATTATATTCCATCTTGTGAGTGCGTGCATGGCCAACAAGTTGTCACCATTGAGCTCCCTCATGGCTCTTCTTTATATGGCACTGGAGAAGGTAGTGGTTCCCTCGAGCGAACAGGCAAGCGTGTCTTTACGTGGAACACTGATGCTTGGGGTTATGGTGATAGTACGACATCTCTATATCAGTCCCACCCATGGGTGTTGGCTGTTTTTCCAAATGGGGAAGATTATGGGATTCTAGCTGACACTACGAGGCGGTGTGAGGTGGATTTGTGAAAGGACTCAATGGTTAATTTTTCTGCCCCATCAGTCGATCCAGTTATCACATTTGGCCCATTGACATCGCCAGCAGCAGTACTCACATCCTTGTCTCATGCTATTGTTTTATCTGCCCGTGTGGAGTCTCATGACGACTGTTGAAGCTGGAGAAACAGGAAAGATATTTCTACACCTTTCCACTGTTATTTTATTTAAAAATATTGTGAAATCGAACCACTTTTCCTTGCATTGATTTGTCAGTTGGATGTCATGATGGGAGATTTCCCTTTCTGCTTGTGTCTTCTTGTTTTAGCTTTTATCGTTGACAGAATGTGGGTCGAAAGGATGCGTGTGCCCTCTCCTTTGAATGTTATGTTTCTCTTACTCGAATGATAGACCTTCGTCTGTTTGTTTATGTATTAATTCTTCTCTGCGATTGAGTTGCAAGTTGTTATGTTGATTAACTAGTATTTTCGATATCATGGAAGTAAGTTACGATAACTGTGAAGCTCCTCCCTAGCACCCAAGTTGCCTTTTGACATTTTGTTAGCTCCTTCGCAAGTCCCTTTGATAACCTTTTGGCATCGAGAAAGAAAGGTTGTAGGATTGTGTGATCAAGGCTTGGGGCTAACCAGCTTGAGTTTCGGTATTAAACTTTTTGAATGAAAAGGTTGTGTGTAGTGTGTTTTCCGCCTCGTGGTGTAGACTCTTATACTATCTTTCATCTTGTTTCTAGACTTTTAAGGCCATCCTCAGGAAGTACCTTGACCATCCCTGGCAACTAGAACCATAACTAGCCTTACGGATCAACTAAGCTCGAGGTTCTTTGTGCGAATCTGGTACCTCGTTGACACTGGAATAGTTCTGGTCTAATCCCCCTCTCAGAATTATTGTTGATGGCGCTCTTCTGTTTTTCCTAACTGGCATTATTTTCTCCCTTGTAATGTTAACGCTATTAATTAATATTGGTCAATTTTTATGCACGTAATTACTGTAATAGTTTGTGATGGAGATTTCCTTAAATGTGATTGACCTTCGGGAAAAACTCAGCTTTCGTGTGATAATCTTATGAATTCATAGCGGAAGGTTTTGTTTTGATAAAGTCACTTAGAAATTATGTTTGTATCTATTTGTGTGACGGTTGACTGCGTTACCAAGGGTTGCCGTAAAATTTGGTTGTTTTGGGATATGGGTAATTTATTTTAAATTAACCAAACATTAGTATTGTAGTGGAGGTTTGCAAATCCTTAGTGTTATAAAATTTGTTGATGACATTATTGTATACTCTTGTGTGACGGAACCCCCTTCTTCTCTCGCGTGTTTCTACTAGCCTGTAAGACTTTGACCCTTCTGGATGATTGGAAAATCTTTGTAGTTAATGGTCACAACTAGTATACTTTGCCTTCACTTCGAAACTTATGTTGTGTGTATACTCTAATTGATTTCGGTTTGAAACTCTATTATACATGGCTTTTTGTGTTAATTTCTGAAACCCGTGTTTCCCCTTCTTGGGCCGATCAACTCTTGTTCTCTTGGAAAAATATTATTTTAGCCTATGCGTTTGGTTCCTTTGATAAAATTCTAGATGACTGGTATATAGATCAATTCTCAATCTTGTAATTATTGTTTAATTACTTACTTGATGGGGATACTGTTTTTGCTAGATTGTTTGTTTTCTCCTTATAGGGCCAAGGGCCATTCTCATATGATTGTTACTTTCGTTGCATTTGCTCCTAACTGAAGTACAAGGTCTTCTCCTTCTTTGGTTGACATGTTATAGACCTTAATATAACTTGATGTGTTCATAGTGTTTAGAGGTTTGACCCAAAATTCTTGTAATAAAGTGCTTCTTTTCATGATATTGTTAGATAATAGTTATGGTGGTTTTGTGTAGCCTTATCTTGCTCAGTTCTCGTGAACTGACTCTTGTAGAAAATTTGCTGCAGATGGATTTTGCGTGTAGATGAGGGATAGAATTGTAGACTGTTGTCATCAACCTCAGTTGAGAAGTTCCTTTGCTCGAAACCTTTGTATGTTGTTCAACTGTAGTTAACGTCCAGTGGAAAGTTTAAAAGAGGATTAATGTCTTAGTATAAAGTATTGTGGACTTTGTCATCTGAACTTTGGAAACCTTGTATTGTTTGACCATCATTGAAATTTTAAGAAAATTTGGTTATTGTGGTTGAGTGACTTGTGGAGTATCAGTATTTTAAGAAATGATGTAATCTTGTTTTGTTCTCGTAAATGAGTGTTGCTTCAACTTTTCCTTGAGAATAAATTCTGAGTTAAACCTTGCCATGACTTAGTAATAAAGTGTCATAAGTAAACTAACATGGGATTGTTTAATACTTCTGGAAGTTAAATTAAAAGTTGCATTCAAATAAAGTAACGTAGGGGTCACCAACTTGAGAGCAAGAAATTCTTTAAGTAATCAAGGGCAGGACTATCATTGCAAGTAACATTATATAACTTGATACCCTAGCTACACTAATGAACACTATCCCTTTCATGGTGGAATTCTTAACCGAACTTAAAGGAGATCTATGGTTAGTTCTGGAAGATAATAGGATTTAATAAACAGGAGAAAACAATTTTGAAACCACACAATCTATCTCTCAGCCATTTGGAAAGTAAATTCTTTTACTCCTTGTTAATACTTTTAGCGAAGCCTAAGTAAAGTTGTTGTTAAATCTGGTTAAGAGCCCTAGCTTCAATTTAATACTGGAAATAACTAATGAGGTCCTAAAAATGTTTCATCTCGACCTTCTCCCTCTAACCCTTTTCAAGGCACCTTATATCTCTTCTCTTAAGTGTGTTGAACTTAAAACCATGTTGTCTTGTGGGCAAGAACGAATCTTAGTAGCGTTAGTGGTGAGCAGATGGCCTTGTGGAATTTGGTTACTCCCTTTTCTTGATAAACAAATTAAGCAAATAAATGTCATAATAGAGAAGATTTAAAGATAATTACTCAGTGTCAAAGGAATAAACTTGGCTTGGCAAGTTGAATCATACGAATCATATCTTGAGCCTCCTTGAAAACATAAGCTAAGAATTGCAAGATGTCCTTTTAAAATAAATAACCCTCAAGAATATCTCCTTGTGGTTGGCCCTAACCGTAAGTGTGTTATGTGATTGTACTTCTATGTTGTCTTGTCAAAAAGAAAAGTAAATTGTCCTTGATATGTGTGAACGTTTCCGTGCTGCCTCTATGGCCATCCTTGTATCAAGTTGTTCACAGTGTTAGTTGTATACTTGGTGATGACATGTTGCGTCATGTTATGTGTCAAGCAAGTCAAAAAAAAAAAAAAAAAGTTATCCTGTATTTCACTGTGTTGTTCGTGTGTGATTATTTGGGTCGTTACACTTGGTATCAGAGCATAGGTTCATGCTCTCGAACCTATGGGCCGGATTGGTGTTATATGATGATGTTACATGGTGGTGGTGGTGTTACATGATGATACTGCATGATGATGATGATGTTGCATGATGGTGGTAGATATTGGAAGAGTAATGTGCTTTAAACGTGATGTGATTATTGTCGTAATTGTGATATTGTGAACGCACATGATGGGTATGTCACCTTGTGCGTGTTTGTGATCATGTTGATATGTTGGGGATGGGAGTATTCTCTCTCCTTCTTGTGGATTCTAGGAAGAGTTCACGTGTGAATTATTGTTTGTGATGTGTGAAAAGAATTCTAATGTGGATGACGTAGTGTTGGAGCATTGTGGCATATTGTGATATGTGGGTGTATCAATGTGTTGTATGACTAGTTTGATGTTAAAAGAAACGAGTTGTATCATGATGTTTTTACCATGTTCTGAAGAAATGTGTGTACCACCTTGCTATGTTGCAATGGATGTTATGTTGTGATGTACTATGTTCATCGTATGTATGACTGTGCAAATAGGTAATGCTTCATGTTGTGATTTTGGGTCATACGGTGAGTGTATGAACCCTATCGTATGGTGATTGCGCTTTGGGTGCAGAATGTGGTAAAGTGATGTATTATGCCCTGTGGATGTATGATTGTGATCTACCCTATATACATACCATACGTGAGACGTTATGGTAGTTATGTGTGTGCCACCGTTATGTTAGTGATGTTGTTGTATGTTATGTTGTGAACCTTACGCTAACCGATCCTGAGGGAAATCGGTAGAAGTGTATGTTGAGAGTGAGGAATGGTGTACCATGGGTCAATAACTTGAGCCAAAACTCGGTTTAGTAGATTACATGTGATTCTTTCCTCTCTCCATATGTGGTTGTATGTACACAACCTAAGTGCAACTATGACTATGTTTAGCCTTGTCGAAGTGGTGGCGGGATGATTCAGATGGAGGTGATGACAGTTGTATTATTGATATGTATTTACGAGCTGAGGCTCGATGTTCCGAGTGCTAGCAACTCGTTGAGTACCCCTTTGGTGGCTAGATAAAGCCACACAGTTATCGTAATGTGACATTATTATAAGTTGATTTTATTCGTAAATTGAGCTTTTTACTTTATTTTGTAAGGACCAGCAACTTTTCTTGATTGCCATGCTTTACAATTTTGGGCATTTCCTTGGTTTGTGGCACTAACATGGGGATTTTGATACTAACTTGGCTATTTGGCCATTTATTTTGCTTGATTTTGGGTCTTCTTTTAAATTTGGAGTTTTTACCGCCTTGCCCAAGGCTTGTACTTTGCCACTTGGCACTTTGATTGGATTGTTGTGCTGGTTCTAATGTCGTGATGTGTGGAATAGGGTCATGGGATGCACCATGGATTGGTTGGACCTATGGACCCGCTTTGTTGTATGGGGGTACGCCCCAAGGAGTACATATAACTAGCGGGTTGTTGAACCACGCGTTATTATGTCACTTGGGTTAGGAGTGTTCGAACTCTATGTGTCTTGGACCATAGGGTCAACCGGCCTCCTTGAGGGAGGCCTTGAGGGAGGCATAAGAGACTTGAGGGAGGCATAAGAGTTTGAGGGAGGCATAAGAGTTTGAGGGAGGAGAGCATAAGAGTTTGAGGGAGGCATAAGAGTTTGAGGGAGGCATAAGAGACTTGAGGGAGGGAGGCATAAGAGACTTGAGGGAGGCATAAGAGATAAGATAAGAGTTTGAGGGAGGCTTATGATATTTGATATTTGTCGTATGGTTGATGTTTCAGGATATATGTTGAGTTATTGTGATGTTTGGTAGTGGTCTTTTGATGTATGTGTTACTCATGTCAGATGGATATGTGTTGTGATGTTGTGGTTATGTCATTGATTCCCTTGTGGACACTATGTACCTGTAGCATGGTTTGGTGTTATGTGAGTCTTTCATTGATGCAAATTGAGGGAAATGTCTGGTGGATTGTAGTACTCTTTTGTTTGAGTATTTTGTGTGTCAGTCATTGATGTGTGATGAGTACTACGTTATGTGGACTGTGCCTATTCTATTCCGTATTTGAGTAACCTTTTGTGGTGTAATACAATCATGAAGTATATACTTGCGTGCTTGTGAATCTGTAGTGTCTTGTGAACCGATAGGGTGTTGTGTTAGCAGTTCATGTTGGGCACCCACAATAAAGAATGAACCAAAACTCTTCAATGATGAAATTTTAAAAGCAATTAAACTAAGAATAATGCTAATGGAAAGAGACTAATGAAATGATGAACAAGAAAGAACTGCCAATCTTCACAGAACATTGGAAGTTAAAAATTCTACCAAATGTTCCTAAGGCTACCTTGTGACCGTGCTTTAACCAACTAAAATTTTAAACCATAGAGTGTACTCTCTCCTGTGCCTGTTCTTGGTTGCGAACCATTTCTTTCCATTGTGTTATGTCGCATCGAGGACGATGCTTTCTTAAGGGGAGGAGAATGTAATGCCCTGGGCATTGGAGTCTTTTTTCTACCTGCCACCTTGGCCTCCTCCCAAAACCACCTACATATAATTTTTTTAGATTTATTTTAATTAATCTAAAATTCCTTTCATGAGGAGTCGGTGAAGTCATTTTTTTCTTCACCATAATCTATTTTTGGATTCTCCTTCAATGCGGTGGTGGGTGGCGCGTTTTCTTCTTAGGGCATTTTTTTCTCTTCCTGTCACCTCATTTTGACTCTGCTCCTTCTTGGCATGTTCGTGAGGAGTCGGTGGATTCATTGATGGTGAAATGAAGGTCTATTGCCCTGATGTTGCGTGGGTGGGTGTAGATTCTCAAAATCATGCTGTACAGGAAGAATCCATGGGCGTAGAACTGAATTTCTCCTAGGAGAGTGCCGTGAGGAAGTGTTTGGCTATATGCAGCTGCTGCAGGGTGATCTCAAGGAACCGTTGGTGCTGAACCTGCTATTCTGGTTGCACGTGACCACAGTCATGATCAGTGGTTGCAAAATCTTGCAGCTGTAGTAGAAGAACGAGATAAAGTTTTAGTTGAGCTGTCTTGCCTTTTCATTTTGGAAAGCCGCTTCTATCCAAGTGGTGGTTAGGAGAAGCTGCAAGCTAGGGAAGCCGGCCTGTTGCAGCATGGTAGAAGCCTGCTGAGCGCTTCCAACAAGCAGGTCGTCCAACTATGGTGTCATCTGTTCTGTATCAGACGCATCCTCAAATCCGGGTATCTCCTTCAAGATTTTTTTATCTAAATCGACTTTGTGACAGTGGGGTGTTACTTTGAGAAGACTGATGAGATTTATTGCAAAGATTTTCTATGGAAACTTTCTGTTTGTTTCACGATGCAACCCGTGGAAGAGGATCTCATTGAGGCGGATCTGTTCCACTTCAGTGTATTCACGAAGCTCAAATTGCCTTGTCGTTTCAGTTCTTCCACTCTGCCCCGTAGATGAGTGTCTGTCTCCATCGTGTGTTTGATTCCGGTGGCTTCAGTCACACTTTGGCTCAGTCTTGTTGGCTTGTCAAACTCAGCGGCATCAAGACTACTGTGTTGTGAGCTTGCTCTCTGTATCTGGCCTGGTTGGATGCATTTCTGCGTCTATTTTATATGTAGTCCAAGAGCCATATATTTGGTGGACTTTTCCTGCTATAAGCCTTCTGACGAGTTCAGGGCTACCAGAGACTATTTCATGTCTCATTCTAGAGATTCAGGGCCTTTTGATGATAACAGCCTGGAGTTCCAGAGGAAGATTCTTGAGAGATGGCATAAGTGAGCACTCATACTTTCCAGAGCCATTTTGGCTTCTCCACCTAGGCTAACCATTTAGAGATGGTGATGTTTGGTGCCTTGGATGAACTATTTGAGAAAAGCGAGTGAGGCCCAAGATATTGGGATTCTTGTGGTGAACTTGACTTACTCCATCTCTGTGCCATGATTATCAATCACTACAAGATGAGAGGCAATATTATTTGGTGGAATTTTCTTCTATAAGCCTTTTAATGAGTTCAGGCTACCAGAGACTATTTCATGTCTCATTTCTAGAGATTCGGGGCCTTTTGGTGATAACATCCTGGAGTTCCAGAGGAAGATTCTTGAGAGATCGGCATAGGTGAGCACTCATACTTTCCAGAGCCATTTTGGCTTCTCCACCTAGGCTAACCATGAAGAAGCCCGTGTGTAAAACCAGAGATGGTGATGTTTGGTGCCTTGGATGAACTGTTTGAGAAAAGCAAGAGTGAGGCCCAAGGATATTGGGATTCTTGTGGTGAAGCTGCAGACTTGTTTAATCCAACTCCATCTCTGTCTGCCATGATTATCAATCACTACAAGATGAGAGACAATATTATGAGCTTCTTCAACGAGTCACTAAGTTTGCAGGCATAAAGGTTTCTATTGGAATTATCACACCTTACAAGCTACAACTGTAATATTTGCACCAAGAGTTTGATGTTGTCCTCAAATTTGAAGAAGGAAAAGGTTTATTTATCACTACGGTGGATGCCTTTCAGAGCCAGGAGCGTGATGTAATCATTATGTCTTGTGTCTGAGCTTCAAATCATGGGACTTGCCTTGTATTGGATGCCTGCATTAAGTATGGTGTGAGGAGACTTATATATACAAGCACATATAATGTTGTATATGTGGGAAAGGAGATTGTTAATGGCAATGAAGCATTGCGATATTTTCTCTGGAGGATCATGTTGACCCCTATGGGCATAGTAAAGCTTTGGCTGAACAGTTAGTCCTCAAAAGTAATGGTAGATCATTGAAGTATGTTTACCAGCAAAGCATCAATGCAATTGTTTGGTGATTCAGTTGTCTTTCTTTGCGGTTGACAATAATATGAAAATAATTATTAGTAAAGTCAATAGCGAAATATTTTGAGACATGCATGCAGCCCAAGTGACATTATGTACAACATATCTCCTCTATTACAAGCTGAAGTATGTTCATCTATTCTACCAACCTAAGATTGGATGTCGGGGGTGCCAGATTATATTCCATCTTGTGAGTGCGTGCATGGCCAACAAGTTGTCACCATTGAGCTCCCTCATGGCTCTTCTTTATATGGCACTGGAGAAGGTAGTGGTTCCCTCGAGTGAATAGGAAAGCGTGTCTTTACGTGGAACACTGATGCTTGGGGTTATGGTGATAGTACGACATCTCTATATCAGTCCCACCCATGGGTGTTGGCTGTTTTTCCAAATGGGGAAGATTATGGGATTCTAGCTGACACTACGAGGCGGTGTGAGGTGGATTTGCGAAAGGACTCAACGGTTAATTTTTCTGCCCCATCAGTCGATCCAGTTATCACATTTGGCCCATTGACATCGCCAGCAGCAGTACTCACATCCTTGTCTCATGCTATTGTTTTATGCTGGCCCGTGTGGAGTCTGTATGACCTGTTGAAGCTGGAGAAACAGGCAAGATATTTCTACACCTTTCCACTGTTATTTTATTTAAAAATATTGTGAAATCGAACCACTTTTCCTTGCATTGATTTGTCAGTTGGATGTCATGATGGGAGATTTCCCTTTTCGCTTGTGTCTTCTTGTTTTAGCTTTTATCGATGACAGAATGTGGGTCGAAAGGATGCGTGTGCCCTCTCCTTTGAATGTTATGTTTCTCTTACTCGAATGATAGACCTTCGTCTGTTTGTTTATGTATTAATTATTCTCTGCGTTTGAGTTGCAAGTTGTTATGTTGATTAACTAGTATTTTCGATATCATGGAAGTAAGTTACGATAACTGTGAAGCTCCTCCCTAGCACCCAAGTTGCCTTTTGACATTTTGTTAGCTCCTTCGCAAGTCCCTTTGATAACCTTTTGGCATCGAGAAAGAAAGGTTGTAGGATTGTGTGATCAAGGCTTGGGGCTAACCAGCTTGAGTTTCGGTATTAAACTTTTTGAATGAAAAGGTTGTGTGCAGTGTGTTTTCCGCCTCGCGGGTGTAGACTCTTATACTATCTTTCATCTTGTTTCTAGACTTTTAAGGCCATCCTCAGGAAGTACCTTGACCATCCCTGGCAACTAGAACCATAACTAGCCTTACGGATCAACTAAGCTCGAGGTTCTTTGTGCGAATCTGGTACCTCGTTGACACTGGAATAGTTCTTGGTCTAATCCCCCTCTCAGAATTATTGTTGATGGCGCTCTTCTGTTTTTCCTAACTGGCATTATTTTCTCCCTTGTAATGTTAACGCTATTAATTAATATTGGTCAATTTTTATGCACGTAATTACCGTAATAGTTTGTGATGGAGATTTCCTTAAATGTGATTGACCTTCGGGAAAAACTCAGCTTTCGTGTGATAATCTTATGAATTCATAGCGGAAGGTTTTGTTTTGATAAAGTCACTTAGAAATTATGTTTGTATCTATTTGTGTGACGGTCATTTGCGTTACAAGGGTTGCCGTAAAATTTGGTTGTTTTGGGATATGGGTAATTTATTTTAAATTAACCAAACATTAGTATTGTAGTGGAGGTTTGCAAATCCTTAGTGTTATAAAATTTGTTGATGACATTATTGTATACTCTTGTGTGACGGAACCCCCTTCTTCTCTCGCGTGTTTGCTACTAGCCTGTAAGACTTTGACCCTTCCTGGATGATTGGAAAATCTTTGTAGTTAATGGTCACAACTAGTATACTTTGCCTTCGCTTCGAAACTTATGTTGTGTGTATACTCTAATTGATTTCCGGTTTGAAACTCTATTATACATGGCTTTTTGTGTTAATTTCTGAAACCCGTGTTTCCCCCTTCTTGGGCCGATCAACTCTTGTTCTCTTGGAAAAATATTATTTTAGCCTATGCGTTTGGTTCCTTTGATAAAATTCTAGATGACTGGTATATAGATCAATTCTCAATCTTGTAATTATTGTTTAATTACTTACTTGATGGGAATCTATGTTTTTGCTAGATTGTTTGTTTTCTCCTTATAGGGCCAAGGGCCATTCTCATATGATTGTTACTTTCGTTGCATTTGCTCCTAACTGAAGTACAAGGTCTTCTCCTTCTTTGGTTGACATGTTATAGACCTTAATATAACTTGATGTGTTCATAGTGTTTAGAGGTTTGACCCAAATTCTTGTAATAAAGTGCTTCTTTTCATGATATTGTTAGATAATAGTTATGGTGGTTTTGTGTAGCCTTATCTTGCTCAGTTCTCGTGAACTGACTCTTGTAGAAAATTTGTTGTCAGATGGATTTTGCGTGTAGATGAGGGATAGATTTGTAGAATGTTGTCATCATCAACCCTCGGTTGAGAAGTTCCTTTGCTCGAAACCTTTGTATGTTGTTCAACTGTAGTTAACGTCCAGTGGAAAGTTTAAAAGAGGATTAATGTCTTAGTATAAAGTATTGTGGACTTTGTCATCTGAACTTTGGAAACCTTGTATTGTTTGACCATCATTGAAATTATAAGAAAATTTGGTTATTGTGGTTGAGTGACTTGTGGAGTATCAGTATTTTAAGAAATGATGTAATCTTGTTTTGTTCTCGTAAATGAGTGTTGCTTCAACTTTGCCTTGAGAATAAATTCTGAGTTAAACCTTGCCATGACTTAGTAATAAAGTGTCATAAGTAAACTAACATGGGATTGTTTAATACTTCAGGAAGTTAAATTAAAAGTTGCATTCAAATAAAGTAACGTAGGGGTCACCAACTTGAGAGCAAGAAATTCTTTAAGTAATCAAGGGCAGGACTATCATTGCAAGTAACATTATATAACTTGATACCCCTAGCTACACTAATGAACACTATCCCTTTCATGGTGGAATTCTTAACCGAACTTAAAGGAGATCTATGGTTAGTTCTGGAAGATAATAGGATTTAATAAACAGGAGAAAACAATTTTGAAACCACACAATCTATCTCTCAGCCATTTGGAAAGTAAATTCTCTTACTCCTTGTTAATACTTTTAGCGAAGCCTAAGTAAAGTTGTTGTTAAACCTGGTTAAGAGCCCTAGCTTCAATTTAATACTGGCAATAACTAATGAGGTCCTAAAAATGTTTCATCTCGACCTTCTCCCTCTAACCCTTTTTCAAGGCACCTTGTATCTCTTCTCTTAAGTGTGTTGAACTTAAAACCATGTTGTCTTGTGGGCAAGAACGAATCTTAGTAGCGTTAGTGGTGAGCAGATGGCCTTGTGGAATTTGGTTACTCCTTTTCTTGATAAACGAATTAAGCAAATAAATGTCATAATAGAGAAGATTTAAAGATAATTACTCAGTGTCAAAGGAATAAACTTGGCTTGGCAAGTTGAATCATACGAATCATATCTTGAGCCTCCTTGAAAACATAAGCTAAGAATTGCAAGATGTCCTTTTAAAATAAATAACCCTCAAGAATATCTCCTTGTGGTTGGCCCTAACCGTAAGTGTGTTCTGTGATTGTACTTCTATGTTGTCTTGTCAAAAGAAAAGTAAATTGTCCTTGATATGTGTGAACGTTTCCGTCGTTGCCTCTATGGCCATCCTTGTATCAAGTTGTTCACAGTGTTAGTTGTATACTTGGTGATGACATGTTAAAAGGTAGAATAACGAAACAAAATGTCAAGGGGTTAACTATAGAGATATAGATGGGAGGAATACAAAGGTTTTTGTTTTTTGGGAATGACCCAATTATATGAGGATTAAGTTAGAAAGGTGTTGGTGGGTACTGAAATAGAGCCTTTCTAAGAGGTGAGAGAGGATGTTGAAGAATGGAAGTTGATGTTAAATAGAAACCCTATATTTAACTAAGAGATAAAAACAACCATGTCTCCTAGAGAGTAACAAGTAATAAAAAAAAGTAGATGGCTAGATCAAGATCCAAATTATACTATTGAGTGGTTGCAATATTTTTTACCATGTTTTGTTGATATTTCAACAATTATTGTTTCGTTGAATGATTTTTCTGTGTGGATCCTTTTTCGGTACTTGGTTGGTTCTTACGTTGTTTTTGTTAGAGCCTTTTATTTTCACATATTGTTTCTATTGTTTTAGGTTATGGGATCCTATCAAAACCCTTGCCTTTACCCAATCTAAAAAACATATTATCATATTTACCTTAGAACGAAAAATAAAATTACGATCTATCAAGGGTTTCTACTTATGTACCAATTTTTGCAGCCTTGTCTTTCACTTGTTGTGTCTTCTCTCTCTGTTTGTGCCTTCCTACGAACTGATCTTCTAGCATTCTTCTCTACATTCTCTTCCTCGGTATATTTTCATTTCTCATTCTTTGCATTTCCCATGATTCATCCACTTCAATAATTTTCACCTACACACATAAATCAAGATAGATCTGAATTTCTAAGAGTAAACTCAATACAAAACTATACGTGCATGCAACTCTTATTATATACAAATCTCAATAGAAATTAGGTTATTTTTAATTTTAGTTTTTTATAACTTTAAAACAACTTTTCTAATTTTAATAGAATTTATATTTAATATACAATTATTTAGTTTTATAATATATTTTTAAATAAAATAACTATATGCTTTAAAGTCAATTTTATTATATATAAATAATAATAAAAATAATTTTTCAAAAATATAATAACATATTACATATTTTTGGTTAAAAACAATAAAAAAACCAAACTTAGTTTAAAACAAAAAAATATGTAAAAAACTAAATTTAAAACATTAAAAATGAACAATATTATTTTAACACCGTTACTTATAAAAATTATTACAAAACATTAAATTTAGAAGGAAGCATTCTGGCGGCGTTTTGGTGGTGAGGGGGTTCGCGCAAACCCCGGTTCGCATGAACCCCCCGAGTGACACTTATGTGGCACCTAAGTGGCACATTTTGGCTCCAAATCCTTTTGGAGGATAATTGTAAGCCAAAATTTGCCACTTAGGTGCCACGTAATTAGGGTAAACGAACTAGTAAAATTACAAAATTTTAACACAAAATTCAGATTTTTATTAGCTTTCTAAAAATATAATTTTCATTTTTAAAAATTTGTTTTGTTATTTATTTTTTAATTTTTACTAACATATGGTATTTTAGGACAATCAATAGTACACAATCAACCAAATTTGAAAAATAGTAGAATATATAAAAAAAATTGAAAAAATAAACTTACTATTTGTTGAAGTCTTCTTCGTACCTGTGAAAAAAACTCAATTTCGATATAAATCTTAAAATTTATTGGCATAGACATATGTACACTATTTATTTAAAAATATTTTTACTAAATAATTAATTAAAAAATATAAGTCAAAAAAATACAAAAATTTGACAGGACCTTAAAAGTCAAATCTTGAACATATATCTAAAATTTCATGGTGAAAAAACAACTTTTCATTTAAAAACACCACCAAGGGACAATCATTCCTCTTTTAGAACATAAGACCTCTTTTATAACATAAGAAACAACGTATTATAAAATTAAGATAAACACCAAAATTTTAACCAATTTTTTTTTAAATATACATGTATTCTACACTCTAAATACAACATTTCGCTAGTTTGTGGAATATCGTGATTGCATACGGTTTTGTGGCTATTACTTTTAAAAATCAATGAAATTGAAAATTCATGTTTATAACGGTACAAAACATACAAAAAAGTGAAAAATTTTATTGTGCTTTGACATTGTATTGATTCCGAATTTCCTCCCTTCTATGAGAGATTCTAATATAATGATTATGTTCTTAACATGTAGTTATTTGTGGGGTTTGTTGACTGTTCTTGTTTAATATTTTTTAAAAGTGCATATTTTCATTATTAATATAAGCATTTTCAATTTTAAAAAAAAAACTGGAGAGAAACCGTAAGTCCTTTAAAAGAGGACCACGGCGTTTGAGTGTTCTCCCATATTTGAAATTAATTAAAATGTACAATTTAGAAAGTAAACTCAAGTGTTAACACAAAATCGAATGACACGGAAAATAAAAAATAGATAGATAGGCATATCGGAAATGGTGTCAGATTTGTGCTAAGCTTGGTTAATGAATTATGTTACGGTATTGTTCGATTGCCACACACGATATTTTTGATATTGTGGAAGTCACAAAAATGTGTGCCATATATAGAACTTAACTCAGAAATGCTCATTACAAATACACGGGCACAAAATACAGAATTATAATTAGGCCGATAGGCCTAACATATAACTTCACTCAATGAATTTTGACACCTGTCCTGCAGCCCTTTTCCACACAACTATTGACAACTGTTGTATTTGATAATTGACAGCTGGTTAGATTATTCATTAATTAAAAAAAACGTTTCAAATATTAGTTAATAAATAGTTTGACAGCTGGTTCAACCGTTTGTCTATTTACCTGCAGATTTCCCCTCTCTCTCTTTGACAGACCGAACCCTCCTAATAAATAATAATAACAATTATTATAAACAGTTGTACTTAATAAATAAAATAAACAGTTCGGTGGGCAGGCAGTTACATCTGCGCGCGGTTCTCCACATGTTAAGATAAAGGATATCCCTTCTGTGGAACTGAATAAAGGATTTCCTTTCTCAATGTTCATAGAAGATGCGAGATCAGAGGGTGCAGTTCTAGTATGCCTTTTTGTAGACATGGGTTCCAAGTTTGAAGTCGCATTAGGTAGTCATACTTACCAAACCTCCAGTATTATGGATAACCAGAACATATATGCGCCAGAAATTATGTGCGGGTTACACGTTTCAGAAGTGTTAAGATTTTTAAGCTTATAAATTGAGTCTTGAATCCTCTGTGCATTCATACTAAAAATGAATTCCATTTTACAGGTAATGGGGGTGGCGTTATTCAAGCTTTAGCAAGTGATTTAGCATTGGTATCACTGTTAGTTGCAAGGGACAAAGTTTTATTTTCTATACAACAGTAGAGGCTTTTGCTATTTCTATTCAAGAAATTCGTTGGGTGAGTAAACAATTTTCTTTTCTTTTTTTCCTTTGATGGAGTTGTCTTGTTGTAATTGTAATTTATGGCAAGATTTTCACTTATAGTTTGGTTGTTCCTAGAGTTACATATCTCAGCCAAAGAGACTGACAATTAGATTCATCTTATAGTCTCCAGTTCCATTCGTCAATTTAGCAGTTTGTGATGAAGATAAGTATGTAAACATATCCTATAGAAAACAATATACAATATGAACATAAACGATTGCAGACCATTAATGAATCTGAGGGTTTCATTCATTGAAAACTTGATATTTCCACGATCTCATCCACATCTCTGCTTTCTATGCCTTCCGGAAATGATGCGTCGGCACTGCCTAAAACTATTTTACACAAAAGCTTTTTGGAGTCAAAGCTAGAAAGAGAATCTACCCTAAATTCACAACGATGAAAATCAGGTTGCAAAAGAATATTAGTCTGATGAAGTCTTCTAGTGGTTAGAAGCATTCTCATGTGCCTCGGTAGGCATTTCAAGTCATGCGGCAAAAGTTTAGTGAGGTCACTTTGTGCAAGAGCATTGTCAATGAAGAGGAATATAGCCTTATCACTGGCTTCTCTAAAAGCCTTTGCTAATTCATCCTGGCCATCTACATAACTTCTTAGCTCAATTGTTTCCCCAAACAAGTCCCATAAAATATGCTGCTAAAGCTGCTTGATATGATCGCTGGAACAGTTCTGATCCATATCAATCCTGCAGAAATGTGAGTGCACCATTAACTGTTGTTCAACACACCAATGCAACGTAAGCAACAATTTGTATTGAAGCCACCGTCATTGTATTAGAATTTTAGAAGAGTACTAGGTGGAATATCAACATAGAGTCTCCCAAACGAAGCCTTATCCTGATATATTACCAACAAAAACTGCTGAAGTGCATAGGTTGAAAGAAAATATTGTTTTTACCAAATCATTACCAAATCATTTTGGCAGACGATGTATTTGTACTTCACGCAGATAAGGAGAGAGACAGACGCAGTGACAGGTTTGTGCGTTGCTTCCATCACTACTATTGAATGGTTCGCAGTTTTATTGCAGTGGTCACTAAAACTTTCTTGGATTATATTCATGTGCCTGTTACATAGACGAGATTCCCTTTGTCCCATTGGAATTTTTCTTTTTATATATTGAAAAATTGATTTCTCTAGAATTTTTCTACATTTTGTTAATAATCGTATTTATTTGAAGAGTTGTTTGTGCATCGGACAGTACTAATGAAGCTTGATTCTAATTATAATTTGTTATAGAGAGATTAATTTTTTTGTGTGTCATTTGCGGTCTCTTTTTTATTTTTTTTCGATTTTTTAATATTTATAAAAATTCTCTAACTAAAATGATTACCATAAACTTTCTTAGTTAGATGATCAGCTCGACATCTTAATTAGAATGGAAAATCTACTAAATAATAATTTCTTTGGACCACCTTTGATACAATAATTTGAACAATTGATCCATTTATTAATTAGCATTTATTAATTATCGTATGATAAAATGGTAGCCATATATTTTTTCATTAAAATTGGATAAAAATGCACTTAATATTATTTTTTTGCAAGTGTTCAATTTGTTGACACTCTCCTTATAAATCAATTTTTGGGTTGTTCCAGTTTTGTGTTGGCAGAATGAAGACGCGGAGTCAATCTAACGTCCCCATTCCTCTTGACACTCCTACATGGACGGTATGCATTAGAAACATTCAATGCGAGGAAGAATTTTGTAGAAAACAATTTGTTGTCCATGTTCTTCATCATAGAAGACCAAATTTGAGTCTCGACGAGATAAAGGAAGAGCTCTATAAAAGGTTTAAAGTCTATGATATGAGGACTATTTTCCTTTCCTCGTTTAGGACAAAGAAAACACGTTCTAGAGGATTTGGCCTTATCTACGACACTGTGGAGGATGCAATTAGAGTTGAACCTGGAAGTAAACTGATGAAGAATGGAATTGAAGTCCCGAATCCGAGAGCTAAGAAGGATTGCCCGAATAGAGCTAAAAAAATAAGGGGGTTAAGAAATTTGGGGATTCAAAATGAATATATGTCATTTGAACTTGTTTTGATAAAAACTTTAGTATTTTAATGTTTAAAATAGGCTTTGCGAGATGACATTATGTTGATTTTCTTATACGAACAATGCAAAATGATTTCAATATTGTTGACATAGTGAAATTTGAAACTATTAATGGTTTGTTTAGATGTCCTTTCTTGTATCCACAACACTTGAGAGTTTCAATAGTTCGTAGTGGAGTTGAAAAATAGTCATGTTTTGTTTAGAAGCCTTTTCAGACTTGGTGCTCATGGAAAACATTTTCGTGGACTTAATTTTTTGCAATCATAAATATCGTTATTGTCAATTTAGCTATATTTGTAAATATTTAATTATATTTAAACAATAATATGGTGAATAGTAAGTGTAATGATTATCTCATTTTAATAGTACATACTTAACTTTAAACCATAAACACCACCTTAAATAATCGTGGATCAGTGTGAGTAACGATGAAAGATAAAGCATATTATAATCCAATTTCCCTGAATACTCGATAAAAAACAACGATGAAAGATAAAGCATATTATGATTATGAAGAGGAAGACAACGATGAAGATGATTATTATGACAATCAACACCAATGAACTACATGGATGGGGATCCTTATCATTAATAATATGAGTCTTAAGTAACCAAATTGGTAGGTTTGCATCGAGGTCATTCATTCCTGAACTAGAATGACCATGACGAACAAGATGGTGATCATGATGATGATGATACTAACTATTACGATTATTATATTAATCATGACAATGAATATGATAAAGATGAAAATGAAAACGATGCTAAAGACTCTATTTGATAAGAGTCTCTCCCAAGAAAATAACAGTCAGTAATGGAGAGCCCTTAGGAGGTAAGAAATGGTAGATGCACTGAACTGGAGGAAAATCATTTGCATATTTAGCACACACATTTATAACTCATGGATGTTAGGATTACGAATAAGCCACCAATATAATTTACCATCCAAATCCAAGAATGGTGGTGGTGATAATGATGATGAGGATGATGATGATGAAAACGATAATCAATGATGGTGATGATAATGATGATGAGTCTAATTACAAAGAAAATGATGATGATGAGGATGAAAATGACCACAATGATTATGAGGACAACGAAAATGATGATAAAAACTTTGACAAGGATAACGATGATGATCAGAATGATGATGACGATGATGGAAACAATTATGATGATGAGTATAATAATAATATAATTAGTATTAAATAAAAATAATATGATGATGGCTCCTCGCACCTCCTCGCATCCTCCTTGTGGCTGCCCTAACCCTAACTGAGAAAATATTGATGAAGGAGGTGGAAGGAGAGAGACCAATCCTGCTGAAGATCGGGAAATCTCCTGGATCAAGCTATTATCATCATAAGTGTCATTGTTATCATCATGGTCTTTCCATTTTCATCATCATCTTCATCCACATTTTCCTCATCATTGTCATCATCAATGATTTCATCATTGTCACCATCATCATTTGCATGGTTTTCATGGTCGTCATCATCATTTCATCATCATCCAAAATATATATATTTATTACTAAAAATATTAATATTGTAAAAAAATTATATTATTATATGTACTAATATTAATATTTTTTGTTTTCATCATCATCATTTTCATTATCATCATCACAAACATCATCCTCACCAGTATCATATTCTTCATTGTCACCATCATCATTATAATGATCATCGTCATCTTCATGATCATCATTTTCATCATCTTCTTCTTTATCATCGATACTAACCATCACTGACATGATCATCATCATGACCATTTGTTAGATGATGGTGATCATTGACACAATTGTCATCATCATCATTGTCATATATGATGATTCTATAGTTCCCAAATCTTAGAAAGGATAACATATTAATTATCATAAATAATGAGAAACACAATGAAAAACACCCTTACACAGGGGTAAACGTCAACCCTACATAACATTATATTGTCAAAATTATCATTTTCATGGTCATCTAATTGTGGTTATCATCATCATCTTCGTTTCCATACATGATGATTATGTAGTTCCCAAATCTTTGAAAGGACAACATCTCAATTATCTTAAACAGTGAGAAACACAATGAAAAATACCCTTATACATGGGTAAATGTCAACCCTACATAACAATATATTTTCGGCATCATCATTTTCATGGTCATCTAATTGGGGTTGTTATCATCGTCGTTATAATAATCATAATCAATATCCCCATCATCATCATTGTTATCATTATCAACATCATCGACCAATTTGAAAGCAACATCGACATCAAAGCACCATTATTCAATCGTCATCATTATAATCATCATCATCTTTTTCATAATATCTCAGAATCGATCATCGATTTCATCATCATCATCATCATCATCATCTATATTTTCATATTCACCATCATTACCATCATTAATAATCATGATCATTATTATCATAACTATCGCCACAATGCACCACCAAGACCACCACAATGCCATCTTCATTGTCATTGTAATTGTTTTCATGGTCGTATTAGTTTTTGGTCGTGATCATGCCTTCATAATCATCATTTTTATCATTATAAAGCATGGGTAAATGGATCGAATAAATCATCACCCTCATCATCATTATTTGTACCATTATCCTTATCTTCATCATCATCGTGATCATCATCAACATCTCTATTATTTTTTTATTAAAGGTCAATAGTTTGTTGAAAGGGACTATACCCTTTACAAAGCACAATCGAGTGCTCATGGGGAAATGCTAGATTTGACAAAATCAGTATTTCAAAGAGAGATCAAAATCAAGATAAAACGACAAATCCCAACAGTAGAGAAGAATCTTCCAAGTACACAGCCAAAAACTAGCAAAAATTTTCAACAGCAAAAAGTAGCTAGCTCTCGATAGCAAGCACATTCTAGGCCATTAGCTAGTAGATCTTGATATATGGAATGATAACCCATAAGTAAGACAAGACTCATGTCTTATCATCAACTTTTACACATGGATTAATGAAGGGTTTAGATTGAGATCCCTTCATTTTTCCTATCCACTACCTTCCATTCCTCATTTCCTTCTTCCAATGAGATTAAATAACCAAATTGACTTGATAGGGATGTTCGAGAGCATCTCGAGGAGAGGAAGCTTTTTCTAGTGTTCAAGCTTTTGTAACATGGAGTTCCACAATCGGGTCGGTATGGGGATTTATTGTTAGATGTTCAGGTAGAGAATCCTTCCACCATGTAGGTTTTCCTTTGTGTTTGGAATATTCACATTCCTCTGAAATATGACCAATTTGAAAGCAACGTCGACATTTGAAAGCAAGACCCCAGTAGTCCAATCTTTGTTCCCAAATTCTATCCCTAATTTGTAGTTTGATTACTGTTGGTAGATCTTGAGAGGTATTAAGATCTATGAGGATTCGAGCATAAGTAGTATGTACCTAAATAGAGGTCTTATCATCAACTTTTACACATGATTCTAGAGCATTACCTATGGCAAGCAAGCATGATCTATTCCAGAGTTGAAGTGGGAGTCCTGACAAATGAACCAAAACAGGGTAGGTATCAAAGGAATCTTTTAAGGGATCAAAAGATGGATACCATGGCTTGAACATGAGCCCGTGTTCACCCCAAACCCAATATTGTTTGAAAATCAAATCCCCCAATATTGTTTGAAATTCAAATCCCTATATTCAGGGGTTTCAAAGATAACAATAAAATATGCTTTGGCACAAGGATAAAGCTCAATCTTACCTTGTGTTTTATCAATTTTGCATTTATTACTACCGATACCAGATTTGAAGTGTATGGCTCTTGTGTTGTGGAGAACTGGAGTGTGGAGTGTGATTATTGCCACCACCATGGATTTTAGGGTTAGGACTACTCATGATAGGGTTTCATGAAGAGCGAGAGCAGATCTTCCTCTATCTTGATCATCGCGTTAATAATGATGTAATTTTCAGGGATCATGATCATAATTTTATCATCATTATCCTCATCTCTAATATCACCACCATCATTATTATCAATGGTTATGCTCTATCCTTATTATCATCATCATTTTGATCATCATCATCATCTCTATTGTCATCATCATCATCATTAACATTATTGTCATGATCATTAATAATCATCATCAATAATCATGATCATCATTTTTATCATCATTAGCCTCATTATTATTATCACCACCATCATCAAAACCACCACCACCACCACCGTCAACACTATCAATGGTTGTGCTCTCGGTGGTGCATTTCTCCTTAGTAGTCTCCTCATCACTTTTAGAGTTGTGTTCGGTGTTAATGTTGCATAGTCCATGATGTCACACAAGTTTTCATGTTTGATAATGAAATTCAACCTTAATGATTGTAAAAAAATGTTTAATCCGAACTCATATCTTAAACAGAAATCACCAATATAACTTTACAGATACAACACTAAGATCATTTGAAGCATTGTGTCATCATTTATGTTTACTTTTTTATCATATGTAAGTTACGAGGTTTGTGTCAAGTGTTTACCAATGAGAGTTTATGTTCATTATTTATGGTTTGTAATCACTCATCATCATCCTCATCATCTTTTTTTACGCTTACCACAACAGACACAAAGTGGTTTGATTTGCACCAGTTGATGCCTGGTGAACCTCATTCAAATTCTTCGAGGGCGTATAAGTGGAGGATTGGGAATGTGATAGATTATCCTCATATTGTTGCAGCTTAAATGCACAGAAGATTTGAGATATTTCGTGAAGAGGTGATATAGAAACTAATTGGTGCAAAGGACTACTGGTACAGGTTTGTAGTTTTCTGTTTGATTGAAATTTATTTGAATTTGTGGAGTGATCAATGCATTTTGAATATTGTGAAAAAATGGTTTTGTAAGCCACGTGTTTTTTTGGCATGGTATTTATAGGTTTGAGTGGCAACATCGAGAATCTGCACATGTCCACAGATTCATGTGGGTCCCCAGTATCCCCTCTATGGAAATGTTTGATTGGGATGACGAGAATCAGGTAATGGCTGCAATATCATTCTTTAATAGATATGTCACTTCGTGGAATCCCCGTGACAGCCATCAGATAAATGTGGTGCTCGGTCGATCTAGAGTCGAAGATCCTTCCTCAATGAATCCTTCATGGATATTATAGCATGACCCACTTTATGACTATGAAGAACTTGTCAACCATGTGCAGAGGCATACTAAATGTAGTGAGATGTCCTATTTGCGAAAGAAGGGATCATCCATGGTTTTTCGTTATAATGTTCTGTGGGATCTTCGGGATGATTCAGAGTTGTTTGTTGATGCAGATGATTAGAAGAGATTTGAACCTTCCCGCAACGATGCAAGATTGAACCTTCACAACTGAGACATGTTGGCCATATGGCACGGTAATATAGATTTCCAGCCTATTGTTTCTAGACACGCGGTGTTAAAGTATATAGCAAAATATGCTTCAAAGGCAGAGAAGAGGTCAAAGAGCTTTCATGACATGTTGACAAGGATATTAGGTGATGTGGATGGGGAAGAGTCTACACTATGCATATACTGGAGGATTTAAACAAAAGCAATTGTGGAATGTGATATTGGGGTGCAAGAGAGAAACTCACATGTTGCAAAGTTGTCATTGGTTCAATTTAGTCGTGCCTTTATGATTGAATGTTGTTTGAAGGTTTTTTCGCAAGGTGAGTATGACATCTGGAGAGAATGAAACTGGATCATGTTTCATCGATGCATATAAAGATCGACCGGTACATTTGGAATCCATCTCATTGATTGATGTTGTGAGATCGTGGTCATTTAATGTGAAGAGAAAGAAAGACAAATGGAAGCCCAGGAATACACCCACTGTCATACGCATATGGCCGTGGTATTTCTCTGTTCCAGAAAGTGGATCAGAGGATCACGAGAACTTTTGTTGGAGTGATTTGTTATTATATAAGCCCTTTCGTGATATACACAGGGACATAGGAAGTACTAGAGAGGAAATTTTACAAAATTGGGAGAGAAATAAGAATACGTATCGTGCATGGCATGTAGACCAAAAGGATGCAATGGAGGAAGAAGACATAGAAGACACCGAGGACTATGAGACACAAATGTTTTGTGGGAGTGGATGGAATGAATGAGTGGGAGTTATTTTCTGGCATTGTTCCTCCAAATAGGTGCATTTGAGTGATCTTCATATGCTTGGAAGATGGAATTTTGATTTGAACCATGTTTGGGATAGAGGAGGATGAGGATGTACAAGATACGTCAGCATGTTTTATAGAAACGAACAAATCCATGCAAAATGTACTGGATGCTTCAAACAATTAGGTATCAGGTGTGGAAATGTCGTCGAGAAAACAATGTATTGCTCTAGAAACTATAGTCAAACATTCTAGAAAGGACCACAAGGAAGCTCCGCTCAAGATGATAATACAAGGTACTGCTGGGATGGGGAAATCTTTCCTGATTAATTGCATTAAGAATGTCTTGGAAAACAATGTCATGACAGGTAAGACTCCTCATCTTCTTTTGGCAACACGAGTTTTAGCTTTCAACATCCGTGCTACAATGGTGCATTCATCGTTGAGAATTCCATTACGCGACATGAGATGTTTTAATAGACATGCACTGGATGTATTTCAAGAGCAGATGAGACATTATAGATACATTCTTATCGATGAGATGAGTTTCGTGGGTCCAAAATTGTTGAAAAAAATTGATATTCACTTGCGAGAAGCATTCCCTTCGCACGAGAATGTCATATTTGGAGGTAGGTCTATAATTCTTGTCGGGGATCTTGCCCAACTCCCCCTGTAAAGGACATACCAATGTATGCAGGAAACATGGAGGGAAAAAAGTTGTGGAGATCTTTTTCTCATGTCGTGACTCTCGACATGATTTTTCATCAAGAAGGGGATAGTTTGGATCAGGTGAAGTTTTGAAACTTGCTATCTAATTTGAGAAATATGAATCCCACAATCGAAGATTGGGAGTTGTTGATGTCTAGAATAGATTCATGCTTTGGTAGAGGAAATGTCGATGTTTGACTCTTCCAGTCATTTTTTCGATGAATGTGCAAGTGACATTTCATAATAGGATTATGCTTAAGAAATTGAATGTTCTATGGCATGAGTTGTTGCAACTCGTATGAGAAGAGTGGCGTATGGAGAAAGTGATGATGACCAGTTGGAGAGTGAGGTGTTGCTTTGTAATGGTCAACATGTTATGTTGGTGTGTAATTTGTGGGGTGTTTAGTTAATGGATCTCTTGGATAGGTGAAGAACATAGTGTATTTCCCTAGGACAAAGCCTCCAGATTTGTCGATATTTGTTGTTGTGGAGTTTTAGAATTACGTCGGCGTCCCATGGGATTTGAGTCATCCAAAATATGTAACTGTGCCTCAAGTATTGAGGGGACGTCACAGACAAGTACCTTTGAAGATGTCATGGGCTCTTACAATTCATAAATCGCAGGGACTCACTCTTAATAGAGCAATGATCGACATAGGCAGTAGGGAATGACAGGGGCTGACATTCACGGCGATATCAAGAGTGAAGTCTCTTGATGGATTACGCATATGTCCTCCTTTTTCTTATGAGCATTATTCTAAGATGAAGGAAGGTGCATATGTTTCTATTAGGAAGAGGGAGGAAGCTCGTTTGCTGAAATGTGAACAAACGTCATCATGAATGACATTAGTCGCTCATCCTTGAATACTTAAATATGTGTCTTTCTGATATGTTGATATTTCTATGTTTTTGTAATTTTGTTCAGTGATATGTAGTGATCAATTTTTCTAAACGTGAATCAGTGAAAAATACGCCGAGGTTTGTTAATTACATGTGATACACATTTTGATTTTGTAATTTTGCATTTATTTCTACATTTTTATAGTTAACGTTTATATAAATTTAATTTGTTTGATGCAATATGAGGAATTTTACATTTTATGGTGTCTCACAAACTCATCAGTGTGTCATTATTAGTTGTGAGATTATATGCGATGAGCTTTGTATGGAAGGAAACTCAACACTTTAGTTTTCATTTATGAACGTAAATAAACACGTGAAATTAGAGAACTTGAATCTGTGTTTCAAAAATATGGTTAAAATTTCGTAAGTGGACTAGGTTATTTGTTTTTTTAATTTGACATGATGTTAATGGTGATGAATATGATCCATGATGGTGGTGATCATAAGGCCGACAATGATGATCAATAATGGTGGTCATGATAATGGTGATGAATATGATCCATGATGGTGGTGATGTTAATGATAATGATAATGATTGATGATGGTGGTGATGATAATGGTGATGAATATGATCCACGATGGTGGTGATGTTAATGATGATGAATATGATCCATGATGGTGGTGATGTTAATGATAATGATAATGATTGACGATGGTGGTGATGATAATGATGACAATAATGATTGATGATGTTGGTGACTATAATGACAACGACAGTGACCAAAGATGGTGGTGATGATAATGATGACAATTTGATGGAGATGATGAGAATGGTGACTATAATGAGGACGATAGTGACCAAAGATGGTGGTGATGATGATGATGACAATGAATGGTGATGGTGGTGATGATAATGATGATGACATTGATCGACGATGGTGGTGATGATGATGACAATGACAATGATTGATGATGGTGGTGATGATGATGATGATGACAATGATCGGCGATGGTGGTGATGATGACGATGAAAATAATGATGAAGATGGTGGTGATGATGATGAAAACGACAAATACTGATGATGGTGGTGATTATGACAATGACAATGATCGTTGATGGTGGTGCTGATAATGATGATGATAATGATTATGAAGACAAAATGATGATGATGATGACGATGATGAAAATAATGGTAAAAAACTTGATGGGGATGAGAATGATGATGTTGATGATGATGATTTGATGGAGATGATGACGAAAATGATGATGATGATGATGATGATGAAAATGATGATGATTGATGATTACAAAGACAACAATGATGATCATAATGATGATGAAAATGATCAATGATGTTGGTGATGATAATGATGAAAACAATGATCAACGATGGTGGTGATGATAAAGATGATGACAATGATCGACAATGGTGGTGTTGATAATGTCGATGACAATGATCGATGATGGTGATGATGATGATGATGAAAATAATGATCAACAATGGTGGTGATGATCGTGACGACGACAATGACCGACAATGGCTGTGATGATAAAGATGATGACAATAATTATGAAGGCAATGATGATGATGGTGGTGATGATGATGATGATGAAAATGAAAATAATGGTAAAATTTTTTATGTGGATGAGAATGATGATGTTGATGATGACAATTTGATTGAGATGATGATGATGAGAATCATCATCATAATGACAATGACTATGATTGATGATTATGAAGATGGTGGTGATCATAAGGCTGAAAATGATGATCAATGATGGTGGTGATGATAATGATGATGGGAGATGATCATCATTAGTGGTGAGGATAATTATAATGATAATGATTATGAAGATAATGATGATGATGATGATCATAATGATGAAAAAAATAATGGTAAAAAATTAGATGGGGATGAGAATGATGATGTTGATGATGCTGATTTGATTGAGAAGATGATGAAAATGATGATGATTGATGATTATGAAGACAATAATGATGATAATGATAATGATGACAATGATCAATGGTGGTGGTGGTGATAATGATGATGACAATAATCAACGATGGTGGTGATGATAATGATGAAAAAATGATCGACGATGGTGGTGATGATAATGATGACGAAATGATCGATGATGGTGGTGATGATGATGATGACGAAAATGATTGACGATGGTGGAAATGATCATGAGGAAGATAATTTTCGACGATGGTGGTTATGATAATATATTCTAATGATTATAATGATAGTGATGATGACAATTATCAATGATGGTAGTGATGTTAATGATGATGAAAATGATCTACGGTGTTAGTGATGAGAATGACGATGACAATGATCGACGATGTTGGTGATGATAATGACGACGACAATGATCCATGATGGTGGTGATGATAATGATGATGAAAATGATTACGAAGACAACGATGATGATGATGAAGTTGAAAATAATAGTAAAAACATTGATGGGATGAGAATGATGATGTTGATGATGAATATTTGATGAAATGATGATGTTGAGAATGATGATGATGATGATGAAAATGACGATGATTGATTATTATGAAGACAATAATGATGATGACAATGATCAACGATTTTGGTGATGATATTGACGAAGACAATGATCAAAGACGATGGTGATGATAATGATGATGACAATGATCAACAATGGTGGTGATGATAATGACGATGACAATAATCAACAATGGTGGTGATGATAATGACATTCATAGTAAATTTTATTTTATGTGTGAAGTTGTCATAATAATATTAATATTAGCAATAACATTAATATTATTAATATTATTCATGATATTAATATTCATAATATAAATATTTGTACTAAGAATATTAAAATGAATAATATCAATACTAATTTTAAAATATTAATTTTATCATACTAAATTTCAGATTTGAACATTGAATCACGGACCATCGATCCCAAGTGCTTGACCCTAAACACATTTTGTTAATGTTAATAGTACATACTTAAATTTAAACCATAAACACTAACCTTAAATAATAGTGGATCAATGTGAGTAACGATGACAATTAAAGCATATTATAAACCAAATTCCCTAATACTGAATGAAAAACCTAAACTAATTGACAATGACAATGATAATGATATTTGATGATGATGAAAACGATGACGAATATCATGATGACAAAAATGAAACAATGATGATATTGACAACAATGAAAACGGCGATGATAAGGATGATGATGAAAATGAAGACAATGAAGACAATGAAAATGAAACCATGAAAATGAAGACAATAATGATGATGATGATGATGATGAAAACCATGCAAATGATGATGGTGACAATGATGATGTCAATAATGAAGAAAATGTGGATGAAAATGGAAAAAAACATGATGATAACGATGACACTGATGATGATAATATGATAATTTAGTTTTTGATAATTTCTAATTTTTAATTTTAATTTAATTTTATAATTTTATTAATATTTAACTTTAAATAATTTTAAATATTTATTAATTTTTAATAATTTGTAATATTCTATTATTTTTTAATTTATAATTTTTATTAATTTCAATTTTTCCTTTTTTTATTAATTTCAATTTATATTTTATTATTTTACATAATGTTTATAAATAATTTTTAATTAATTATTAAGTTCTATTAACTTATAATTTAAATTTAATATTTTATTTTCTAATTAATTTTAATATGTAAATTTAATTTTTATTCATTTTATAAGTTTTTCATTAATTTTTTTTTTTTTTTTATTTATTTATTTTAATTTTTATTTTTAATTAATTATTTTGTTGATTTTAATTTTGTTGATTTATTTTTCTAATTTTAATGATTTAATGATTTTATAATTTTTGATTTTTATTAATTATAATTTTTAATTTTTAATATTTATTATTTAATAATTTTAATTTTAAATTTAAATTTAAATTTTTTTATCTTTTATTAATTTAATCATTGTTTTATTTATTATTTTTAAATATATATTTTCTTAGATTTAATGTTTATTAATTTTAAATCATTAATTTTCATCAATTTTTAATTATGAAAAAGGCCTAGCTTCCCGTCCAAGATTTCCGGTGAGAAGGAAAACTTTGAATCTGTGATATCTATTCTACCATCTATGTTAACTCATCCTTCCAACATATAATGTCACTTTAATCATAGGTGAAATAGAAAACATGTCCAGGCGGGGGTACTACGGCCAAAAACAAAAGAGGAAACGGGGTAAAATCCTTGTCAAACATGGAAAGAGACATCACATACATTCGATACCCAGCATACAGTCTAAATGACCTTACTTAATATTGACCAGCTACAAAAGAACTTGGCCCATACTTGGACGCTCCTCTGGTATCTCTTTTGAACAGAGCAAGGATATCTTCAATAAATTCAACATTTTTCCCCACCTCTTTAACTCATGTTGTGCATGAGAGTTGGATTGACCAGCGTAACAAAGCTGTCACCTTTCGTACCATTTTCTATCCATTGACGCAAGTTCAGTGTTTCCCCAATTTGGGACGCCACACTTACACTGGCTCTTCTCCTCGTCACCTACTCCATCAAGATTATTCCGAAGCTAAAAGCATCGGCATTTGATGTCACCCATTTCATGTTCTTAATTTCTGCAAATGCTTAACCGTTACGGTTTGATATTCTACAGTAAATCACTAGAAACTGCTTGAAATAGACTATTTATTACACGACAAAAGATTACTCGGTGCTAAAAACTGATCGTCCCCTCCAAAGCAGACTAGGTTATCCTCTCTTGCTGAAGATGGTTCTGCTGTACCAAAATCGCTTAGACGAGCTTTAAAATCTTCACCCAGAAAAATGCTTGTGGGCTTCAAATGACAATGGACTATCGGAGTCTTACAGTAATCATGCAGATGAACAAGTGCTTGGGCTTTGGATATTTTGATATCGATGCGCTTGCTCAGGTCAAATGACAAACCGTGCCACTCTACACCCACACCATGCATGAGAGAATCTGAAGATTTTAAAAACAACTCTCTCTATACTGTGCATATTAAAAATAAATCTGCAATTATAAAAACTTTGTTCACAAGGTGAACGAACAGCTAGGCTGGAAAGAAATAAACTTCATTCATTAAAAAAAATTGTCTTGTTCTCCTTATGTTGTGAGTACAAGTATGAGAAAATGGAATAGATTTAAAACTATCAACTAGAGTTTATTAGGCAGTCAAAGAACAGAGAACTGAAGATAACTGAAGAAGTTAATACAGTTTATTAAGAAGAGATGGAGCAGAGAACTGAAGAAGAACACAACATGATTGCAGTTACAAACATGACTGAAATTAACTAAACTTATTAACTGAAGTTATTAACTGAAGATGCTGCAGTTGATCATGCATCCTTCAGAATCCAGATCTCCATTTGGCATGTATTCATATACCAAGGTGTTAAAACAGTGCTCCAAAAACAAAACCCTCCACTTTAATCAGATTCTGACGCCTAATGCCACAACATATTTTAGAAATGGGTTTGGAGAAAGTTGAATTTATTGTTGATTCCCAACTTACGTGAGACATAGGCTGAATGATGTGGATCTGCAGCACATCTCTACTGAAAAATCACAAAACTTCTTTAGAGTTCTCTATCTTAAACACGTTCATAGGAAAAATTGTTTTATCAAGAAATTTCAAGTTCACAGCTTTGTAGAGTATGTTGGTGCTGCTACTTCCAGTAATATTATGCGCACTTAATGAGTCGGTCTCTCTCTTCTGTTCCGGCAGGACATAATCATTTTTATTGATAGAGCGCACAAATAATAACTAATAAATAGGTGACAAAATAGTGAAATGAGAAACACAGCCGCAGAAGCCATAGAAGCAAGCATTGTTGTATGACGTCGGTGTTTATGAGAATGCATTGCAGTAGAGCAGCGCCTCGAAATATTCATGCCACAAATCTTATCTTAACCTCGAATCTCGACCGATTTAAACTTATTAGAATACCAACCCAAGGAACAGGGCCATCAAGCTGATTGCTAGAAAGATTCAGAGATCTCAACTTTGTCAAATTTCCCAGTTGAGATGGCACGCTTCCAGTAAGCATATTGGAAGGAAGATCCAGACTTGTTAACAACTTTAGGTCACCTAACTCTGCAGGGATACATCCTTCCATCCGATTATTTGATAGGTTCATAAATTGCTCCAAGCTCTCCAACTGATAAAGATTGACCGGTATTTGACCTTGCAAAGATTGACACGTATATGTTTGCGGTTCCACGTGCGTAACTAAGCAGGTGAATCTCCTTAGCATCGTGAAAATGGTTGAGGTGCATGTGTGAGCAGTATTCATGCCTCCGGTGTAATAAAAGAGAGTTACATAGTAAGAGGTGACAGGAGTTTAACTAGGAGTAAATTTTGACATGACTATATAAACATAAATTTGATAGCCAATGTTACCATGTCAAAATTGAAAGTTTCATATTAATAAAAAGTCTTGCATGGATAGAATATGGTTTGAACTTGGGTGAAAAGATTTGAATACTCTCATTATGAACTGGACTACAAAAATTCACCTAGGCGCCCTTCCCTCACATGATAGAAGTAGAAATTCACAGAAACATACACTGCACTATCTAAAAAAATCTTACTGAATTAAAAAAAAAACAAGTTTATAATTTTTAATAGTGATAGTTATATATAACATAAATTTTCTCTATGTCATTCAAGGGTAAAGATGTAGCTTGTCATTTGCTTATATTCCTAAAAAGTGAGACTATAGATGATGCATTTCAAGGGGTCAAATAATAAATATGTTAGCTCTAAGGATTTCTATATGTAAGTAAATAACTAAATATTGAATTAAGTGTTTTTGGTGTATGTGATTTTTATTTTATTAATAATATTTATAGTTATTGAATCTTTTGTGATGTTTATAATATATGTCGAAAATTAGTTTTAATATACCATATTTTTCGGTTCCTAAGTATTGTTTATTTTCATTGTTTTATACAATTTTTTTTGGTATATTAGTTCAACACCTATACTATTAATACATATAATCATATAATTCTAATAATCCAAAAGTTACAAAGAAAATTGTCCCATATGTTTCGATGAATGTAACCTATATTTAATCTTTAATATTTAAAGTTATTAGATTTTTGTGACCCTTACAATGTATGGAAAATTAATACAAATTTTCTTATCTGTGGGCAAAGTGACAAATGAGACTTAGCGATGCAACTAGTTAGGTAGTCACAAACTTGCTCATGTCCTCCTTGTCTTCCACAATCTTTTCCTTTCTTGCCATCACTTGTGTCGGTGATTGATTTTTGCATGGGTCATTGGTAAGGATATTACCCTCTCTATCATTCTATTTTAGGTGTTGAGGGCTACCAATGGCGAGGTTGGATGGATTGGTGGGGGAGGAGACAAAATGGGTAGTGTTGTGTGCGAGAGATTTGGGTGGCGGTTCATGAGCCGGTGCAAACACCAAGGATTTTCCCCAGGACCTTCGCCGCCTTAATTTCCATCGTGGATTTTGATGGGGTGGTTTTGGAAAACGTTATTCTCTAGTAAGAGGAACAAAGGATGCTTGTTTAGAGAGCTAGAGAAAAAAGTAATATATGGTTTTAATTTTTTCTTTCATTAGATGTTTTATGGGTTAACAATATTTATGTCTAGGTTTTGGGGCGGTGAATATCTATACACATTTTTCCTTCTAAATATATGAGCAATGTTGTATCTATTCAATTTTGTAAATATAGTTTTGGCATTTTACTTCTACAACAATCATACCATTTTTTGATTGGGTGTGTGTCAAAAGTTAATGTGCCCTACATTCTTAATGTATGTGACATGTATTTTATTTATAATATTTAAGGATACTAATTTTTTTACGATGCTTACAATATGTGTTGAAAATTACTCTCAATATATACCATATTTTAATGCATTCCACTATATTTTCTATTTTCATTACATTTATAGTTTTTCATTGTATAAGTTCAAAACTCATGTTATTAAAACACATAATCATGTAGTTTCTAGCAATCCAAAAAAATTTGATGGCAAGTGTTCCTTGAATTTCGATGAATGTGACCTATATTTTAATATATTTAAATTAATCGATTTTATCGACCCTTACAATATGTGTTGAAAATTATTCTTAATATTTTCTATTCCAAAATATTGTCTATGTTTATTGAGTTTACAATTTATTTTCATTAAACCAATGTTTGTTATTAAAAAAATATATATTAATGTAATTGCATAATCCCATAAAATTACCGAGCAATTAAAACAAGTATTTTCGCATATTTAAAAAAGGTTTATTTGGTAATTGGGAGAGTACATAAAACATAATTCATAGACATATCCATATAAAGATTGAATATGGAAGGCTTGTTATAAGATATTTTTCTAATGGAGTCTTTCATAGAGTCCACACCATTTTCATAGGTCATTACATTAACTAGTATTAGTAAATCGAGGTATAATTATAGTTTTGGTTTTATCATATGTTTGCAAACTAGGTTGGCAAGGTAATCACCGTACCCATACAAAATTTTGCATCTCAACCTAAATTTTTTTCATTCATTGATTGTAGGGGAGGAGATGGGTGAGTCCGGTGAGGTATCCTTATGCAATGTGGGGCTATGTCATCTTCCCTATTCTTTTTCTTGGCCACAACAGATCAAACGACATTTATTCCAACATAGGCGAATTGGAATGAACAACTAGATATTGCATCATATTTTATTCTTCGTTCACTAGTAGTTCTTATAGATTAATGCCGCATGCATCGATATTGAGGCAAAGCGATTACTACTAAGGCTTGTATTATTCACTTGCGAGGTTGTTTTGCTTTCCTTCACTTTATTTTTTAATATTTTGTTGTGGGAATACTTTCGGACTATGGAGAGATATGTGGAGATGCTACATCTTGTTGTGAGGGTTCTTCATGGTTTTAGTCTCATTCTCCCCAAACTACTTAATTATACTATCATTCCCTACAATTGGTGATAGAAAAATAATACCTCATTCATAATTATGGAAATTACGGGGTTAAATTCCAACGTTGAAATGGATATAGAACCAATAACTCTTTTTATTTTTATACTATTTTATTTTTATATATTCTTTTTGATTCAGATATATACCCGAAAAAAGTCATTTTGTAGGCAGTGGTGAAGGAGACCAATGATTCCTTCACATAGTTCCCTCTATGCATGAGCCCATCTCTCCACACTTGACACCAACATGACTAATGGAATGTTTTGTGTTCCAGAGAGAAAGGGCGCCACCACCGTGGGCAACCCGTGGGAAATCTATGTTCTCTAGGTATAACACAATATATTCTTTATTTCTCTCTAATTATCTACTATCATTATTTTTGGCCAAAACATCATTCATGTTAGCAGTAAGTGCACCAAGTTGGGGGAGCAAAAGGGGGTCTTAAGTGGACGCATTTTTCTGAAAAATAAAAAACTTCCAATTTTACATGTTGTTTGAAAACGTTACATTCAAAATTGGAAGATGTTGTATAAACATGAATTGTAGAATTTTGAGTCTAGTTTCTAAGCTACTAAATTTTATTGAAAACAGATGAGTTTAAGTGGGTCAAATAACTAAAACACCAACATGTGTTTTTTTTTCTTAAAAACATTATAGAGTGACTTTCATGCCCCCACCATTTGTAGCACCATTTAGTATTTTGGAAAACCCTTTGGTAGAAAGGTAGCTAGGAGCATCTTGTTTGTGCTAGAATGTTTTTTAGATTTTGTTAGTGAGTATTTTTTTATGATTTTTCTAGTATAGAAATTTTATGTTTTGAAAAATAACGGAGCTCCAACCGTGCCCCCATAACTACCCAAAAAAATAAAAATTAGTTTTTTTAAAATATTTATAGAATTAGTCCTAGTTTGTGATTTAAAAAATTATTCAATTTTGATGAGTCGAAAAAAAGATAGACATGTTTAAACTTCAAAAATAGCTATAAAAAGGCATAGTTAGAAAATAAATAATATGGAAACCTTATATTTATTAGAAAAATTGGAAAATTATATTTATACAAAGAAGAAACTCTACTTTACGTCGTGGTATAATTTTTTTAAATGAATCGATCATTTGATGTTGATTTATCATGGCGGAAGTTGGATTTTTGCATTTTCCTAAAAAAACACATGGTTTGTTGTGTTTGTGTAGGTCCATGCCTTAGGCTTGGGGATCCAAACCAGATCCCAAGCCTTGAGGCATGGGTTAGAAAAGGGAAAAAAACGTAATCCGCATGCATTATAACGTGTACACATTATGCTTTGTTTATATATTGTGGTCCCCCAATGTCCCTTTCATCTCTTTCACGGGATTTATGCATCCATTCTATGTAGTATGTAATTTTCTATCCATTCTTACACATTTTTTTAGTATTTCATTTTGTCCCCTACCCCACTAGTTGATTATTTGTAATCATGGGCGATAAATGTAGTGTCCACTCTCGTCGAAACTATTTTATTTTTATGTTGTTATTGTTAGATTGATACTTAGACATTTGAGTATTATATTTTGATTAGTAGATGATGGACTATGCAAATATTTGGACTATTATTATTATGTGATTTACATTTTTATTATGATGCACTAGATGGAAATGATAGACGGTTGTGTGTGTGTGTGTGTTGATTTATGATATTCTAATTTTTATAATAACATGTTGTAATTTGGATGCATATCATATGTTAGATGTTTTTAGAAGAATTGTGATTTTATGGATGCCAAAATTGAATCAATTGTATGATGCTAGATGATAGAATTGTTAATTTCATATGATGAGCCTTGATTTTTATATGTATATTTGTCTCGATATTGTTAATACGATCGTAAGGCCAAAGATGTATTTAATTTGTGTTGCGGGACATTCTATCACATACATTGAAAGAGGATAAGGGACAAACAACATAAGGATGTCGGGTGTTGAGCAACGTGGCCAAAATTTAAGAACTTATGTAATGTTATATTGTGGTATTTTGCATGCCTAGTTAGGAGGTTTCTCATGGGGGTGAACTCACATGTGTGGCCATGGGGTGAACTATTTTCCTTTTCTTTTAATTTGTGTGTGCTTTATTTTGTGTTATATGTATTTAATTTTTGGAAATTTTTATCACCTTATTAACATTTATAATTGTGTCTTAATTAGCTAGTCCTACTTAATTTATAAAATAAAATAAAGATGTGACAAATAGATAATTATGAGGTTAGGAGGTCCTTGAAATCTTGTGAATGTAAGTGATATTTATGTTGGTTTGTGTGTGATGTGCTCCACCCAACTTCAAAATTCGGATTTTGACTTGGGAGGCCTTTTTGGAGGCTTGTGGGACAAAATAAGCTTGTCTCATGCCTCTTAAATTCACCCAACAACCCTACCTATGGGTTGGGGAGTTAATTTTTGACTTATTTATCCTTTTGGAGTGTAAAAGAGTGAAAATAATTGCACTTTCCTACTTATCTCAATTAATTTTTTTCCTTAGAAGGCATGGTGTGCAAGTTTGAGTGTCTTTTGGGTTGTCATAGTCTTACATGCTCATTTATTGTCTTGGGCATGGTGTTTTGACTTGAGTGTGGGAATGGAGGAATGATGAAGTGGCATCCTACATGGAGCCACCTCATCATCCTCACATTCCATTTCTATTTATTCATGAATTTTAATGGAATTGGGGTTACTTGTTCATTTTCTTCCTTTGGCATTTTTGAAATTAGGAGCTTGTTGGAGTTTCTTTTGGGAATTTTCTTGGCTTGGAGGTGTGAAATACTTGTGGAGTGAATTTTTCTTGGAATCTTGATGGAGAGGTAGGATCTCCATCCTTGTATTTTTATTATTTAGGTTTGTAAATGTGAAAATGGTGCTTGTTTAATATAGTATGAGTTTTGTGAATGTGATTTTGTGTGGTTGGGTAGTATGCCTTAAGTTGGGTGTGGGAGATGGACTTATGGGACCATTAGGGAGGGAAAAGGGAGTTTTGAGGCATACATTTGGTGGGATTTTCACCTATGGGGAGTGAAAAGGAAATCATGGTCATATTGTTGCATACTTGCAAGGGAGAGATAAGGATATTTTGTGTTTTTTATTTGTGCACTTGAAGGCTTAGGGTGAAACTCCCACTTCACTTGGGAGGAAAAAGGAGGTGGTTTCCCATAGTCCTTGCTCCATTTGGTTTGGTATCAAACCTATGTATTGTTTGAGAAGTTATAAAACTTGTTGAGTATGTCATTTTAGTTGTGTTGAATATTTTGAAATGTATGTTGTTTGTGGAAGCCATGTTTGTTGAAAAGTTGTCAAATGTTGCTCAAGATCCCTCATGGTTCTTTGGTTGGGGCTCGGGGGCCATTAAGGGGATGGCTTCTCCTCTTAATGGATTAAAGGTTGGGTAGAGAGCGTTGCCTATTCCCCCTTCCTTTGTATTGTGATCCTTGTTGTGAAAGATTGAAGTTACGTTTAGAAGGAGGTATGCAAATGAAGACTTGTATTTTGGCCTTGTTGATATCCCTTATGTTGTAAATTGTTCATTTTATCATTCCCATTTTTAGTGGATGATTGTAAATTTGTAAGCTTAAACGAAAGTTGTATTTGTACTTAGAAATCTCTATAATTTGTAGACTCTTCTAAGAATTCTTGAATGAGAAAATTACATTTTGAAATATGTTAGTTTTGTGAAAGGAAAATTATAAAAAAATCATTTCTTTGATGAAGTTGAAATTTTGAAATGAGTTGAAATGGGAATGCACCTCTCTCTTTAACTTAAGTTGTTTCATTTCTCCAAAAGGTTGCATGTTTTATTTTATAAGAAATGAGCACCTTATTAGAATGCACTTACTTATGAAATGGTTGTCATTTAATTTTGAAGAAAGAAAAGGACTAGTTACTCTTATATTATCAAACGAAAGGTATATGGAAGAATTTAAACCATAGATGAATTTCTAGTCATGTTGAAGGACAATTTCCCCTTACAAATTTTATTAGATTAAATAAGAAAGTTTTACCAAATTTTCCTCAAAGTTAACTTTTATCTAAATTGGTAGAAGCTCTAGAATTCTTGTCTTGCAAATTACCTTGTCTTATAAATCAAGTTGTTCCTTTAAACTAAGTGAAACAAAAAAAAAAAAGAGATCTAGTTGCATAAAAGATTATAGTATACTTCATTCTATAGAATTATTACAAATTTTATGTGTATATTGAATATAGTATAATTTGGTAGTTATTGGTAATAGGAATAATAAGTAACATTTTATAATGTTATTAATATTGAGAAAAATCTAAATGGGCATGAGTATTTTAATACTATCAATAATACTAACCAATGTTTGGTACGTAGCCATGGTTCTATGGCTTACATTGTAAAGGTGGGGGAGGGTCAGACCCCACCCCCAACCCTATTAATATATGGGATGGGGTGGGGTCATCAACCCTACCCCCAAACATTTACACTTGTTAATAAAGTCGTGAGTGGGGAGCCGAGCCCCCACCAAACAATTTGACCCTGTCTCAATTCTTTTCCCTTGACCGAACAATACAAATTGCGATCTGTATTTTTGGAGGTCGTGGCTGGGTTATTAAGCAAACAATATATATATATATATATATATATATACATATATATATATATACATACATATATATATATATATATATATATATATACATATATATATATATATATATATATATATATATATATATATATATATATATATATATATATATGTATGTATGTATGTATGTATACACACACACACATATATACATACATACTTATATACTCTACGATGAGTGTATCCTCTACAAAAAGGGAAGAAAACCATATTTATAAAAGGGGCAAATGTTGATTTTCCCAAATAGGGTAAATACAATATAAATTATTCTACAATAATGAATAGTTTAGATCAAATAAGAATTTACAATCAACCCCTAGGAGAGGGTAAAATAGAAATGGAAAACAAAATATAAAATAAAATTGGGGTTGGGTGTATCCAGCCCAAGTTGCATTTCCTCTTCCATGGATTCCTTCCCTTCTCCTTTCGTAAAACCTACAAAATAGAAATGAGAAAATAAGTCAAATGAAAGGTTAAAATATTCCTAAGGGCGGATTATGTTTTTTTAATCCTAGATCTAAGGGACCAAATTCATTCCATCCAATGGTCAAGATTCTTCCCTACAAAATTTAGGGAGATTAGGTGAAATCATCATTTAAATGCATGGGTCAAGTTTGAATGGGGCCACTTAAGTGGTGTAGAAGTTAACTTTAATTTGTATTCCATTATGATTTATTTAGTAACTTTTAAAAATAAAGAGGCCATGACCTTGTGATAATTAAAGTAAATTCATTCCCTTAGTAATTAGATAACATTTATAATTGAGGATTAAATTTAATAATATTTGTTTAAATGGAAGGGAAAATTAAACTTAGCCCTAGAATAATAAATTATTAAATGACTTTTGAACCACATTATTAAATTAAATGAGGATTATAGAAATGGAGACTTTTAAACCAAACTGGAAATAGAATAATATAATTTAATTATTAATTAAAATGATAGTTGGTCAACTAAGAATTAAGCTAAACATTACAACAGATTTATCAAAAAATTATTCCATAATTTTTGTAAATTAACCTTAGTTTTATCTTAGGTTTCGTGCGGGAATTTTGTGGGCATTACAATAAAATTCGAGCTAAGAACAAGAGGAAATTCAAGAACAAGACACTGGGGTAATTGGAAGAGATGAGAATAAAGAAATTGAAGAGAATGTGAAAACTTCGTGCAGGCAAGGTACATCTGTTATATCAAATGTAGCTAATGTTTTAGAAAATGAGGATGAAATACATAATGAAAATGTAGAGAATAATGATTTTGTAATGAATAATGATATTGAATTGAATGATAATGTTGGTATGGATGAAGAAATTAATATGAATCCAATTGTTGAACCTTTACCCGAGAATCCAAATGTTAACCCCGAAATTTGTATGGAAACACTTAATGAATAAAGTAACCTTGTTAACGAATATTCACCTCTAAGAACACCTCCTTCTATTTTACGAAGAAAACCAATTCACTTAATTGAAATTGATGAAAACATTATTAAACCAATGCCTAACAAAATGTCCGAAAGAAATGCAAGAATAAAATCTAGTGGAATTTGGGATGATTACTTTGAGAATTTAAATGACACAAAGATGTAAATTATTTGTTACATTGATGAAATTGATTAATATGGGACCTATAATGAAGACCACTGGGGTTAAGAACATCTAATGTTGTTGATCAAAATGCATCAATTGTTGAAAATATACATAAAACATATCACACTTTAGGTGGCAAAAGATGCACCAAAGATAGTAATGTTACACGGCGTGCACTTACTAATTGTACGGTAAGTGATAAAAATTTTAATAAACGCTTAATTAGAAAATAAGCGTGCTTTGAACCTAAACAGAAAAACACGAATGAAAGCAATAAAGAGATGTAAACGTCTTGAGTCGATCACCAATAACACCGACTATTGGGATCTCTCAGCAGACTTCCACATAAAGACAAGAATACATTTGATATTCTAAAATAATTAATTGTAAAATTTTGGAATGAGAACACAAGGGTGTCACTAAATAGAGCAGATGATAAAACATTTCTTAGATATGACTCAACCACAGTTTTCTCTAAGTTTAAGAAAGAAAATCCCCAAATTAACATTAGCCAAAGACTCTTTGAAATGACAAAACATTTTTATGTGAAAATCAATTACTCCGTACCACATGTTGTTGCGGGAATCATGTTGAATTTTCAATGCATTACGATATTTTTTGTCAAATACATTTTGTTTTTCATAGTGAAATCATGTTGCAGGAGTGTAGGTTAAATGTCCCACAAAAATATTCAAGGAATTTATTCCAACAATATTGTGATATAAATCAAGTAAACAATTATTTTATAACAAAACATGTTTGGATGGAACATGCAATGTATGTTGTGGATTGCCAAATCGAAGATTTTTATCCATGAGGAGAGTCTGATTCAATAGGAAAATAATTGGTTGGTTTCAGCAAATATAAATCGATGAAATATCAATTAAAAGATGGAAATGAATCTAAGAGGTGTGAGCTTGTTACAAAAAAATTACCTATGTCAGAATATATGGTCAAATTCAGAGAGGAAATTGTTTTTGAGTATGCAAGGCACACACATAGAGCTCGATGGTTGGATGAACAATTCAAGTTAAGCAAGGACACATTCCCACTTGGTACTATTATTTCAGTAGTTAACTTCACGAGAGAATTACACATTACTGACCACAAATGGAGGTTCAGTCTCAATATTATAACTCAGTGCAAGTTGTTATTTTTGTGCATATAACATTCTTGCACTCTCCGAAAATCACTAAGAAAGATCAAAATTCAATAAGAGAGTATCATTTCTACATAAGTTATGATATAAAACATTCTACAGAATATATACAAGGGTGTTTCGGTGTTTTATGTGAACTTGAATGAGAGGGAGATTAGTTTCAATCAACATTACATTTGGTTAGACAAGCGCACATCATAATTCAAGAATGCACAAATATTTTATTGGCTAAGTAGGATGGAGAAAGAAAAAAATTTACAACATATATATGGAGTTTTACCGAGGTAGGGCATAGAAAAGGAGAGCATGATGGTGTAGGAGCATGTGTAAAAAGAGCACTTGCGAGAGAAGAGTTAAAGTTTAAGGATGGTGCTAAATTTACAGATGTAAAAAACATTGTTGATTAGTGAGTCAACAACATGGGCCATGAATCTCAAGAGAGATCAATAGTACATAAATATTTTTGGTTGATAGAGGAAAAACATCGACAAAATTTGAATATTATATGATAGCTATAAGATCAAGTGATATACAATCATTTCATAGTTCGAGATGCAAATGCTTGGACTATTTATACTAGTGCATGGAAATTTTTGTATATCATGCATTGATTTTGCGTGGACTGAATGTGAGTTACAATAGTGGGTGGATGAATGGACTTATAGACCTCTAATTCCACTCGACACACATCAAGTTTCACGAGCATTACAACTTGTAGTGTCTTCAGATAAAATGACAACATCACCGACTTTGACTAAGTCTCTTATTTAGTGCAACAAGGTACATACAAATATGTACATGCCATGTTTTAGATTTATAAATTATTAAATGGTCAACTCTTAATGTATTTTAAATTTTACTTGAGTTTTACTTTGTGATGTAGGGCATGTTTTTGAAGTTATTGCAATGGAATTTAACGAAGAAGGAACAAACTACTTCTTGTCTTTTTTTCTAGAAGGGAAAAGAATTGACTTCCACAGTCATTGAGGGTGAAGACCTTGAGTATCCCACTGGGTCAGTGGTAGTCACTAGAACTTTTCTTCGATGATATCCTATCAAAAAATCAAAGACTTGGTTGTTTGAAGAATATGAAGTACATTGAAAGATACTTCAATATTCACATTTAGTTCTTACAACAAATATTAAATTGATCACATATCGAGGTAGGCCATTAAACAAGAATCTATGCAAGGTTTTGAATCAGATAATGAATAAATTCTTTCTACTATCAAGAGTAGAGTTGATCCTTGCGGTTCATTGGATTGAATTTGCAAAGGTATGTTCTTCTTGAATTTAATTTGAATATTTACTTTAATGATTTTTTTGAATTCTTTATTATTTAAAATTCTATTTAATTGATTACTAACATGTTTATGTAGGTTAGTGGTGCCAAAAATATTCTACCTTCATGAGGTTGGCACTATCATTAGAGAATTTATTATTCTTGAAGCCTAGTGAAGCTAAGAGAAATAAAATATTAGAAAGGAAAAACAAACAGAAATTCTCATTTCACCACCTATATTGTAAAAATATCTTATTAAAATTCTCATTTCACTACCAATATTGTTTGAACCACCTATATTATTCACTTGATTTGCAATGGAAAACCTTACACTAACTCAGACTAGACTATTTCGCATGTTTACAAAGTATAGGAGAATTAGAGCACCGAAAGGAGATGGAAAAAACTGACATATAATTTTGTATAGGTTCCGTAGGTGGAGTTTTAGGATCGACGAGACATCTCTAGGTGCCTTTGAGTCTGAGTATTCACACGTCGAATATATAGCGTGTTTTGGTCTTAGAGCTCTTAAGGGACTATGCCCAAACAAGGTAGCCGGAAGATCGGGAGCATAGGAAACCAAAACGAGGCCTCCACTAGCATTAACCGAGGCCATCGGGACATCTTGGTGCGAGCACGGTTCAATCCTATGAGCTACTGTTTGCAAAATATAGTGTCTAACAACCTTACACTGACTCAGACTACACTATTTCATGCGTTTGTAAAAATAGCACGTAAAGAGAACCTAAAAGAGATGGAAAAACATCATACGATTTTGTAGAGGTTACCTAGGTTGAGGTGGAGGATCTGATGGGACATTTCTAGGTGCCATGGAGTCCGAGTAATCACCCATCGAAGATATAATGTTTTTAGTCTCGGGGTTGTTAAGTGATTACGCTTGGATGAGGTATCCGGAAGCACTAGAGCATAGGGAACTGAAACGAGGCCTCCACTAGCATTCACTATTCCATCTAGAAGTGTTGGAGCGCAGACAGTTTGGTACCACGAGCTACTATTTGCAAAATATAGCGTTTGTGACCTTCTACACCGACTTAGACTACACTATTTTGTGCATTTGCAAACAACATGACAATGAGAGAATAGAAAGGAGATGGAAAAAACTAGCATAGGATTTCGTAGAGTCTCCTAGGTGGAGTTTTATGATCTAAAGGAACATCTCTAAGTGACACGGAGTTCGAGTAATCACCCGTCGAAGATATAACATGTTTTGGTCTCATGGCTCTTAAAGGAATACGACCAGGACAAGGTAGCACGGAAGCATAGGGAGCATAGGGAACTGAAACTAGGTCTCCAATGACATTCACCAGGCCATTTAGATGAGTTGGAGTAGACGGTTTGGTCCCACAAGCTACCATTTGCAAAATATAGCATCTGGCAACCTTACACTAACTTAAACTACATTATTTTACGCATTTGCAAACAATAGGACAACAAGAACACCAAAAGGATATGGAAAAAATTGTGATAGGATTTCATAGAGGTTTCCTAGGGGAGGTTTAGGATCTCACGGGACATCTCTAGGTACCACGAAATTCGAGTAATCACCCATCAAAATATAGAGTGTTTTGGTCTCAGGGCTCTAAAGGGATTACACCCATACGAGGTAGTCCAGAAGCACGGGAACATTAGGGAACCAAAAAGAGGCCTCCACTAGTATTCACCAAGCCATCTAGACATTTTGGAGTAGATGGTTTGGTCCCACGAGCTATCATTTTCAAAATAAAGCATATGGCAACCTTACACTGACTTAAACTACACTATTCTATTTGTTTGCAAACAATAGGACAACGAGAGAACCGAAAGGAAATAGAGAAAACTACGAGGTTTTTTTCTATAGGCTCTATAGCTGGAGGTTTATAATCTAACGGAAATCTCTAGGTGCCACGGAGTTCAAGTAATCACTTGTCGAAGATATAACTTGTTTTGGTCTCAGGGCTCTTAAGGGACTATGTCTGGATGAGGTAGCTTGGAATCACTAGGACCGTAAGGAACTTAAAAAATGCCTCCACTAGTGCTCACTAGGCCATCCAAACATGTTGGCATACACGGTTCGGTCCCACGAGCTACCGTTTGAAAAATATAGCGTCTGACAGCCTTATATTGACTTAAACTATACTATTTCACGTGTTTGCAAACAATAGGATAGAGAGAGAGAACTGAAAGAAGATGGATAAAACCATGAGAGGATTTCATAGAGGCTCCCTAGGTGGAGGTGTAGAATCTGAGTGGAAATCTCTAGGTGCCACAGACTTCGAGTAATCACCTGTCAAATATATAGCATGTTTTGGTCTTAGGGCTTTTAAGGGACTACGCCTGGACGAGATAGCCTGGAAGCACCTGGATCTTTGGCATTTGAAACAAAACCTCCCCTAGCATTAACCTGGCCACTTTGATTTTTGGCGTAGTCGGTTCAGTTCCAAGTGATTCGGTTTGCAAAATATTGTATTGGACAACCTTATACTATTCTAGCATGCACTATTATAGCATGCAAATGAGATGGGATAGAAAAATGTAGACCTAATATTTTCTATAAACTCCGGGATATGATATAGAAAGGTGTCATGATACCTCATGCATAATTTTAGGTCAACTTTAGGTCATTTGTTCAAGTTATATCAGTTTTTGTAAATATACTTTTTTCAAGGTTGTCCAACAAAAAAATGTTATATCTTCAAAAGGTGATTTCTCAGACTCTATGGCACATAGATATGTCTCATTAGATCCAACACCTCCATGTCAGGACCCTTTATGAAACCCTCTCATGCTTTTCTCCATTTCCATTTGGTTTTCTTGTTGTCCGATTGTTTGTAAATGATGCGCAAAATACCGCAATTTGAGTCGAGTATATAAGGTCATCGACGCAATACTTTATAAACGGAATCTCTTGGCACCAAATCAAATATGAAAACATGTCGAGTGGCTAGCTAAATGCTATAGGAGGTATCATTTCTAAGGCATAACCTCCGGTGCTTTAGGCTACCTCATTTGGGTGTGGTCCCTTAAGAGCCTTGAGACAAAACCACGTTATATCTTTGACAGTCATCTCTTAGACTCCATGGAACCTAGAGATGTATCCTCATATCTAAAACCTCAATTTTGGGACCCTATATGAAAGCCTCTCGTATTTTCTCCATCTCCATTAATTTCTCTCGTTGCCCTATTATTTGCAAACGTGTGAAAAGCTGCAATTTGAGTCGGTGTAAGCTGCCAAAATGCAATACTTTAAAAACGAAAGCTCTTGGCATCGAACCAACTACGCCAAAAATTGGGGTGGATAGGTAAATGCTAGGGGAGGCATAATTTTGAGGCCAAAGGTCTAGGTGCTTCCGAGCTACCTCGTCTTGGTGTAATCCATAAGATCCCCGAGACCAAAACATACTATATCGAGACTCCGTGGCACCTAGAGATGTCTCATTAGATCCGAAGCCTCCATGTTGAGACCCTCATGAATGCCTCTTATGGTTTTTATCCATCTCCATTCGGTTCTCTCGATGTCCAATTGTTTTTAAACACGTGAAATATTGTAGCTTGAGTCAATATAAGGTCATCAGACACAATACTTTGCAAATGAAAGCTCTTGGCACCAAATCGACTACAAAAACATGTCAAGATAACTATTTAAATGTAAGGGGGTGTTATTTCAAAGGCCAAATCTTCATGTGCTTTTGGACTACCTCGTCAGGGCGTAGTCCCTTAAGAGTGCTTGAGACCAAAACATGATATATTTTCGACAGGTGATTTCTCAGACTCCATGGCACCTAGAGATGTCTCATCAGATCTAAAACCTCCAATTTGGGAATGTCTACGAAATAATCTCAATGTTTTCTCCATCTCCATTTGGTTCTCTTGATGTCCTATTGTTTGTAAACACGTGAAATATTGTAGTTTGAGTCGATGTAGTAAGAAGATCAAACGCAATATTTTATAAACCAAAATCTTGGCGTTGAATCGAGTATATCAACACATCATGGTGGCCATAAAAATTCTAGGGGAGGTGTTTTTTAAAAGTCCAAGATCTAGGTGCTTACAGGTTACCTCATCAAGGAGTAGTCCCTTAAGAGCCTTCAGACCAAAGCAAAGCTATGTCTTCGATAGGTGAATTCTTAGACTCAGTTGTACCTAGATATGTCTCGTTAAATCCAAAACCTCCATGTCAGGACCCTCTACAAAATCCTCTCATAGTTTTCTCCATGTCCATTTGGATCTTTCATTATCCTATTGTTTGTAAGGGCGTGAAATATTATATTTTGAGTCAGTGTAATGTTGTCAGATGCAATACTTTGCAACCAAAATCTCTTGGCACTGAGCCGAATACGCCAACACATCGGGGTGGCCGGGTAAACACTAGGGGAGTTATCGTTTTAGAGGCCAAAGCTCCGGGGATTTCGGGCTACCTCGTCTGGGTGTAGTCCCTTAAGAGCCCTAAGACCAACACACGTTATATCTTCAACATGTCATTTCTCAAACTCCGTTGCACCTAAAGAGGTCTCATTAGATCCAAAATCTTATTTTGGGACCATCTATGAAATCCTCTTGTGGTTTTCTCAATCTCCATTTGGTTCTCTCACTTTCATATTGTTTGCAAACATGCAAAATGTTGCGATTTGAGTTGGTGTAAATTTGTCGGATGCAATACTTTGCAAACAAAATATCTTGGCACCAAATCTACTGTGCCAACATGTTGGGGTGGCTAGGTAAACACAATGGGAGGTTTTGTTTCATAGTCAAATCTTCCAGTGCTTAGGGATACCTTGTTCGGGCATAGTCCCTAAAGAGCCTTGAGACCAAAACATGATATGTCTTTGACAGGTGATTTCTCAGAATCCATGGTACCTAGATATGTCTTTCCAGATCCGACACCTCCATGTTGGGATTATCTACGAAATCCTTCACAATTTTCTCCATCTCCAATTTGTTCTCTCGTTGTCCTATTTTTTGTAAACGTGTAAAATACTACGGCTTAAGTCGGTGTAAGGCTGCCAAAAGCAATACTTTGCAAACGAAAGCTCTTGGTTCCAAAATTACTACACCAACATGTTGGAGTGGCTAGGTAAACACTAAGGGAGATGTTTTTTGGAGGCCAAAGCTCGAGGTGCTTCCGAGCTACCTCATCCGGGAGTTCTTGCTCAATGACTAGATTGGCTTAAGGATGAATTTTGACAGGATGTGCTAAGAACACACGTGAGTTATTAATTACCTACTAAATATTTCTTGTTTAGTTCTAAATGGGAGTCAACTTCCTATGGCTTAGTGGCCTTCCATTCATTGATAATTTATGCTATGATAAACCCATGGATGCTTTCAAAAGTGCCTTAAAAAAGATAGAAGTATTCATCAATCCTAGTGAAAGGTGTGATGTGATTTCTAAATAACTTGAAATGCCTACAAATTTAGAGGTAATAACACGAATTGGATAGGATTATACAATCAAGAATCATTGAGTTTCGAATTAGAATGTCATTGTATCTGGATACATTCACGAGAATAGGAGTAATGCATCCAGAGAGACATTCTCAAAATATCAACAGATGAAAGGCATCAAATTGTGATGACTCTCTTTAAACTATTGAAGCTTTTAAGAATTTGCCAGCATCCTTAGATCCTTCTATCCATGCTTGTGCAAAAACATTGTCTTAGTGATGGTCATAATGATTTTGTGCTCGTGTGTTTTAACGGGGAGAAGACTAAGAAGCATTGAATAATGTAGTAGGTGCATGATATGATAGGAACCAAGTACAAAGAGACCATGAACAAGATGAAGTGCATGTAAGTTAAATATACATATACACATTGATAATTTGAATGAATAATTACTCAAATTAGGTAACTCTTTATATACATACATTATATAAATATTGATTTCCAAAGTTTGATGCATATTATACATTGAAAATGCTAGTACATGTAAATCACCATTAAATGAAAAAATAATTCATAATGTCTTAAATATTGTCAAGTGCGCATCATATTAGTTTAATAAAAAATATATCTGAAATGTAAGGTCTCATACAAAAATATTGAGTTCCAAATAGTATTTTAATGTGCATAATAAATATAAAAATCCCAAAATAGGTCATATACCATCAAGTTCAAATGCCATATAGGTGTACATACAATTTCATGCAAATATGCATAAAAAAATGTCATGTAAGACATATATATTTCCTAATCATCAAAATCTATCCCTCTCTCGGGATTTCTTCAAAGAAGGCCCTCCCTTAGATGAAGATGGAGATCTATGAGATGACTTAGGATCATCTCGAGCCCATATTACGAGTCCTCTTTGAATACTCACCTGTAGTTGAACTTTGTGAATGTAAACAATGTTTTTTTGTCAAAAATTAATTTATATATGTTTTCAACATGTATTTAAGACCATGCCAATGAAAATGTTTACATAAATACACAAACTTACTACAAGCTTTCGATCATGCAGAATCTACATCTCACACTCAGATGAGTCATTGGGAGCTCCTGGAGTATGAATGGGGGTACGAAGATGATGAGATGGAGGAGTCTGTGCCCTCGAAGTCAAAATGGAGGGGGTTGAAGTTCCCTACATACACATAAGATCACAAAATATAACATCAAAATTAGCCAAAATAGAACTAAGTACATGTATGTGTAATGACAATATTTTAACTAAATTTATTAGTATAAAACTATTGTTTTTACCCCGCCACGCATGTGAATCAAATGAACAGGGTTGTTACTGTCGTAGGTAACTTATGTGTATACACAATGAAGGACATTATTAACATAATTTAATAATTCTAAAATAAAGGACATTAGTAACATGCAATTTAACATAATATGAATTACACAAACAATTTAATGAAAATTACATGTTGTTTGAATACCTCGGTGGGTTGTTGCAGATGAAATCATAGCGGCAACACCTTTCTCTACTTGTCACAGAGATAGTGGTGTGTCTAGTGAAGTTATCATTTTTATCAAATATGTATCACGTGAGTTAGATGAACATACAAGAACATACATATATTTGACTTCAAAATATATATATATATATATATATATATATATATATATATATATATATATATATATATATATATATATATATATGCATGTATGCGAAAATTTTACACAATTAACATTATAAATTATCTTTGTGAATGTATGTGTACACATGGTGCTTGCCACTGTAGTATAGATGAAGATGCCCCTTCCGCTCACCGTAATATCAATGCATACATGTAAAAATACAATTATTTCAAAACTTTAACATCTATAAGTAAATCCTTGCTCTTGGAGGTCCAGGTTATTCCCTCAATCCACTGGTGTGACTGCCCTTTCCCCCATCTGGGATGATGAAGTGAAAGCTCACTGCATTACTGTCCCAGCATCAGTGATTGAGAAGGCCAAGACCAGAGTTTCCTTTTGCGCTCATTGGAGCTTTTGCAGGATACCGACCAAATATCGATGCTGTCCGCAAATGGTGCGGGCGGAAATGGTGTTGTTGGGTAGATATCATCGCTCTTCCCAACAGCGCCCTTCTCTTCAATTTTCGAAGGAAGAAGAGATGGTTAAGGTCCTCAACGTTGCCCCTTGGATGTTTGGAAGAGCTACCCTGCATCTGAAGCGATGGAAGCCAGGGGTTTCTCTTCAAATCAAAGAGTTGCCCATTTGGATATCTCTGCCGGCTCTTCCAGTGGAATTTTGGGAGGACGAAGTCCTACTTGGCATAGCCGCTTCAATGGGAGAGTTAATCTCCTTGGAACCTGCAACAAAATCCAGAAGCAGGCTTGTAAGAGCACGACTATGTGTTAGCATGGAGGTGGGGGCTGTTCTCCCAAAGAATATCATACTTTCTTCCCCCACTGGCCGTTTTGTGCAGAGCATCATTCCTGAAGACCACGGTTTGGTCTGTCCCAAATGCTGGAAGGTCAGCTTCCAAGCCAAACTGTGCATGTGTTCAGAGGGGGCAGTGGATGGAATGGGCAGGAGAAACAACAACGAGGAGGTGCGGGTCTGCAGTGAAGAGATCTCTTGCCCAATGCACGACTGCAACAATGGCGACCCCTCTGCCCACGTTGGACATGCTGAAACTGAAACTAGCCCATCCGAGATGTGCCCAACCGATGCGTTGCGTGGAGCTCCTTCTGTCCACGTTGAACAGGTTGTAACACTGGGAAGGCACGGAAAAATCCAAAAAAGCAGCTCACGAGTCAAACGATGTTGATAGTGAATCCTCTGAATGGGAAACTGGGTCAGAGGCTGATGAAAGGGCGGCAGATTTGGTGACTGAAATGATGGAAGTGAACCGACAAGGTATATCTAAGAAAGATCCTAAACAAAGACTCTTAAATGCTCATTTGAACAGTGGCGGGAGGATGAAGGACAGTTCAGATGATAAGATTACATTGTTGACTTTGGAGGCGAGGGATCCAAATTTTGATTCACCCAAGTTAAAAGGCAATTTAGAAGTGGTTCTTGATGTGGAAGACGAAAACAATGCGGAGTGGAGCACTGTTAGTCGAAAATCATTTCGGGGTTTCCGTGGGAGGGGGCGCGCCGAGTGCACTTAGGTTGGATGCAACTGTTCTCATCGGCGTTGTTTTCTTTTTGTTGTTTACTCGCTGGGTTTTGCGGGTTTTTGTGCTGATTTTGGTAGGATTTCTTCCTGCTTGCGTCCTTGTTGATTTTGATCTTTTGTTCTTTTGCTCGCTTGGGCACATCCGGCTTCTGAGCCTTCTCTGTACAAGGGTATAGTCCCTTTCATAAAAACTATTTGCCATTAATAAAAAAACATCTATAAGTAAATCAAGTACTCCAATCTTTTTGTAACACACATAATAAAACATAAAAAATTCCTATGAAGGTGATGCCGATGACTATAATCCAAATGCCTCACTCAAAAAGGCATCTGACATAGTGACATTATCATGTGCACCCCCAACGCTAACTCCACTAAAATTAGTACGCATGAAAGTATCATCCTCCTCAGGCCCCAAACATATGCTACCACATGACGAGCAAAGATGTGGCCTCATGCTAGTAATCCCTGAGGGAATAATTTGTGTACCTCCATGAGCATTTGACCTAGAAATCTCCATCGTATGTTAAACAAGGGTCACAAATAGCCCCTAAAGCATGTGGAGTGTATAAATATCTATTGTCTGCTTCACTGCTAGAGGGACAGTCTCAAGGTGAGGGGGATTCTGTTTGAGGACTCTACCCGGCTGAATACGTGCATATTGTGCTCCTAGTCGATTTTGTGTAGATCCTTTTCCTAGACCCTGGAAATATCATAAATCAAAATAATTTTGGATCTCATTGAGGATAAACTCGTGATAGAGTTTACTTAGAAATTATAGTGGCACCTTGTTGTTATTGCAAGGTGGAAAATCAAACACCATCCACCATCGGTCCTAAAAATTAGTTTTAATGAAAGTATTATTACACAAATGGATGGGAAACCATTTGTATGACAAAAAAACATGCAAATTAGTGTGGGGTCCGTGAATAAAGTGCATATGAGGTCTTTTGTAATTTACTTTTTCTTTACATCCACATATGACAATTTGTTGGAATAATAAACCCTACAACCCTCTCTATAATATGTCTAACAATCATTTTGCCCCATTTTCGTATCAACTTAAGCAACTAATGCCTCCAATGTGTTTGCAAGAGAGATGCGGTGGGGGTTTGTAGATTGTCAATCCCTCATTCTTTTGATTAAATCCTCAATTTTAATTTTGTTTTCAGCTATGTGGGTTGCTAAATCTTCTTGAATTCCCTGGGGATGTCAAGTAACTGTGGGAGGGTTGGGAGGGATGATAAGAATAACAGGATTTGGTTGTGGTTGATTCCCTCAACCTCGAACTGTAACAATAAAAAAATGTATTCAATTCAAATTATACTCTATAATTATCAAATTTCAATGCAATTTTGAGAAAAGAATTGTGCCTACCTCTTCTCCATGGCGCCATCGTCAATTCATATCTTCCTAGTGATTCGAGACGATCGTTTGAGCTTGAGATCCATCTGAATGACAAAACACGAGGGCACAGTTAAGCTCTCGATATTTGTGTTTGAGGTAGATAGAATGATAGAGGCTCGGGCTTCTTTTTTATTTATAGAAAACATAACATGTATGCGTTATGGCTTCGGTAAATTGCAAACCTAGAAAATTAAAACATGACCGCCTTATAATAGAATACGTAAGTGTTTTTCTTTTTCAAATTTTTGTCCACGTTTTGGCCCCCCAACTTGGTGCACTTACCCTTAGTGAATTTCTTATGACCCTTACAATATGTTTCAAAATTTATTCTTATTATACGATGTTTCTGTTCAAGTATTTTTATTTTCATTATGTTTACATTTTTGCGTTAATTCAATGTTCAATATTAAATTATATAATTATATAATCCCAATCAATTACAATGCCACTAAAAATTGAAATTTACAATGGTGGCTATTAAGAAAATAATAACACTCTACAATGATTTGTATCAATTATTAATACCTAAGTTTGTAGTGGAGTAGTTAAGATTTAATTATAATATAAATATTGGTGTGCACATAAGGCCAACAATGGACAACTAGAACATAATTAAACCAAAAGGGAAATACATTAATGAGGTTCTTTAGAGTCCATTATAGTATCAAAAAAATTGATGAAGGATTTGAGTTGGTCGGAGCTTTTAATTGGGGTGTTTGTCTCCCTTGACTTCGGATGTAATAACCCCTTTGAATTTAATTTTTGTATTATCACTTTTCGATGCATGAGAGGCTTCATTGGGAATATATTCGAAGGTGAAAAGATGACTCACTTTCTCCCTAACTATGTTGTGTTCTCACGTACCTAAGAACTCAACTAGACATTTTTATTATCAAAATTTTGGGTGAAGAATACCTACCCAAGAATTTCTGTTGTAGCATTTGATCTCCCACACCAAAATGATAGGTTCATAGAGATTCAAGGATTTCATAAAAATGGTTAAAAGTTATATCATGTTCCATGTTGAAATATCATTGGTATCATAAATAGTCATGTGGTAATAATACATCTATGTTTTCATTTACAATCGAAAGGAAGAGTGGAATTATATAGGATATGGACCGTCGATGTCAATGCCAACAATTTTTTATACGTCCCTCTTGCAATCCACACCCCTTTCCTCTTCTTAATTTATAGAAATGAAACATAGTCCATATGTGACTTTCCAAAGGACATAACAACACCATAGATCTGTAGAGGAGGCACTTGAGTTGTTGGGGGCTTTCAAATGGTCATGTCATCTCCCTTTTCTTTGCCGATTGTATCCCCTCAAGCCTCTCGGTTGCATGTGATAGGATTCATTTAAAATATAGTCCAAATTAAAAAGTTTGAAGCCTTTCACCATTGAATTTGTCACCTTATATTATCAAATACCTAGAAAAGTTGTCACTTCATTATTTGCAAATCCACATAATCATGATAAACAAAAGCAATGGTTATCATGCCAATCTTTCTTTTAAATCCTCTTATTCTTTTGTTTCACATGGAAAACCATCCATCATTGGAGTTTTAACTTCCCAAGAAAATAGTTGGCTAGGAGGAAGGTGAACAAAGCCGTACGAGTTCCACCTAGTAAACAAGAAACTTATCAAAATATTGTCATTTTGCATGTTCAAACGCTAGTGATAATAGTCCTAATCTATCAACAAGATAGATCAACTTAGAAATTTAAAGTATTACATGACAAGGGCTTACTTTTATAACTATTTCAAAAAATATGTTGCCTAAAATATTTCGCCACCCATCTATTTTCTCCTTCCCACATATGACTTATGGTCCATATGTGACTTTCCAAAACATAAACAAAATAATTACTTTACCACATTTCTGTTCTCTAGTATGTTCTATTTTATACATGTTTACTTTTTTTTTGTGTTAATTCAATGTTTGTTATTAAACATTATAATAATATAATTACAATAATCACAATCAATTACAATGCCACTAAAACAAGGATTTTTTTATGGCGCTTATTAAGAAAAATATAATACTCAACAATGAGTTGTATCAATTATTAATAACTAAGTTTGTAATGGAGTAGCTAAGATTTAATTGTAATCTAAATATTAATCATGCAGATAAAGCAGAAAATGGACAACTAGTACATAATTCAACCAAAATGAAAATGCTAAAAGGGAATTTTACATGAATGAGGTTACAAGAGTCCATTATAGAATCATAAAATTTGATGGAAAAAAGGATTTGAGTTGGTGGGAGCTTTTAATTTGGGTGGTTGTCTCCTTGACTTAACATGTAATAACTCCCTTTGAATTCACTTGTTATTTTCTCACTTTTTCAATGCATGAGAGGCTTCGTTGGGAATATAATCGAAGGTGAAAAGATGGTTCCTCGGCTCCCTAGATCCCCGACCATGTTGTGTTCTCACGTACCTAAGAAGTTAACTACATATTTTTACTCTCGAAATTTTGTGCGAATAATACTTTCCTAAAAAATTTTGTTGTAGCATTTGATCTCCAACACCAAAATGATAGGTCCATAGAGTTTGAATTCCCTCATCAAAAATTGTTCAAAATGATATCATGTTCCATGTTGAAATACCATCGGTATCATAAATAGTCATGCCGTAATAATGCATCTATTTTTTCATTTATGATTGAAAGGAAGAATGGTGGTATATAGTATATGGATCATTGATGTCCATGCCAACAAATATTTATGTCCCTCTTGCAATCCACACCCATTTTCTCTTTCTCAAGTAATTTACATAAATGAAACAAAGTCCATATGTGACTTTCTAGAGGAAAGAAGAGGAGCACATATGGTAGATGAGGCATTTGAGTTCTGGGGGCTTTCAAATGAGCTTACCATCTCCCTTTTCTTCGTTGATTGTATGCCCTTGAGCCTCTGGTTGTGTGTCATAGGATTTGTTTAAAATTAAGTCTAAATTACAAAGTTTCAAGCCTTTCACCAATGAATTTGTCACCTTTTATTGTCGAATTCTGGAAAATTTGTCGCTTCTTTCTTTGTTAAATCAATATAATCAAGAGAAATAAAAGCAACGTTTAATTAACAAATCATGTCAATATTTATTTTAAATCCTCTTACTCTTTCGTTTAACATGGAAAATCATCCATCATTGGAGTGTTAAGTTTTCAAGAAAATGGTTGGCTATGAGGAAGGTGAACAAAGGTGTGAGTTCCACCAAGAAACAAAAAACTCATCAAAATAATGTCATCTTGCATGTTCAAATAGTGGTGATAATAGTGTGACAATCAATCGATTGATAGCACAACTTAGGCATGGATAGTATTACACGACAAGAACTTACTTGAACTATTTCAAAAATATGTTACCTCAAATATTTGGGCCACACATCCATTTTCTCCTTCAAACACTTGCCACATATGGCTTATGGTATATATGTAACTTTCCCAAACCAAAAGAAAAGAACACCTACTTAACCTCCAATATTTTTCTTTTATTATCGCGATAAAGTGAATATTGTTTTCACCATAAACATTAATTTTTTTATCTGATCAATAACAATATGCCATGTGTAATATTTGTTCTCTTTTGTAAAGTTTTACATCAATTTATTCTAGGAATATTCTTCTACCCCTTTATTGAGGAATATTCCAATATTTTTCTTTTGGACTATAGTTTTGATGAAAGAAATTAATTTTTTTCCATGCAACCATATAAATTGTGTAGATTTTGAGACATGACAACTTACTTTTTCACACATCTACTCATGTCCTTCTCTTTATGTTCCATCACTGACAAGACACCATTTTGATCTGATACTATATGAAATTGTAGTGTGCTTTGAAATCCATATTACAAAAAAAATTTTTTCTCAAAAATCATGGCACAAAATAATTTCTGGTTTGAAAGTGTAGGTTTGTTTTGTAAATAGTTTTGAATATTTTTATTATTCTTTTTCAAGAGTTTAGTTTTCTTTATTTTCATCTCCTAGAAATGTAAATATGTACAAGGTTTGATCTGTGTCACTGAGCATCTCATTTGCCAAGTGCAGATTTTTATCCTCGGGAAGAGTACTTCCTCTCATCCACTACTAGAAAGAGGGATAATTTTCCACAATGTTATCCACAAAATAATCAATTTGTGGAAAAAATGTGGATTAGCAACATTAAATGGATGGCTTCTATAATATACAAAGTAGATTTTTCACAATTTCATAAAAGTTAAATCTAATTTGTGGAATATTCATAATCCTATAATTTTATTGTAGAAAAATCACAATTTCTCTATATGTTTTGAAAAAAATTCTAAAACTATAATTAAGGATAGTCTAAATAAAATGTAGATCACAATTCCTAATTTCCAAACCATTCTAAACTTCAATCTACTGCTAAAACTATGATTATTTATTATCTATAAAATATAAAATATATGCAATGCAGACAATCAGGGACACAAATTAATTCTAATTTTTCATAATCTACACAATATATTAATGCATCAATATTATAATATTTTTATCCATCACATCATTTTAAAGATTTTATTTTATTAATAAAACATATTAAACCATTAAAACTTAAGTTTTTTATTATCCCCAACTCACTCTAATTATTGACAATCTACATTTAAAAAATTAATTAAACTCTTATTGTGGATAATCTACATTACTAAAATAAATAGTGATAATAATGAGTAATGTAAAAATAAGAAAATCATAAATAATCTACACTACCCCAAATTCTAATATTATTTATGTGGATTGTGAATAATTTACATGCCTACAAAGAAATAGTTTGACTAGTCAATTCTACCTTCATATTGTCAAAAACAATTATAGTATAGGCTCCATAGCACTTAAATTGTGGAAAATTAACATGAAAGGTATAACTCACTTACATAATTGTTGATAATATAATGATTAAACAATAATATTTCGATATAATTTTTCAATTCTATACTATTTATTGTTGGAAAACTACATTTCCTTAATATTGTTTGTGCATAATCCACAATATTTTGAAATAAATGTTCAACATAAGTAATAATATTTATAATGTGAAACCATTATCAGTGTTCATATTAAAATTCTTAAATGTGAATTAGACATTATCTCGTAACACAATTTTGGATCATAAAAATCATTCAAACACAACTCCAAGATTACAATTATAATTATGAATAGTAAAAAAATATGTCTAATTTTTTTTAAATATAAATTAAATTTAAAAATTTATAAATAGAGTATTATATTATAAAATAATTAATTAAAATATAAAATAAAAATTAGAACCATTTATTAATTTTTATTTAGAACATCTGTATAAGTGAAAATAAATGAATTCTAAATAATTAACAATCTCATATAAATAAATAAATTATACGCAATCAAAATTAGGAAGCTCGAATGAAATTATAAAATTCATTAAAATAATAATGGTGTAGAATTTCATTTTCCTACTATTTTGTGACATTGATATTGCAATTTGTAAATGAAATAAATCATCTAACTATGACACTGAAAGGAATGTTATAGCTATATGATCATGAAAGTAATGATACTATACTTTAATATATTTTGGTATAATATGTCTATATATATTTAGTTTATACAAGTTTTAACCTTGTAGATTCATTGAATTGTAAACTATCCTCTCTATTGTTCCATTATTCTCAATGAAACATTACATTTTAAAATTACATTTAAAACACAAAATATATTTGAGTACACTTGAAATCATGTTAAATTAAAAATTATGAAAAATTAACTAGTAAGGATTATATCATAAAAGAGAATACATTTTTTACTACATATTTTGTAAGAGGGGTCAATTGTTATGATAAGTACATATTGCGGTAAAATACTGTTTTAAAATTTTTTTACAAGAAAAATAAAACTTTATTAAATGTCTACTCCTTCATAACACATTTTCCATCTTATCTTGATCGAATTTCTGTATTGATTTCCAATTCCCCAAAGTCCACAAGTAAATTAATCATGACATCTTCTCCCTCGTGTTCAATTTAATCATGAACAATATTATTAAATATCATTGTTGAATATTGTCTACTTATGTAATCTATAATATCATCTTCTTATACTCCTCTTGGTAGTATACCATCATCTGATTGTCTGAATTCATGATATTCCTTTTAAGACTCTTGTGACTAAACATGATCCTCAATTTATACTAGTGGTTCATCTTCATTTTCATTGTTTGTTTCATCTTCATCACCATTAGTACCATAGTAAGAATCAGGGTTTTCATTTTGGCCCCTTAAAGCGTAAATTTAAATGATATGAATAATATGGGCGGGTTCGAGATTATAAAGTGGAAGAAAAATAACATATAATTATTGATGATTGTTTGCATGTCACCTATTTCCCTGCACCTACTTGAGGTTAGAACTATAAATGGGGAGTATGAAGTGCTCCTACATTGAGTGTATTAGTTTTTAAATTTTTATTTAGAACACGAATTATATTAAATAACGTGAACCCAATTATTATTGATTGTTCATATATCATTTGTTTCCCTGCATTTACTCAAGCTTAGAATTATAAAGGGGGCTACAAAGTGTTCCATGAAACAAGCATTTTAGTTGTGTTTCAAACATGGAACATGTTGTATTTTTTGCATTATTTATTTTGGCCCTTTTAAACATAAATTGCATTCACATGAATAATGCAAGTGAGATCGATTCGATAAAGTGTAACCAAAATATAAAATCTTATTTGGGTCTTATAACGATGCGGAACATGCATGTATTTAATTCTCACTTTTCTATTTCCAAATTTCCATCGATGACTTCATCTTATGTAAAAAATAAAATGTTGTCCAATTTAAAACCTTGATGGAATTAGCATGTGGGTTTCGATCCTGAAACTTATTGTCTTAGCCCCTTTAAGCACAAATTATTCTCAAGTGAATAATGTGAGCAAGATTGAGAAAATAACGTGGTACACATATAATGGATGTTATTTGTGTCTTACAATTTGACCCATGGATAAGGTGTGATACATGTAGATATTTAATTTTCAATATTTCATTTCCATATCTCCATTGATGTATTTGTCGTTTCTAACAATTCAAAAACAATCTATTTGAAAACATTTATGGAGTAAAACTATCAAATTTAAAAATATCGAAACTCAACTAGTAGATAAAATCTATTTGTCACTCACATGAGTAACTTCACTGGAGAGGCTCAATTATTAATGATTGTTTATGAATCGCTTTTTTTCCTATAATTACACCTACATTTACACAAGCTTAAAATTAAAAAGTGTGGCTACAAAATGTTAATGAAGAAAGCAATGTGGTTGGGTTTCGACCTTAGAGACTATTTAATTTTCCTCATATTTTTTAATTTTCACCACTTTAATATCAAAGTACACTCATGTGAATAGTGGAGTCTCCATCTGAAACATTTTCTCACCGTACGTGTATGGCCAATTATTGGAGGGAATGAATTATCAATTATTAATTGTACATCCCCTCTTTTCTTACAAATACTGCATCTTTAAATAAAAGGGGGGCTACAAAGTGCTCCAACAAGCAATCGTTTCGATTGTGTCTCAACCATGGAACCTTTTGGATTTTCTCCATTTTGTAGTTTGTCCCCTTTAAACAAAAATTGCACTCACATGAATAATATGAGCAAGATAGAGATGGTACAGTGGAACATATATCCATTCCCCTCCCTCAAACCCTTTCCAAATTTCCCCCATCCTCTCCTTTAATTTCACTTCCTCGAATTTTAATTCTTTTCTCGATCCCCTTCAATGTTTCCTAAACTTTACTTAAGATTACTAGCTGAATAAATTAAAATAAATTCTAGAGACCATTCATCAAAACCTATATTTCCTTTACTTATTTATAAATACTTCTCGTGTTTTACTAGAGTAATGAAAAGGTCAAGTACGGTCAATAGCCATACAATTTAACTACTTATCATACAACTACAATCAGATATTAAAATTAAAGAAAATCATTCTTCACTAGGATCAAGCAAGGATATGTGTAGGCCGTTGATAAAAGAAAATGATCTAAGGGCAGGGATACATTTCCTCCCCCTTGATAAAAAACCTAAAAGTATTCCTCCCTCCGAGACTACTTGTTTACATGTGGTTGTGTAAAAATGGTATCAGGTTTTTTGAAAAGGATTTTTAGAGGCGTGGATAGGCTTTCAAGAGTTTAATTCATCTATTTTTCTGAGTAGATGAATCCAGGTGGATGAAATTAGATCTGATGTTTATCATTAGAAACATACAAATGGAAAGGAGGCCTGAGGATTTTGCTTTTGCATAGTACCCAATGTCTGTGGCGTTCAACCTATAAGGAAAAGAAGGTGGCTTTCGTGGATCATTTCTGGAAGATGATCTTTTAAATGCTTCAAAAATCTTAAGTCATTAAATCTCTGTAGTGCTTTCATGGCTATCAATACCCTGTTCCAAAGCCCTCATTTCATCATAGTTGAAGAGCTTTTTGTATAACTACATTTTTTGCAAAATAAATTTGTTCATCATAGGTTAGAATGACATTCACCTATAATTTTTTTATTTTAATTTTCAGCAATTTTTTAAATAACAAAATTTCATGAAAATGCATGTGTGCAGCAGCGTGAGAATTTACAGGCCTTTTTGTTTTTATTAAACAAACTATTTACCATGATAATTTAATTATGTTTCACAATTTAATCCCACAAATGGAATATTCACTAAAATCCTTGTAACATGTTTTAGCTTTATTTCAGGTCAAATCTGGAACCATATGATCGAAGAAAAGCGGTATAATCTCATAGCGGACATCATGGTTGATCTAGGAAATTAATCCAGCTTATTTAGATCAAATCTATGAAAGGAAGTAGAAAATTTCATCTTCTTTAATGGTTATCGACCAAGAAAAAATATTATACTTTACGAGTCCCTTTGCATGTTAGAATTTTCTTCAGTTCCTCAATTTTCGAAAAAAACATTTTGTATCGCATCTTCTCAAAAAAGGATCATACCCATTGGAGAAAATACAACTTCAACAAAAGTACACTGTATTTTATGTAGGAGATCGGAGATCTCAAACTTTTGCTAAAAGAAAATATTGACTGAGTTTTGCTACAAAAAAAAGTGACTGATAATATGTATCAAAGTCATTATTCTAGCTTTCTCAAAAGATATTACAGCTATGTCAAAAGCATGGAGACATCAAGATCTATAGAAATTTCAGAAAATATTTTCCCACTTTTTAGTATGTATTTTTAAATATACAACCTATTTGATTTTGCATTCCTCTGTCCTATAAATGAATGTAAAATTGTAAATGTATTAAGAAATATATATTTCAATTAGTATGTTGAAACTTTTTTTTAAAAACTTGTAAATAAAGGAATTAGAAGAAATTGAATGTTATATTTTACCTGGAACAAAGATTGAAGAATATCAATGTTTACACGCTTCTATCCAGTAAAAACGCAGTTGCAAAATAATGTTTATAAATCATGAAAAATGTGAAATTTCATAGACATTTATGAAAGTAACAATTGCATGCAATTATTAAAAAATAATTTCCTTATTTAAGAGTTTAAAAAGACATGCATTTTTAATGAATAAAATAATATTTATAAATTAATTATTTTATTAAAAGTCGTTGCATGTTTTAAACACATTTATTTCTTTAAAATTTATTTTTATAACTAATAAAATCATATTTATTTCTTTAGATTGATTCTTTTAAAAAATAAATGGAGCGCTAGGTTAAAACTTTTTATATTTTGACACATTAAAATATTGGGTAATTGTTTGATTATCATGTTTCAACATGCATATATGTATGCATGTGTCTTTTTAATGTGTTTTTAATGTTGCATTTTATAGTTTTTAATTTATAATTGTCATTTTAATAATTATTTATATAATGTAAAAAAATTCAATTTAAAGAACATTATTTATATTATTACCTATAAAAATTATTATTATTTATAATTTTATAGTTTAAAATATTATTATAAACATGTAAACTATGTTTAAAATATAAATGTAATAAATAATTAGTATAGGTTTATCATAAATTTAAATAATTATATGATATAAAATTATTAAATTTTGAGATAATTTATTAATTATTAAAATAGAAATTTTGTAAAAAACTATATGGATTTACTAATGAATTTCTTATTATTGTGGAATATGACACAATTTTAAAATTGAGGATTTACAATATTATTTAAATTGTCAAAATCTTCACAATTTTTTAAATTGTAGATATGTAACAATATTAGAATTGTGACAAATGCTACAATAATAATATTATAGATTTTTCACAATGTTTTTCATTGTAGATTTTGTCACAATTTTTGTCACATTTGATGTTTCCACAAAAAAATGTAGGTGGAGTCCACAAAATTGGATTCACAATTTTGAATAAGCTATCTACAAAAATATTGTGAAAACTTTGTGGATACTTGGGCCCATATTCTTGTAGTGATCATGGTGATTACTAGCGTGACTTTATATTGTCTGGGAAGCAAACCAATGGAGAGAGTAGGTTTTTTTTTTTTTCACACAATTGTGTGAGGTATTTTTGTGTACGGGAAAACACCAGGAGTTACTTTTTGAAAATATGTTTGAGTGTTTGATACATCACAAATACAGATACTATTTTTTGCCAGAAGCAACTTGGGACTCTTAAAACAAATTTGGAATGCACACAACATAAATTTCCAAAATGGCTAGGTAGCTGAGATATTTACAAATATTTTTTTTAGTTTTCCTTTTAACCTTTAATCATGAATTTTTGTATTCAGTTGATGTCATGTTTGGGAATGAACACATTCATTCATTCTAAAGTATGCTTGTATGCTTGTATGATTTTCGCTCGGAGTGGAGTTGCGACAATTATCTATGGGGTAAGCGTGCATATTCATGTCCTGTTGTATCACTATATATCTCGTTCTGACAGGGATGAGCCTCTCTAATTGAATTGTGACAGGCATTGGTTTGCCACGGTTTTGGTTTTACATTGTAATTCTGGTGTGTTCAGAAAAGAGGGCTTGTATTTGTTGCAATATTCAACCTCGTCTATACAGTCTGCTCCACAATATTGTCATCCATATTTCTGGGAGAAATGTTGCATTTGGGAAGGTGGGGTCTCAAAAGTTATCAAATTTTCTTATGGTTCTCTTCACACTAATTCAACAATGAATAAAATAACTTTGTTTTAGAACAGTGCAATCGGTATGCTACTCGTTTTCGGTGGGCTCTACGCCTTTTTATGGGGTAAAAGAAAAGATGGAATGAATGAGGGAGTGATCGATTCAGAGGAGGAAGAGCATTTAAACAATGGGGATTGGCAAGCGGTAGCCAAGCCTCTACTTTCTTAATGTTTAACGCAGCCAGGGCAGGGCACCAAAATGTCCAGATGGCGAGACCAATTCGTCTCAGCAGCCGATGCCAAGGAGGAATGAGTGTGTAACAAGTTTGGAACCCTCCGCAGCACTGCAGTTTACAAGGTGGAGGAATGCAAGTGGGATTTTACCCACGATATGGCAACCGCCATGGACGGTTGCGAAGGAGCTTTTGTTAAAGTCAAGTTTTTTGTGAGAGACTTGTACGGCGCCAGCATGCAATGTTTTGATCCTCACAGAGGAATTTGAAAAACTATGGAGGACAGATGCAACACCGGGCATATGGTAAGTGCATTTGGAAACATGTATTATTTTGCTACCGTAGGATTGATAGAGTATAACTGTAGGGTCTTATCCAACCAACTGGGGCATGTTGCTTGTTAACTGGTCTATGGCATTTGGCCACAACATCATTTTGGGTACACGGAATCAATCTTCATCTTCACTTCTTTATATGTTGGTATCTCTAAGTTGGACACATGAAACAATCAAGTTGATTGAGATTGAGAGCCCATTAGGTTTTCATGGCTTTATAGTTGTTGCTGCCGCTTTGGATTATAGCAAAGAAAGTTTCATAATGGGTAAAAGATTTTCATGGTGTTCTTGTACAAATTTTGTGAATAGATTTTTAGGTACCTTAGATTGTTCTCATTTTCCATCAAATTAAACAAGATCCAGAAAACTATATTTCTAGAAAATTCTATTTTATATTTGATAGTAAAAGTAACGTTATTAGTCAATGATTTTAAGGACTATCCTGAAAATTTCCGTCACATTCCATATCTTCGTCAATAAAGTTGAAGTCATTACAACATAAGGGAAATGTAAGTATAGTATGTATTTTGTTACGATTTTTTCTATTTTTAATGAATTCAAAAACAAGTAGAATATAAATATATAAATAATAATATCATTTTTATTTTTTTAACGAGTATATTTAAAGGTAGGTTTTAATTTGGACAAATCAAATAATAAACACAAAGCATTTTTGCTTATCTCTTTATTTGAGTGTATATATTTGTATGTATCAATTTAAGTATATAGATATAATTTCAATTTCTATTCAATGCTTTCTTGTTACATGTTGTCCTTTTATTGTTTGTAAGTTGTCTTTTTCTTGGCGGTTGTGTTTTAATGTTGTGTGTATTCCGAGTTTGTTTAGAGAGTTACATTTTTTTAGCTTGGCTCCATCTCTACCACCAATGCATCCTTTTCTAACTCGTCTTGCGTGTTGCTTCCACTGTTGTCTCCCTTTTCCGTGATCATTGTTTCATCAAATCGGGTGACACCATAGGTTGGGGTTTCGAATCTCTAAGATGTGATCTAGTTCTATCTCCACTAACTCGATGTTGACGTTCATTGCCATTGGAAATATGCAGACTTCAATTTATTTATTGTATTTTCTAGTTGCATTTTATGTTTCCTAAATGACTTGCTAGATATTACATAGTAAAAATGTTTTGTTAACACGATATATATCCTTTTCTATGAATTTCCTGTCATCTTAATATTTATCCACTTGTATAAATTTATAGTGACAAACATTAATCAAATCTTCGCAAAAATTTAGGATTTTTTTTAATTGAATTGTTACATATCTAGACATGTTCAAGTCTTTTAGGTACTTTTAATATATTGTTTTTCTTGACAAATTTTCTCTCAAATCTAACTTCCACATTTGGATAGCACCAAATTATTGTTTTACCCTCCACCCCTATAATGCTTAACTTTGGCAGTATTTGCCATATCATGGCCTTGTTCATCACCTCACAATCACTACCAAATACCCTTAACAATTATTAATTTGATAGAATTTGTCATATCTCAAATGAATTCCTTGTACCTTACCCCCAAAAATAAAGCAAGTAAAAAACAAAACCATTAAAGAGTGGACGTGAGAGAAGTGACGAAGGATTCAAGACCAAGGAGGAAAGGACGACGAAGAGAGCCATCTAGGAAAGTGACAATTGCCCTTCCCAATACTTTAGATAATTTTATCATTTATGTATTAACATTTACATTTAGTATGAACTATACGTCTTGTAACCTTATCAATTTGGGTACAGTGCACGCAAAAGCGTTTTGATTTCCTACTTTCTTCCGAGGGCAGCGTGTCTTCTTCCTCGCGTAACATTGCTGTAATCTGCAACTTGTCGCAACAGGTGACAAAGTCAACAACCCAAACCAATATTCTGTCCAGCGATTCGAAGAAGCTCCTCCTGCGTTTCTTCAGAACCAACAATGGAGCTATGATTACGCTCACGCCCATTCCAAAGCTCGTCCCCACCAACACAATGAAATAGTCAATTCCCTCCCTCCCCTGCTCTTTATCCCTTCCCACTTCTCTCTGCTTAGGCGCCCTTTCTTGCGGTGGCGGAGAACGCGAGCAGTTCGCGTTCAGTGGGTAACCACATAGACCTGAATTATTTGAAAAGGACGAGGCGTCAAATGTTGAGAATTGGTTCCCTTGCGGAATAAACCCGCTCAGATTATTGTTGGACAGATCTAGAAAACTCAGGAATGTGAGCTCTAACAACTCTACAGGAATCTTTCCAGAGATTTGGTTTCGTGAGATGTCGAGTGACTCCAAGACCACCATCTTTCCCACTGAGCTTGGGATACCACCAGTAATAGAGTTTCTTGAAATGTTAAGAACAATCAAACCCTTAAGTAATCCCATGCCTTGAGGAATAGGACCAGCTATATTATTGCTTGATAAATCAAGACATTTTAGTAAACTCAAAGATCTCACATACTCCAACTCCAGCCCTTTTATCCTGATGATAATTTTCTCTAAATATGTTGAACCTGTTATCGTTCCAAATTCATAGCCTCTTAGATCCATTGAGTCGTTTGCCATGGCCTTCAATTCTGATATGCTACCTGGAATTGCTCCTGAAAATCTGTTCATGGAAAGATCCAATATTTGAAGAAATGGCAATTTGGTTAGTTGAACAGGTATTCTGCCTTCAAATCTGTTTGATCTTAAGACTAAAATCTTAAGTTGGGGAAGCTCCACTATCCAATTTGAAATGTCCCCTGTTATGTTGTTGTACCCCACATCCAATATTTGGAGACTTGTGCTATTTACAGGGGTTGGGAGAAACCCATTTAGACGATTCTGACTGACTTTCAATGTTTGAAGCGAAGTCATGTTCCCTAACTCCGCTGGCAACTCACCTTCTAAAATATTATTTTGCAAATTCAACACCTGAAGAGTAAAGCACTGTCCCAAACTTGCAGGAATCTTACCTCCAAGACTGTTGTTTGACAAGTCAAGAATCTGCATAACCGTTCCTTCACAAAGAGAAAGTGGAATACTACCGTTAAGATTATTGCTAGAGAGAGACAGATAAGTGAGAAAATTCTTCCCAAATTCAGCTGGAATGGATCCACGAAATTGATTTTGTGACAGGTTCAACGCAACCACTGTGGGAGGAGGAAGCGGAAGCGGACCTTCTAAGTTATTGCCATGCAAGTCCAGAACTTTCAGTTTTTGGACCCCATTATCTTCGAAGGTAAATCCCTGCAAACTGATTATAAGACAGGTTGAGGTGTGAAAGTTCAGGAAATTCCCATATCCACTCCGGAATACTGCCGGCTAATCTGTTTTTGGACAAATCCAAATACGAAATGCCATATTGAGTTATTAGGAATGCGGGCAACTGACCTTCCATGTTGCATGATCTTAATTTCAATGTTCTGAAAGAGGTTTTGGAATCCAGGTTGGACTGACTTTCACAGTTACCATGTTATTGGAAATGTCCAGAGAAACAAGGCTGGAGAGGTTTTGAAGGTGGCACTCTGAAAGGTTACCACTTAACCGATTGGAGGAGAGTGAAAGGACCTTCATTTTAGAAAGCTTTGAAATCTCGGTAGGGATTACACCTCCTAATTTGTTGTTGCTTAGATCAAGGGTATTGAGAGAATGAAGTTGACCAATTGAAGAAGGGATCGTGTCATTCAAGAGATTGTTACTCAGGTCAAGCTGAACAAGGGACGTTAGATTGGCCAATGAAGGGATTTTACCCGTAAGTTCGTTGTTGCTCAGATCCAACAATGAAAGGGAGTTGAGCTTCTCTGCAGGGGATGGAATGCTGCCGCTCAATTGGTTCCGACTTAAGTCCACATACCGGAGCTTCGCAAATGCACGCAACATCACGACGGGAATATAACCGTCCAACTGGTTTGAGGAAAGATCAATATAGGCCAAAGGAAGTGATCCTCGTTTAAACCCCAATGGCGGGATCTTCCTGTAAACATGTTCACTGACAAATCCAACTTGACAAGTGCTGTAAGATTGGCCATGGTGGGAGGAAGCATACCTTCAATAAGACAGTTGGAAAGATCCAATACAGTCAAGGATGAGATGTTGGAAATAGAATCTGGAATAGGTCCTCTGACACTTGTCGTTGAAAGAACAAGGGTTTCAAGAGAAGCAGAGTGTTGCGGCAGAATGCTTGAAAGCTTCCCTCCCAAGTCTTCGTTAGCAGAAAAATCAATATCTTGCAGTCTTGGAAGGCTCAGCAGATGAGGAGGGATGGAACCATTGAGATAACAGTCGCTGAGTTGCAGAGAAACCAGATTCGATAGATTTTGTAAGTGACGAGGAATGGACGAGAAGAAGGGATTGCCATTGAGTTGGAGGTGGGTTAGACCCGTAAGACTGCCAAGGGAATGGGGAATCGGTCCAGACAGTTGACAGTAGGACATTTGAAGACGCCTCAGGTTGTGCATGGTGTAGATAGCCTTACCCCAATCATCGCTTGCCACTTGCGACATATCAACCCCGTCCAGCAACAACTCCTCTAAATCTCTCAGGTTCCACATCCGTATGTCCTCAATCTTCAAGAAAATGGATGAAGATCTAAGGTAGAAATCGGTAGAAAGATCCAAGTGCTGCAACTTGGACATGTTCTCCAACTCTCGGGGGATTTCTCCAACAAATCCGGCATTCGATAAGTTCAGATACTGCAAATTCTTGAGGCTGTGCAATTCCCGAGGCACCCCAACGCCGATGAAGGCGTTGTAGCTGAGATCCAAGTATTGTAACATTTGCAGCCTAATCAACGGGGAAAGAACGCCATCATTAATCTCAGAGGGGAGAACATCATTGGCATAGAACCGCGAAAAAGCATGGTCTGTTAAGTTCCGCAAAGCGCACGCCGTATTGTATCCACGAGGATTCCGGAGATCCAGACGAATGACGCGGTGTGTGCCATTGTCGCACTTGATTCCTTTCCAAGTGCAACAGTCGGTCGAATTATTCCACGTATCCAGTCTTCCAAAGGGGTCGTGAAGACCTCCTTTGAACTGCAATAGAGATTTCTTTTCATTAACTGGACAGCAATTAATCCGCAACATGAGCGCAAACGCCACTACGGCCCAAAACAAATTCGCTGTGAATTCCATGGGGCTTTGTTACAATTCCGACTCCAGAGGGCCACAAAGTAATCAGGAGTCCCCAAATATCGAAATAAATAGTAATTTAGCGCGTACAGCGAGTCAGATGCAGCGAAAGCTTAAGCAAGCTTGTATGGTAGCGAATAGAAAAATATTCACCGCGACAAATATTCCAGTCTTCCATCCACGTTGAACCGACACGCGGAATTGATTACTTAAAGTGGCATCGCCATCATTGCTCAGTCTCGAAATTATTGAAAGTTGAACGGGCGAAAAAATGTTCGACGAGAGTACGGGTAACGAAACTGAGGAAGACGTAATTTGGTTGGACAAATATTTTGCTCGTTACGGAAAGGCGAATTATTTTCGGCAAAATGTTAAATTACTTACGCTCCCTAGAAGACATTGAGATTGAATGATTTATTTTAGTTTTTTGATAGAGTTTTGGGTGGACTAAGGTTGATGCGTGCGAAGAAAGGCAGTGTGCAGTGTTTGGTCTTAACGCGTATGAATTGCCATCATCAGAATCCCATTAAGATGAGGTTAGAAATGTATTATCAATGTTGTAGAGATGAAATTAAAAGAGGTTCTCCATAAACATTAGACCGCTCTCGAATTTTAAACGAACTAATATTTTTTAATTTAAAATTTAATGCGTATTTTTTTTTTTTTTTAAATTTGTTTTTTGTTGTTGTTTTTATTTATTTATTTTTTAAAATAAAATTTCTAATCCTTTTTTCTCTTCAATTTATATTTGTATATATAGATACAACTTTTTATTTAAAATGGTACATTGAAATATTAAGTTAGTAATATTAAGAATGCTCGGCTTGCGTACGCCGCCATAGCATCACACCGCCGATCTTCTGATCCAGGCGGGAATATCTGCATTAATTTTGTATTGATCGCCTCCCCGCCCCTTGGGTGGTTTATATAATGACCACCTCCTCGGGCCATGCATCTATTGATGCTGGTCTTAACGCAGGAGCTCTGGACAACAATGGCGCCGAAAAGAGCGAGGAAATTTGTTCGAAGGTATTCGACGAGGTAAGGATTCTGATACTCCTTCCCCGATATTGTGCTTGATTTACCTGCGTTTGATAAAGCATGCAACTAGTTTGAATCTTTTTCTCTTGTTGCTTACTTTGTGGGCCGAGTTCCCCCGGAAGGCATCCTCCGTCAATGGATTCATAACCATTGGCAACCCCTGCATCAAAGTTGAAGGAGTTCAGAATATGACCAAGGGTTTTTTTCTATTTCGCTTTGCTAATGCTGAGCATTGCAAAGTTGTCGTCAACCATGGTCCCTGGTTTATCCGTAACACCCTTGTGGTATTCTCCCACTGGACTCGGGACTTTCAAGTCTCCGAGCAAGCCAAACTCAAGATTCTGTTTGGATTGAATTTCCAGGTCTGTCGTTGCCTCTATGGGGATTTATTGACCAGCTTGTCAAACCCTTGGGTCGTCTCATCTGCCATGAACAACCCAAATTTTACTCAGCTCGACCCCAGAAATGAGTTTGTGTGGAAATTGATCTCTCAAAGGACCTTAAGGATACCCTTGACATCCAGGTGGGGGATACTCGCTTTGCAGAAGGTGCTTTATATTAACCTGCCCAACACCTGCTTTCGGTGCCAATCCACCGATCATATGATCAAGGATTGTCCCCTCATGCAGCAAAACTCTCATTTGTTGCTGAAAAGCCCCCGACCGACCCTAAATCCAACACCCCCTTCTGATGGATGGACCACCGTCACTGGCCGTAAACCTTCGGCTCGCAATAAACCCCAAGTGCCACTTATAAACCGGTGAATGCCTCCGCTTCTGCTCCTATGAAATCATCCACTGCGACCCTTCCCAAACCCTCATCTGCCATCTCCCAGGACTCCTCAAGCTGCTATTGTCATTAGTTCCCACCCATCGGTGCCTGTTTTTCACACCCCTCGATTTCCAAACCCTCAAGCCTCATGGATAACACTGCCGGCGGTTCGATTGTTCCGACAGAGAGAAAATCAGCCCTACGCCGTTCACGAAGTCCCTCCCCTCCTTCTGATGAGGAATTTTCACAGAGACCTCGCCGGCAGTTTGAGCTTGGAGACTATTTGCATGGGAATACACGGCAAGTTGCTTTTTCTAACCGTTTTGGAGCATTATCAAGCCTCGAGGAGGAAACCATGCACCTTGATAGTTCTCCATGATTTTTACTCATGGAATGTCAGGGGGCTCACTAATCTGACTCATGAGATATCTTGTCAGAGACAGTTGTAAGTATTTTAAAAAGTTTCAGGTTTTGTGTTTGCAGGAAGTCAAAATCACTGGCTTCCATCTTTCTTCTGCTATGTGTACCATCTGGCCTAGTTCTCTCTGCCAGATGTCAGCGCATGATAATGGTCGAGGTGGTGTTGTCACTCTTTTAAGTCCTGACCTCACCTCCAATATCATATCGTGGGGCTCTGACCCCACCCATCGGGTGGTGTGGACCCTTTTTGATTTTGACGGTCATATTCTTGGGCTGGCAAACATTTATGCTTCCAATGATGCCTCGGAGCGCTCTTCCTTTTGGTGGTGGCTGGCTGATCACTTGCCTTCTGCTACCTAGCTTCTTTGTGGTGATTTCAACATGGTGGAATCTCCCATGAGATAAATTGGGCAGGCTTCCTATGCGTTGGTGTGCTGGGGAGCGTGAAGCTTGGTTTTACTTGCGTAATAAGCTCTGTTTATTTGATCCCAACCACCGCAAGCACTCAAATTCTGCCACTCTGTGGTTCACATGGTCTAACTTTCAAGCTGGCGATGACAGAGTGTATAAATGCCTTGACAGAGCTCTGCTCTCAGAACAACAATGGTTCTCTTTTGATATTTCACACAGCCTCCCGGTCTCGGTAGTGGATACTACTTTGGTCTCTGACCATAAGCCTATTTTCTTTGGGCTCCAATGGAACTTTCAGTGTCCCAAGCCCAAATCCACTCAGTTCTACTTGAATACGTCTCATCTTTCTCATCCTAAGACTTTGGATTACATCAGACGTATCTGGAATCTTGATCAAGACCGGTTGATGGGATTGGCTGGATTGATTGGTGGTCTCATGCCATCACTCGCTGCCTTTTCTTTGGCTTTATGGGAAACAGGCTGCTTTTTTCGAAAAAATGCTCATGAAGCCTCTCATATTGAATACTCGAGAGCTATTCAAGAGCTTAATCTGTCTCCCTTTAACACTCACATTCAAGTGCAGGCTGCTCATTGGAAACATAAACTGCAGCTTGAAGAGCACTATAAGGCCAGAGGAGCTCAAGTTCGAGCTAGACTTCACTGGCTCAGAATTGGTGATAGAGTTACTAAAGAGTTCTTTGCTTCTCTTAAATCTAATCAAACTCTTACCAAAATCAAAGCAATCAAGGAAGGTAATCAAAGGCTTACCCTTTTACCTGACATTCTGCAAGCTTTTGTGCATCACTACCATGCTGTGTTCGCTGCCCAGCCTGCTACTCCGGCTCGTGATGTTGCTCTCCTCCAATGTATTGAGGTTGTTCCCTGCAAGCTTTCTGAAAGTCAACGTGTTGCTGCGATCGGCCTCTCACGCTTGATGATTTGAAGGAAGCTACTCTTCAGATGGCTTCTGATAAAGCCCCTGGGGTTGATGGTTTTCCCTGTGAGTTCTACCAGGATTTGTGGCCCACTGTTGGTCCAGATCTCTACCAGGTCTATCTGGAAGCTATGTCCTCCAACACTCTGGGAGCTCTGATCAACCAAGGTAACATCAAATTCATACCTAAGACTGGTGATCCAGAACTTATCACCAACTGGCGGCCAATCACTCTGCTCAATGTCTCATACAAGATTATTGCCAAAGCTCTTGCTAACAGGCTTACCAACCTATTACCTTTGATCATCAGGAGTGAACAAACCGGCTTTATTAAAAACAGATATATCTTGGACAACATTATTGCAGTTTGGGAGGGCATGGAATATGCGCGCAGACTTCTCAGCCCGGCTCTGTTTGTCAAAATTGATTTTGAGAAAGCCTATGATAGAGTTGAGTGGCCTTTCATTCTTGCCATGCTACAGGCTATTGGCTTCGGACCTCGGTTCATCCGCTCTGTTAATATGCTCTTCCAAGATGCTGGTGCCTGTATTACTATCAATGGTCAACAATCTGAGTGGTTTTCTCTTCATCGTTCCATCGACAAGGTTGTCTCTTGCTCCTTCTCTATATGTCATTCTTCTGAAGGTCTCAACTATTTGCTTGCTAAAGCTGCTCATGTTGGTTTAGTCCAAGGCATTCATCTGCCTTCTTCTCCTCAGCAGCTGATTAATGGTCATTTCGCTGATGATTCTTTTCTCACCCTGGCTGAGTCTGAGGCTTCTGTTTCTAATGCTATGCAATGTCTTGACACCTTTTGTCTTGCTTCGGGTTCTGCCATTCAATGGAAAAAGACTCAATGTTACAGGCAGGCAGTGGGTCCCAAACCTCCTTGGTTAGAGGGATTTCAATGGCTCTGGATTGAACCTGGCGTTCAGTTTAAATTTCTTGGCATCCCCTTTGCCTTCATGGCCTCCCCTGCTGACCTTTGGGATTATGTGATTCAACGAGTTGAAAAAAAAATCTCCTTTTGGCTCACCAAACATTTGTCTCTTGCTGGCAAATTTCAAGTTTGTTCCAAGGTTCTCGCTGCCACTCATGTCTACTATTCCTCCTGTTGGGCTCCTTCTAAGGCTGCTTACCATCGGTTGGAAAAAATTCTGCGTGAATTTCTTTGGGCCAACTCTGAAGGGAACCATGGTTTTCATAGGGTTGCTTGGGATGTTTGTTGTACGCCCAAAAACACCGGTGGTCTTGGCCTTATCAACATACAATTGCAAGGGGTTGCTCTTACCGCCAAATGGATTCTTCGCAGCCTTGAAGGTGAGGAATCTTGGAAAATTCTGCTCAGGCATTGTATATCTCAAGGGTCTCCTCTTAATCGGAAGGCATGGCAGGGTTTGAACTACTATTCTTTATTGCTTTGCCCTGTTCCTATTAAAATTGGTGGTTCTTTTGTGGCTAAAAGTATTTGGAAAGCCTGGGAGCTCCTCAAACCCCACCTGCTTTGGCAGGGTGATGGTTTCGAAATGGGCTCTCTCTCAACTCTCTCAGCTTATGGTGGAACCCAGTTCTTCAACATCAGGAGAAACCGCTTGCTCTTTCAGTGCAGTTTAAGGGTATGCGTCTTTTCAGAAAAGGGGTTAAGTTTATTCAGGACCTTTTTGTCCTACCACCAGGGATTGGCTTCCATGGATCAGCTGAAAGCTAAATTTTCTCTTCATGACAATGATAAACAAGCCATTTCTCTAATCAAGAGCTCATACCTGGTGATTATTTGCATAAAATTGGTGTTCATACGCAGCGCCCATGGTGGTTTGACTGGCATTGGCCCGCTGCCACCCCCTTCAGAAATTACAAACCTCGAGTGGGCTACAAGCTTCTTGCTCAGAAGCAGCTCCCTCTCAATAAGCTCAATTCTCGTTGGAGCTTGCATTCCACCCGTTTTGGTTGGAAACAACGCTTTCAGGTTGTCTGGGCCATTCCTATAGAGCCCAAAGTTGCTCACTTCCTTTGGTGTATTCTCCACCAAGGGCTTCCTGTGGGCAAACGCCTCATTCTTATGGGAGCTCCTCCATTGCGCTGCCCTTTTTGCAACCACATTGAAACTCTTCTTCATCTTTTTGGTTACGCCCCATGCTCAGTCTGCTTGGCGCTAGATTCATACCCTTTTTCAACCTTTTCTGCCCACGTTCTTTACGTGGAAAATGGTTCTGCTGGGGGACCCGGCCTTTGTTCTGTGAAAATTTTCAACATTTGGCATTCTTTTAGAGCTACTATTTTATATCACATATGGAAAACTAGAAATTCAGCTATTTTTAACAAAGAGACAGTGGATAGAACTTTTATTATTTCTAACAAACTGGTTGTTATTTCCAATGTCTCGCTTCAGATCCAAGTTCAAGCGGAGAAAGTCCGCATTGAGGTGGAACACTGCAGACTTCTTTGGATCACCGGGAAGCACCCCCTTGCACTTTATCGGTCATGTTTTGCTCCGACTCTCCTCATTGCCGCTCCCATTCTTGTGGGCGACACAATTTTGATCGGGGTCCGGTTCGTGGGCGGCGGAGCGCCTCCCCTCCTCGGCGGGGTCCTTCTCCGCCTCCTTCTTGGGCTCCTCCCGCACTGGGGTGTTTGGCTCGGCTAGGCGGTGGCGGTTCTGGGTGGCAGGCGCTGATCAATCCAAGTTCCTTGGCTCTCCTTAGCCATCTCGCCCAACCAAGCGGGGCACTGAGGAGGGCTTGACTACGGGATCGACGGCTGGACGCTGATTTCGACACCCCCACCAACCCTCCTGGTGGGTGGGGTGACCGTCCGAAGAGCCCCCCGCAATCACCTCCTACCTCCATGTTCGCCATAGCTCCATGCCTGGCTTGGTTTCTGCAAATTTTTCTCTGAATTTTTTTATTGATAAGCTTATCTTAATATGATTATGTAATATGTGCCACTCGTAGCCTTTTTATGGCTACTTTTGCTCTGCATGTGGGGTGTGATCTTTTCCACCCGATTTTGTATGATTAGCATTGTACATTTCATCATTATTATATGGATATGCTTTTCAATAAAAAAAGAATGCAATTTCTACACTTGTATTGCACATTATAATTAATTATACAATTTATATTCAAATAAATATAATTAACAAATTCATATGTAATTTGCACAAATAAATTATTTTTCTACCATATTAATATTAGAAATTTGTAAATAGTTGATAAAACTAGCAATTGCATGTGTACAATGCAATGTGAACGCCGAACGGTATATGTTATTTGATTTAGAGGTATAATTATTATTTTTGTAGTTGATGTTGATAAGGAGTGTGATTGATTTTGTAAGTGTAGAAATATAGATGCACCACTTAATTTAAAGGTTCTCTTTACATTTCAAACTTGTTACAAATTTTACATGAATACATTTGATACCTTTTTGATAGTTAATTACTTGTATAGTTGATGTTGTTTGTATTTATTTCGGGTTACTTGTGTTAGTGTTTGACCGGTCGTTCGATTGGTGTTTTGTTGGAGAAACCTTTATTGTACACTCAATAATGCTTGTGATTAATAGTGGTAGTGTATGAGTATAGATGTAACATTACATTAAAAGGTTGTATGTGTACACTTAATTTTGTTACAGATTCATACATTTAAAGCTGCAAATCATATACCACAACATTAGATATATGAAGACTTCCTTACACATAACGAGACATGTATACATTTGCAGTATTTATATCATGAATGGTAGCCTTTTGTGGGAAATTTTCTTTTCAGTAAACATGATTACATTTGATACTGTTGAATACAAGAAGTATTGAGTAAAGTAGTAGTGGAGGTGTTATCAAAGTAGAGGGTTATATTTACGACGAGTTGAGGTGTAGTAGTCTTGACTCCTCCTTTCTTCTTGCTCCAAGTGTTGGTACATGCGCCATATTTGAGTACCTTCCGAATGAAAAAGAAGGTGAAATGCGTAGATTTTCAAGAGAGGGAACTCTGGAGAAAGTTGTGAATGTAAGACCGCCTTTCAATGGTTCCAATGTCGACAGTTTCTCTATGCAAAGTAAGTCCCTCGGGACTCGTGGATAGTTAATCCACGAGGCCATTTTAATAGGAATTTTTGTTCGATTCCCTCTCAAAATAGGGGGTATGGGAATATGTAACGGGTTGGAGGGATCCTAACATGGGTTGTTGTATCTATCAAATTTGACAACAAAAAGTAAAGGCAATGTTGATGGTTGTATTGATGTGTCGTAGACAATGTCGGTGATTTTTCTGTAGCACCACTTATGAGGCCTACGTCAACCCATAAATTTTCAATAAGCATGATTTTTATTTATTTTCATAGCAGAACTTTGTGTTCCAACTGCTCATCATCATGATCTCTTCGTCCATCTTGCCTATCACTTTCAAAGAATGGATTGGGCGATCGGAACGTTCAATGCCTTCAACATCTGAAGGTTGTGGGAGTCCACGAGATCAGTTTTTGTAAACAAATGTGGTGTGTCCTTAAAAATGTTGAGCTCTTGCTGAGTTAGGTGTATGTCTATGCAAGACATTAGGAGTTCCCAATCCTCAATAAGAGGGGTTGAATCTCGCATGTGGTGCAATAAATTTCGGAATGAAACTTGTGCATTGGTTGTTCCTTGTTTCCGAAATATTGTTTCAAATGTAATGGAAGAATTGAATCCCTTCCAAAGGCTGGTTCCATAGGAATTTATTGCATAAAGATGATTGTCCAAAAGCTGGTGGTAATTGGTGAGGTTGCAAGGAGGATAACTTATTTGCTCCCAAATTTAGATGTTTTTGAGTGTATGAAAGCTTCATGTAGCCTCATCAATTTTTTTCTTAGCATATTTGGGCCGATGAAACTCATTTCATCAATAAGAACATATTCTATATGTTTGAGCAACTCTTGAAAATATTATAATGCACTTGCCTTCAAGGGTTTCGGTTATTTAATTGGAATACACATGGTTGTGTGGATTGTTGATGCGAAGATGTTGAATGCTGAAATATCGGAATGGGCAAGCACAAGTAGAGGTAAAGGAGATGTGGTTGATGATGTGAATTAATTCCAAATTTTATTTATCAAAAATGATTTTACCTTGCCATTCGTTCCTTGAATTATCAATCTTAGTGGAGGTAGAAGGGTTTTATTTGTTGAATGGTGTAGTATGGTATCAAGAGCTAGTTGTTGTTTTGAAGACAAAGGAAGTGTGGAAGCATGCTAGTGTTATTTGTGTCTTCCTTTTCTCTCTCGATGAATGATGAACCAGTTATCTGCAAATATGGTAGAACGTCATGTATGCTCCAATTATTGTGTATGTCAAAATCTTGTTTCCCCAACATTTCAAGACTGACAAGACTTGTGTTGTTTCCTAGAAGAATTTGTGCAAAGACTTTCCATTCTTGCAATGGTTTGTGTTGAATACTACATTGGGCCTCGAGTCGAACTAACATCCGTAGCATGTCCTATGTTTGTGGTAGTGCGCAAAACATGTCCCAAGTGTCGTTGATGTCAATTAGGGTTGAGCCAAATTCAGAGGCAATATTTACGAAAGGATTGTATAAAAGGATTTCGACCAATAGAAAAGGTCATATGACGTTGAATTCTAAGTTGGGACATCCACAAATCTTAGATGGACTGAACAATTGCTTGAGTCGGTCACATTTTCCATTTATCACCTTTATGGTTCTTGTTGTACCTCCGATCTCGAGCAACCTCACTACAACAAATGTGCTTTTTTTACCACAATTATGCAACAATATTGCCACAATTTAGAAGAATTGTAGAATACTTGTAGCATCTCTATGAATTTGTTTGGTCATTTCAAGTATTGTGGATATCCTACAATTTACATACAATGATAATAATTCATAGAAAAGTCACATATTGAGCCATTCTTCATAGAAACTACACATATTTTAGAAATAGAACTAAAATGGATTGTAAAATTATATTAATGGTAAAATTCAATATTACATAATTTTGAAATATATATATAGACACACACACACACAATTTTTTTTTATAGAAAATCAAAATTAAAATATGATGGAAATATAAATATATTAAAATATGTTAAAAAGAATAATATTTTTTTATCTTTATAATATTTTTTATTATTTTTGTAATCATAAATAATTTTTCAAATATAACCCATTCTTTTATAAATAATAAATGTATAATTAAAATTCTTGTTTTTATTATTCCTATTAATATAAATAATTTTTTTAAGAGAATTATTAATTGATTTATAAATAATAAATGTAGAATATATATGGCACTTCTATAATAAATCAAATTTTCCATTTTCAAATATTCTGGATTTTTGACAATTTTATGTAAGTCTTAATATTTTTTAGTTAATTTATATATACAACACTTTCTAATTGAAAATCCACAATATTATTCAATTTTCCATTTTTAAATATTGTGAATGTTCTACAATTTTATACAAGTGTTACTATTTTGTAGCTAATTCACATCTACCACAAATTTATACAATTTAAAAAATTAAAAAAATACAAATCATATTTACACTCAAAAAATATTTGAAAAAAATAATATAATAATATTAAAACTACACTTTAAACAGTTTACATGTAACACATATCAAAATTTAATATTTTTACTAAAATCATTTAAAACTACAAGTATCTTTAAAATTTTAATTTTAATTCTTTTTTAGAGAATTCTCTATGTACTCAAAATGAATTCAAACATTTACAAATTTCATGCAGATTATATACTTACGGGTAGATAAGATTTAAATTATAAATTTAACCAACACTTCTGAAACCGTGGACACGTCTAACTCTCTCATTATTTTTAGGATCTCACTTGCATGTATAGAACGACCAATTCAAACAATTAGGTGTTCCACATGCATTTTTTGTGTGCCACATAGGCATGTAATACACGTGCAAATACCATCATAGCCAAAGAATTGTTCAAGTTGAAGCGATCAGATTTATATGAGATATTTCCGATCATCTTCAAATCCTTTTTCAATGAATACAAAAGTGCATTACAAAGATTTTTTCAAGTCAGGTGGCTTGTGTGAGGATAAATTTTCCAGGTAAGTATCCACTATTGTATATTTTCCCTCTTTGATTGACATATCAAGTATCCGTTTAATATTGATTCAAATCTTTACAGGGAGAAAAAATTGATTCAATCTACTTCGACGTATTTTGCAAAAATCCTAAAAAAGGTGTATCTAGATATTCCTAATTGCTTTGGTGTGGATGTGTCCGTGGAGCATATAATTAAATGTAATGGATCGTGATAATAAGATTGCAAAATTCAACATCTATGGCATGAGCGGGATCGGTAAAATTACCCTCCCCATGCTTGTTTACGAGCAATTTGATGTGTTTTGTTTTGTTTGGAGTATAAGAGAGAGATGCGAATTGGCAAATGGCCGCCTTGTAACACTACAGACCCAGATGCTCATGGATCTCTCGAAATTGACAGGTGAAGTAGACCATGTTGATCGAGGTAAGGATATGCTAGCAGTTCCTCTTTAAGTTAAAGAAATTTCTACTCCTCCTCGATGATATTCAAAGCTCAGAGCAGCTTGAAGCCCTGGTAGGAAATTACAAGGTCTTTACCCGAGGAATCCATATGATTCTTACACCCCGAGATCTGCACTTTATCGATGTGGTCAATTTTGAAAAAGCCTTCGAGGTATGGAGGATTCCTCACAAATGTTCTCTACAGTTCTTTAATTTCCAAGCATTCCCTAATTCCTCTTGTCCAACAACCTGAGTTGAAAAATCTTTGTAATTGAATTTTGTATTAGCGTTGTAAGAGTTGTCGTTGGCTAGAAGAAAGGTTTTATTTGCACCTGTTGGTGGTTCTACTAGAATATGATGTCCCTGAGATTTGAGAAAATACAAAGTGATGTTCATCATATTGATAACATAAGAACTTATTTGAAGATCCTGAAAGTGAATATCATGAGGATTGAAAGGTGAGGGTTGGATATGGTGATTTGACAGGATATCAACTACAGAGAGCTTCAAGTCTTGAATCCATTCACCATGGAATCTCACCATCTCATTATAGATTGAACAAGTAAACACTGGGAAAGGAGCCTCTTTTATAGGATGGTAAATATCAGAGGAAACTAGAAATTCTTAATGGCACTACTCAAATCCGATTAAAAAGGAATCAATTTCAAGGTACTAATTGTACATGTCGATGTAAACGAACCACGTGATCTTCTCATTCACACCTATAGCTCTGCTGAACGTAGGTGAAAAATCGAGCTTTCTGAGGAAGGTAGCTCTGATTATGAGGAGGGTATTGACATCCAGTTCTTCATAATATTTCATTAATATCCATAGATATTCCTTTCCTTTATATCAATTGGTGTGTTGAATCAAGATGAATGGAGATTGAAAATATCTTAGGTTTACACTGTCATATCCTACCTTCACATGGGAATACTCATTCTCTAAAATTGTTTAATATTAGCCTATGTTTTCACTAGTAGATTATGTAACGTGTTCAATAAGAAGCACTTCTTGAATAATGTGATGGATTATTCATCAAATATATAGTGGTTGTAGTTATTTGAATATTTGTAAGGTATGATCTTACCTTTCAAGCAATAAATTAGATGTATTTTCAAGAGAATTGATAAATTATACCAATGAATTATAGGAATAGATTGCTTCTTCATAGATTCACAAATTTTTGACCAATAATGTTATGGGCATCTTATTTATAGATACGAATTTGGTAGATTTGAGAAGAAACCTTTTTAATATTTTACTTTTCTATTGTTTGAAGTCTATTTCATTAGATATGATCACTATACATGACATATAGGGAGGTTTTGTATATTTACAAATAAAACTTTGCCATCTTTTGGCCTTATGGACAACTCATCTAACTTGTAACTATTCTTAAGTTCTTCATCAATTCCAATGAGTCAAGGAAAAAAATAATTTAGATTGCTAAATATTTTTATTTAGATTATAGATTTTAATATAATATATATAAAATGAAAAATATTTTTTCCTAAAAATATATTTTTGTATGATAATAAAATTATATATTTGTGTATGTTTTAAATGTAGATAATCTACATAAAAATTATTTTAATGAATGTCAAATTGGTTGTTAATTGTAACTTTTCCACATTTTTTAAAAAGATAATTTCACAATTAATTATTGTGGAAATCAAATTGTAGCTTCCACCTACAATTTTTATGTGGTAAGGGAAATTGTAGAAAAAGATTGTTGAAATTTCAACAAATATAACATTGATGAGAGATACAAAATTTTAAATTATAGAATTTCTACAAATATTGAATCTATAGAAAAACTACATTTTGGTGAATATTGTAGAATACTAACAAAAACAAAAATTGTAGAAATGTTACAAACATAAAAAAATGTGGACAATGTACAATTTAAAAAATGGAGGTTAGCTATAAATTTTGTGAATTGTGGACAATCCACGGTATAATGAATTGTCGAAAAACTACAACAATACATCAAAATGTGGATTAGCTACACGTCTAATGCCACAATTTTAATTTTTGAAACACTCTATAACCACAAAAATATTGTTGAAAAATTGTGGTAAAAGATCTAATATGTTGTAGTGCCTTAATAAGTGATAGGTGTTCCACGATTGTAGGATGAACTTTATATACATCCAAGAAAGTATTTGTTTGTTGTGCATCGACGCGTCACTTTCAATTACATGTCTCAAATTTTTTTTTCCAACATTTAACGATACAAATGAATGGCTGCACATAACAAGTGGAAATTTTTGCAACATGTGGCATGTTTCTTGTGTGCTTATGTCATGTTCAACGACTCTTTATGTGAGCATTTTATGGATCACAATATGTGTTGGAAAATCTGTGTCAAACATCTCTTGAAAATCTGGATAGCATTTGGTGATATGTTTCGAATGTTCTTTATACTTTTGAAGCATATTTTGCAATATACTTAAGAACTACATGGTGGGAAAGTATTGGTTGGAAATCAACATTTTCTCTCCATATGTATATCATAGTTTGATTGTGGATGTTCAATCTGTCATCATTTTTGGAAGGGAGGTACTTAATTTTCCCATCACTTTCAATGAGCAAGGATGACGTAGGTTCATGGCCTAGGGGAGTTGTACTTACACCGAAATTGTGGGTCGCTTTCTACATAGGCATGTCTGCTCTAAAAATTTAGTGTGGCGTTGAACATGATTAAGTAGTTCTTCAAGGTCTGCATGTGGGGAGGATGATAGAATTTGTGTTGTCTCTAGCAAGCAAGGGTTGTCTAGGAGTGACCTATGAACAAAATCCAAGCGATTCAATAACGGGCCGAGGTTCTAGGAAGAAAAAAACTTGTCAAAGTATTATTTTGTCACCTTAATAAGCTGTTTTATCCTCCCAATCCTTTGTGTAAAATTTAGGTGCATTCTCGAGCCTGATAAACCATGGACATGTGCGAAGCCTCCATGTTGTCATTTATATCTCATGAGGCAAGGGAACATAAATATTAGCTATGTAGTTTGTGAAAAACATATAAATAAGTAGATTTTATTACTGTACCAAAAGTCTATTGCTCCAAGCTCCTTCTCAATATTTCTTCACAAAATATTTTGAATATGTGATGCATGTATGTTGATACTCAATGAGGGTTAGAGACAATGTTAAGTGTTCTCCAATGTTGTGTGGCTCGAGGATCATCTAGGAATTCACTGACATAATCTTGTGGAGATCGACCATTTAGTGTTTGAAGTTTAATTTCACAATATTTGCATTTCAAACCTATAAATGCACAATATTATAATTGAACAACATTTAATAAATATGCTTAATATGATAAATGATCTCAGTGATATATATATTGAATTTAAGATAAAAATAATAGAATTCTCAAATGAATAAATTTAACCTCTTTGATTTAAAATGAAACAATTTTTTGTATTTGATAGGGGAAAAATTAGATTTTGAAGGAATCGGGAACCTTAAACAAAGCAAAAGATAAAGCATTGAGGCCCAGAAGGAGAAACAACAAAGAAATGACTCAAAAAGAACCAAACCAAAAAACCAAAATAGACCTAAAGCCTACGTATGGGAAACATCGAAGCCAAACATGTCACACCGGTCAAAACCATGAGTAACCTATCGCCGAGAGCCTCCCTTATGAGACCTCAGTTCAACCTAAGGGGTGGGTGGTCAACTTTCATTTTTTTCTTATTGGAAACAAGTGACCACACACCTCCCACTTCATTCTCTTTCGACACAATAACTCCTACATGCGTAGTATCATTCTTACCAAGATCGATCACCAAATTCGCATCATGAAATAATGAATTTTCATGATTTTGCGTGGTTCCTATTATGTCTAGAAAGTGCACCACGAGAGAGAGATGGCTACAGGTGTTCTAAGCTTGCAAAATTGATCTCTCTCTTTCGTAGATACAATGGAAACACCTCAGGTCTGTGGGTATACCTATTTTGAGGTGAGTCTCTCAGTATCAAGGTCGGTTCCTTATTGATGTATCCTAAACTAATTTTTGGGGTTTGAGGGTAAAAAATGATTGTGAATGGATTCAAAATGGGGTGATACAATAAATTTATGTGAGGTCTTTGACTGAGCACATGCACAATTGATATGATAATGAGTTCTAGATGCACAAGCCAATAGCTTTCTGCAAAATATTAGGACAAACACTTTGATGTATTGAGGGAAAGTATCACAAAAATACTATTAAGTTACACATGCACATTAATATCATACATAAATTACTAAATTTTCAATAGGGTAAGATGATTAATCAGGAATTCAACATTCACAAGGATTAATAAAACATACACAAGACTGCAAATAATTGGAAAGGCGAATATACTTCTCATTTAGAGGGAAAAACTAGAAAAATATGCTTCAGCACTCCTGTGTCTAAAAGTCCTCTTTTGTGCTTGCAATTGCACACAATATATAGCAAAAATTATTCATCCCACCCTTCCTAAAAATAGACTAAAACTGTACTCACCCATGCATCCTATTTTTACCCTTTATTTATTAATAAATAAAGGAATAAAAATAAGCATGCTAATATAAAGAGGCATTAATAGCCTTGATTACAACTCAGTCAAACTATAGTTGATTGTTCTATTTTTAATAAAGTGGGTGAATAATTTTGCTAATAATAAACCTTTCTTGGTGAGCAAGTCTTCTTCCATGTGCATGCAATTTCTGTCTTCTAGTGCTTGATGTGACATTTGCAATTTTGATCTACTTGCTCCTTGGATGCACATGCAAAATAATGTGTCCCTACAAATATAATACTTTTTTTTATCCTCAATTCCCATGTAGGGACTATTTTGAGCATATGTGCAATAATATTCATATCTTATTTTGTGGAAAATAAGGTAATAAGTCTTCAAAAGGGCTCTTGTATTCTGATGTTGACCTCTGCTTTATCTCCTTGTGATCACATGAATAATTTGCACTCTGAGTCATTTTCAAAACCCTCCCACTGTGGGGACCACCTTTGATGTGCATACTTGGTATTCATTGGATTTTGACCACAACAGGCCCATCATTGCACATAAAGTTTATCCTTGGTTATTTTTGCTTAACTATAGTCTTGTCACCATATCACGAGCCTCATTTAGTTTGATTGGCATGTTGGAATGATTTGGTCAGCACATTGGAATATTTGTTTGAACATAGACCTTATAAGGTCAATTTACAATTATATTCAATGGGGCTGGTCCCCTTCACCATGATGACTCACCCCTTGAGCTTGGTCGGTGGCACTGTAACCATGGTGGTTTGCATAGGAGTTGGTGCTTGATTATTGATCATTGATTGTTGTACCTTTTGATTCTGGAACGTTTATTTTCTTCACCATAGTAAGCTAGGGTTTGCATTGAGGTTAGTTGGGTGAGTAAAGAACACTCGAACCCCATCATTCTTCTTTATTCACACTTGGAAAAATTTAGGGCGAAGCCCTGGAAAAATTTCTCCCCACCGCCATTGTTGATGCTTTCTTGAGCTTTAATGAAGGGTTCCTTGTAAATTTTGATCTTTCGCCTTTAATGGAGTTTATGTTTTGAAATTTTTGAGTGGTGGCCGACGTTTACCGAACATTCCAAGCTCTATTTTTATCTTTTCTTGGAGGTTTTGCATCGATATGTGCTTCTTTCTGAGCTCTCTGTGAGGGGTATCTGGTTTTAGTTATGGTGGCCGCCATTGATGATTTTTTAAATGTCTTCGCTTGGTCTCTTTGAGAACGACTGTGATTGTTTAGAGCTCGTCGAGAACATGTATATCTGCTTAGTTTTACTTCTGAATGTGCTTCTTTCTCTAAGGCAAGGGTTTCTTTCCATTGTCGGCTCCAACTGGTAAGTGAATAATAGTGCCATAACTTGTGATTTTTCAAATGGGTATTCTATATTTTGTTTAAAAATCATAAGATCTATTGTATAAGAGACATGGGTAATTGAGTTTTTAGCTTCATCCTTTCTCTGGTAGTTTCCCCTTTTCTATGGCCACCATATATGAGCTTGGAATTTCATGGGTTTGGCATTTCATTATTCATATATGAGATAAAAGCTCAGATATTTGAAATATCCACCATTATTCTGGACTTGGGTTTGTATTGGCTATTCTGCATTTAATCTGTAGTTTTGTTGTGTTCTAAAAACTGTAGATGCCTGAGAGAGGTCATTATTTTTATGCTTTCTTGGGCTTTTTGTATTTCTGGATTTTGTAAATTACCCATATTTGGGTTCGATTTGTGCTCTCTTTGTTATTTTATGAAGCCATTCCGAGCTTTCTTCGAGCTGATTCAAGCTTATCAATTCAATATACATGGTTGTTGTTTTGATGTCGAGGATTTTCATATATCTGAATTCCTTCATGGGTTCAAGTTTTTGACAAAGGGTTCCCAAATTCGTATTCTTTCACCTCTGTATTATTGATTAAGCTCAGATGTATCTCTCATACTCTTTAATGTAATTGAATACTAGTATGTAATGTCCTGAGAGCTCCTTCCCTTGTTGGTGTATGATTGATCTTCTCTTAAAATGGCATCCATTGTTTGATCTGAAAATGATTTCGTATTGCTTATGAAACTGCTTTACTTGAATAGATCATTACTTTCTCCATCTTGTGGAAGACTTTGGGTTCACTTTTCTTCTGAAATTGTTTATCATGTTTTTCTGAAGACAAGTTGATCATCAATATTTCTTCCTTCAGTGCTAGTAAGTAGTTATAGATTGCTTCCCACTTGCTGAAATGTTGAACATATGATCACTATTTGATAGATTAAAAAAGTACCATAATTTGAAAGGGTATCATAGTCATGTTTACTACTATGAGGAATCCCTGAGGATCTATCCCTAGCTCTTGATGAATCAGGTTTGCATAATCGCTTTGCCATGTGAGATTGAAATATGTATTTTAATATTTCGCTTCTTCAGCTGTTGTTGGTTAAGAATTGATCCTTAATTCTTTTAGAAGTTGAAGCTTTCCTAATCATTCTTTTATCATCATTGAATATTTTAAATGGCTCGAGGATGTCATTACTTCCATTCACTGTAGCATTTATTCACTATTTTCATCTGTGTTTTAGCATATTTGTGCACTCCTTAGTGGATTTTATGTTCATACCTACTCCAACGTTTGTTATGTTCCTTTTGCTATAGCTTAGTGTTTTGCATGCTACCTGATTTGTTACTGATTCAGTGGTGTTTGATGCTCGAAATCCATGTAGCTCATTTTAAAAACATATCCTTTAAATTTGATGATCTTTGAATGCTCTAAGGTAGTTGGCGGTTCTCTCTGCTGTTGTGAATAAAAGAGGCATGATTTCTTGTTTTGAGGTCATCATAGCCTTCTCCTAGCTGTAGATGTTACTTGAATTGTTCCTGAGATCTCCCTTCATATCTTGTAAGTTGAAATACATACTTGGATCAATGATTTTCATATGAAGAAGAATACGTTCTCTATATTCGGATCTTGAGCTTTGTATCTGTTTATTGCTATCTTAGCTTCCTGTTTAAATGAAATGAGTTCTCTCTCATGAATATTTTTGTAGTTGAAATTGCATTCATAATCCATACCTGCAACCTTACCTTATGGTAATATCTTCTATATCACTTAAAATCACTGCTCTTATCCATAAATGTTTCCTTTCTCTGCACTAATTGTTTTCACACTGAACCCTTGTAGAACTGAAAATGCACTCTTATCATTGCTGCATTTTGTATTCCGCCCATTGAGTTGTACACTGAATGATGCTTTGAGCTTATAATTTTTGACTCAGATTTCTATTATGTGACTTTGATACTCTTTTTCTCTTTACTCCATTCACTTGTATGTTAAAACTGGAAACACTTGCTTGAGTTGAATTTATGAAGACCTGGGGGCTTTACTTGTTCTGCAACCATGTAGACTTTGTATCAACCTTGTATCTTGAATTTTCCTTTGATTGCATGGCTGTTATGACTTTATATTCAGAAAAATAACTCTACTTTTCTTTTCATAGCTGTACTCCATTGGTATTGTACCATTTTTGTATCTGTTCTGATGCAATCTAAAAGTGTGCACTTGAATTTTGATCTGGCACTATAATAATTCATTTAGATGTTTCATGGCTCGTTGTTGAGAGATGAAATATGATAACTATTATCTTTGACCATGCCATGCATTATCTACTTTCTGTATTACTATTTGATTTATATATAACTTTTAAAGCATGTATTAGTTTGAAATAGCATGATGGAAATATGTAAAATATCCATTTTACATGGCGAAGCCCTGTCAAAATTTTCCCAGATTTCCTTTTCCATTATGTTTCAGCTGTAATCTCATATCATTCAGTTAACTTCAGCCTTTAGTTTGAATGAAATGAATGTAATTTTTGTTTAAATTTAAAGAAAGTATCACTTCTTTCTTCTTACTTGTATCTGCACATTTAGATAAACTGGTTAGAAAACATTAGGCTTTTTGGCCTCTCTTTTATTCCATAGTTTTCCTCTTTCTTCTCTCTCCTTATTTATGAGTGAATAAATCATGTATGCTGCTACAGAAAAGTACTTTTATCATTTGTGCCTCTTGATATTCATGTAATTTATACCTCATGTTGTTAAGAGATCCACCTGCACAAATTTGGGACAAGTATAGGAATATGGATCAACCTTGAGCTCATGATTGACAATCTTCTCTTTTCTATTTTCAGGTACAGTACCATTTTCCAAGAAGCGAGGATGAAGATGGAACAAAGCTGGAGCTGGAGATGCATCATACAAAATGAAAGAAACCTCAAGGAAATGATGGGTTCTTCCATATTCCTCTATTTTATTTTCATGCATATGTACCTCTTACTTTAGTAGTTGTAATTTACTTTTGAGTTACATCCCACGACTTGTGTGGGAACATTTGAAATTCCTTATGAATAAAACATTGAATTCTGAAACTGAGTTGTGTATTTCTTTCTGCATTTCAGCTTTGTATATGGATTGTATGATGAATTAAACAACTCAATAAAATATTTGAATGTATTAATTATGAAGAAAAGACTTTTGAAATACCTGTAACTTTGACAATGAACTCGACTACTACAATCTGTAATTATGATTTTTTTCCAAAACATAACACTTCATCTATTCTATAGTTTCGTGTCTTCTTCAAGATAACACATTTTTCCTTCAGAGCTTCGTGTTCTCTGCTGAAGATAATCATGAAATTGCAGACTATGTGATATGTTACGTTTTTAACAAAGACACATAGCTATAGATTTCATGTAATAATTAATTAATTCAACAACAACATTGAATTGAAAGAATCTCTCCTAGCTTAGATTCATTTCACCAAGGCCATCCATTGTAACAAAGTTTCGAGTTGCCCATTTTTACACAAGTGAAAACATAGTCACAGTTCCTCCACCAAGATCCTTAGATCGATCGCAATCTTCTTACACTCTATTAACTCCCATACTTTGTGTGCATTGATGCCAAAGAAATTGAAATGTTCCCCCTTTACCGAATATTTCCCTTCCCTTCACCTAGTAGTAAACCTATTAGTTTCAAATATATCTTTACGGGACTCGACCACTAATGAATTTTATTTAGAACCAACATATTCTTCATTTCTTCTTCCACAGTAGGATCTACCTTCTCTATTTTTTCTCCTTCATTCCCCTTGCGCCGTAGCCCTAAGTCAAAAATTTACAGCAAGATACGGGGTCACTTCTCACCTTCTACATTTTTCACAATATAGTCTCGAGCTTTCCACTTCAATTATTTGCTCCCAGACCCCATAGAAAGAGTTGAGAGTACTCTATTTGGGAATTTTAGTGCCATCAAGGACTGAGACACATAATCTAGCATACACCAATATTGGTCTAGATTTTATCATAGGATCCATAGCGATGAGTATTCCCATATATCTGGCCATGCCAAAGAAAATTTTAGCTTCCCAAAACTCCAACGGGAGGGCAGGGAGCCGTATCCAAACCTGGAGGGCTTTAAAAGTGAGATTATGTGGAACACCTGGTTCCCTCTTGCAAAAACTCAGGGCCACATTACCATAGAACCATGGAGCTCTGTGGAGGACATTTTGCATTTCCTACCCATTGAGAAAGTGAAATAAGAACCCCTCACCCGCAAGGGCTCTCATTTCAACCTTATAGCCCCATTTTCACCTGCACCCGTCCCGAACTGAGTCTATGTTAGGCTTGAGGCCTGCAAGTCTACCTAAGATCGCAAGTTTTAGCCTATCCTTTTCTTTTTCAATAATAGAATTCGGGATCTCCAAGTGCGGATCATCTTGTCTCCAAGAAGGTGTGAGCTTAACTGTTTCAATATTCGTTACGCCCAACAGTCTAGCTGCCCACGAGCTCTCTCTCATTTTCCCCATGGGTTCTAAGTTTTATCGAACCATGTTAAGAGGCTCAAATGTGGTGTGTAGACAAATTAAAAATAAAAAAATTGATACAATGTGTAATAAGTTATTTGTTTTTAGATAAAATAATGAATTATTATTGACTATCCATGAACATAAATTAAATATCAGAATTTCAAACATATAAAACTTAACCTGGTGATCAAGCTAACATGACAACTATCTCCTCTCTTATTGACTATTTATGATGTGTGTCCCTTTAATGTAGTTGTTCCTTTCCTTTCGTATCAAGATTCTCGAACCACATAGGCTCCCGTACCATGTCAGAAGCTTGGCTTAAAATTCTCTTAGAAAAATGAATATAGAAAATAATAAAAACATGAAAATAAAGATAAAAATCTTTGAAAACACAATTTTGATGCTTTTTAAAAATTTAATACTTATTCTTCTTTTCTAAACTTATTATATATCTTTTTCCTGAATTTCATAATCTAGTGTAGATAATTACAGGTGTCCTTATTTGAAACAAGCTTTAGCAAGAAATTTGCTTTTGTCATTTATGTATTTTATCATTTATACATCATTTACTCTACAATATTAGATTTAATTCAGATTTAATTAAATCATTTAGTGAACCCACTCACTCAAAATCGCCTTCTTATAATGTATTGAAAGCTATCTCCTTCTTCCAAATTTATGGATCATTCTTCCTATCATTCTTTTACTCCAACCAAGGTTTCTAGCATGACTACCATAGTTATTCATTTTATGAAGGTTCGCACTCAACATCCTCATCACTTTATTACACCAATGTCCGATCCAACCATGAATGTAGTCACCATCTCGCCACACTCATCTTTGTCCCATCACTTATCACTTATACGATTCTTACCACCACATCTAAAGGGTATGACATCATTGAGCAACTTAAGAATACACTAGAAAAATATCTCTTTATGATCTCTTACGCAGTGCAGATATTTTTTGTCATATATTAGAGGTCGCCCTTCATTCCATCCACATTGAAAACTATAATTCACATGTTTCCTTCACTCACCTCATTCAATCCCTCAAAAATAGCACACATATTATATCTTTTAGTGATGAGGATATCCCTCCCTCTCTGCTGATAATCCCTTTGCACCATTACTTATTACCGATACTATTAGCACCAACTGTATTAAGTGTGTACTCATTGATAGTGGATATACTATAAATCTATATTATCTCTTAATCCTCGGAAAATAAGCATTATTGGTGATCTAATTAATAAATCATCTCAATTCATTCATGGTTATGATTCCACTAATCGTACATACATGGAAACTATCACCCTACCTCTGCAAGGTAGCCCTAAATTTTTCTTTTAGTAATCATTATCATCGATGCCACATTCTAGTTCAATTGTTTACTTAGGAGACCACGGATTAATGCAATGCATTTTTTCCCTTTACTGATTCATCGGTGCGAAAAATTCCTACATGATGTCTATGAACATACCATTTTGTGGACCCTGGCGCATTGATTTTTCCACATTGACCCCATCACCGCCATGCCCATTCCTCCATCACATCATATTCTATATCGTAATATTAGTACATACGATGTTGTTCAATCTAGCACTCCTACTACCTCTCTGCTACTTTTTTATACATTTCATCCATCCCTACTCACACAAATGATATCCTATCACCCAATATTTCACCTATCATGGTTCCTATCAATTCTACCTTTGGCTCCATTCTGCCAACATCACTACTATTGAACAAGATAATATTAAGCTTGATGATTCGATTATGAGGCTGATATCGTAGAGCTTAATGATGACAGATTGCACACTATTAAATTTAATCCTATCTAATTCCAAGATACTTTTGTTTGTATTGGCCCTAGTGAATATCAATTCAATAATCCTCCTCCATTATTAATTCCATGATACCTTTTCGAAGGCCTTTGTATATACATCGACATTCCATCACATGTTGCATCTCCCTAGGCTCATTCTATCCTACACCCCGACCCCTTTACATGCACTCTCTTCATCTCTAATTATTATTGGCCTCATATTCCATTTGACCCTAATTTCTCTGAGACTATTTGCACACATTATGGATTAACATGCCTAGGATTCAAACTTTCTGATCTCCTTCCCCCACCTCACTCTTCTCACTTATATCATGGGTGTATATTTGTTACTACTTATTATGGCCTCCACGTCTTCTATTTATCGGTAGTCCTTACATGCAATCCTTGTTTCTCTCTTTTCATACTTGGAAATTCTTGGCTTGATTACATTGGCACATAATCGGATCTTAATCATATTGATATCACATTTACCATGCCTTTTGGCGACATCTCTATTTCCAATGACTCATTCTTGGGCTGCACTCAAAATCTAACTCGTTGGTATGCACACAATTTTCCTCAACCTAATTTTACTGATGTGGAATATGCAATGGGAATGTATAAATTACATTGTGCGGGATGTTTATATGATCAATCTCACACCATTTCTTACCAAGTCTCAAATCCAAATTCTATTGGTTACGACCTTGACATTGATGATATTCTAGATGAGTTTACTTGATCCTTCTCTACATCATACACTTGGGGGCATCATGATTTAATTTCCCCTATTAGCCTCATCAATTTTCTATCATATATACTATCATGCTTTGTGTAACGAGGGTTCATTATCTATGTAATATCTTATCACGTTCATTCATATTGAGGTAATTAAAACTGATAAAATCAAATTCAATATATCAAGTATACATTAGGGGGAAATGGTTTAATTAATTAATATTTTGGATTAGGTATTGGGGGTAGGTTATAGAGGTGGGTCGGAGGAGAGGTACTATTAATTTTAATACAAAACTAAAACATTTGAACCCTAGTTTTTAATACTAAATACATTAAAATTCAAGAAAAGGAGTGTGGCCATATAAATCTAAATTATAATATCTTTTTGAATAAGGAAATCTCAATTAGGAGATTCTAACCAAGAAATAATAAAATGGTACAAAATGGGATTGAGTATGATTTTCAACACAAATGATATTATTTCAGTTTCTTTATTATTTGAAGAACTATTGATAAATGGAAAACTTTAACATTAAGGTAATTAGAAATAGGTCTCGAATGGTTTCAAACTCTCTTTATAGATAAAACGTGTATTAAGAAAATAATCATTGAGTGGGAAGCATAATATATTTTATGTTTCATATATTAGGGTAGAAACTAAAAAGGGGTAGACAAAATTGTAATGGAAAAATGGGTAAATAAGGTACATGGAAAAAATAGAGGGTATTTTCATTCTAATAATATAAATGGAGGGTATCATCAATTAAATAATTAAATATAAAAATAACATTATGGATATTCTTTAATACCCTTTTAACGAATACGTTATATCCTACTTTTACTAAGTGAACCCCCATGGCTCTGTTCTTCACACTTAGTATTTCTCAATACTCTTACACACCTTGCATCGCCATTACCATATGAAGAAATTTATTTCACAATTAATACTTGAATGTTGGTAGTCTAAATCTGAAATGAACCTCACATCATTCATACTTTTCACACTTTATCTTTCTAGTGGACATTTTTCAAACCATTTTCCGATGATGCGCTCTTATTCTATGGTTCATTATTGATTGTTGAGGGGTATTTTAAAAATGAGCCTCATCTCATACACATCTATTGGGGCATAATGATCCTATCAAGATTCACATATTGCATACCATCCCATCAAACTCATTCACTAGATTTGCATATCTTGGTTGCACTTACTCTTATTTTCTTATAATTCTTATGTGATGCACTTTTCTCACTATGCTAGTCAAATACTCAGTATGTCATTATATTTCTACATATAAACATGCACATTCACTTGGTATTTTGCATTGAATGCATATTTCTTAAAGGCTCTTACATGCTGCAATGATGTTTGACACTATACCTTTTACTAGTCCCACCAAGGCTCCTGGGGGCATCTATCTTTACTAGTCTCACACATTATAGGTGTTATCATTTTATCATTTTCTATTTCAAATTTCTATCACATTACTTTCCATCAACACATACATGCCTTGACATACTTTAAATCTTTCTAACATGCTAACAGTGCTTCATGTGCAGAATTTTCTTTGCAGGACTATATGCCATCATGGTTGTCTGATACATTTTGTTTTCCATTAATTTCTATTATATGCTATTATTTTCGAGCTATGCCCTATGTCTTGTTTGATCATTTTTTGGATTCTTTTGGCCCCTTCAGACATTATTGTCTTGTGACATTGTGAGTAATGTCCCATGTTTGAAATACACTTTTAAGGATCTATTTTGTCTCGCACACTTGCTTGTTACATTGTTTTTCTATTACATGTTTTTCTTGCACTAACACATATTTCTAGCCATCTCTGTTTGCATGTGCATTGGTTTCTACCATGCACACCCACTACCCACTGTAGGGATACAATACAACTTAGCATTGGGTCCTATCATTTTGGCCACATTCTCCTACAATCGTCGCATGCAACCCAAATGAGGGGGTCATAAATTGGTTGAAAAAATCACCACTATAGTATAAATCTGCATAATACAGAACAAAATAAAAATACAGTCACTAAACGACTCAGAATATGACTTGGGTATAGAGCATAACACAAACACTAGTGCCTATAATCAATTAGTAGAACTCCGGTGGTTTTTTCCTTCCCAGGCACAAATATCTTGGGAAACACACAATAATATTTTCATATCACCATAGTTCACGTAACACTTCATAGTAGTTATACCATTACACACACATTCCTTTAGTTACAAAATACATTCTATCTCCTTGAATCAAGTACAACTCGGAATTAATTCAAAATAAATAAGGAGAACATGAAAAAATTAGGGACACACCATCTACTGTGGTGTTTATCAGGAAGATTCATGGAAGGAGAGTAATACTATACCTCTCTCCCTAAAAATTTCTTTTTGGCTTGAAAGCACCCAAAAAACTTGCACTTAGCGTGAGATAGCCCAAAACACTCATTATTGGTGTGAAATTGCCCAAAAAACTCACTCTTCACAAAATTTTAGGACAATTTTCTATCCTTTACACTCTTCTAAATCAAGTGCACACTTTCCTTTACTATTAATTTTTCATACTTATACACATTTTTCTCTGATTTATCATATATAGAACTTTCACTACTCTTTGGATCTTCTTTTGTATGCCCGTCCTTAATACATAATAAGAAGCAACCTACAACAACAACCAAAAGCTACGAAAACCTGGTACAATGCATACACTTCACCCCTAGGGTCACTTTAATTTTCTAGTCTCCACACTTCACTTTGCATCATTCCATAATTCATTTATCCACTCAAAATGCATTTTGCCATATGTTCTAAATGATCACAAGGTACGCATCTCTTATCTAGTTTATGTTATTGAGTATTCAATCAACAACACAAAGTGGGAGAAAATGTAGACAATAAGTACATGCACTTGGGTACATTTCTAGATCCTAAAAGCATACTAGCATTTACATGATTCTTAAGTGAGAAAACTAGTAATTGACAATTATTTTTCACACTTTTCTATATCTCTTGTTTTCTATTTGGTCTTACAAACACTACAACCTAGTCAAAATTTCACTTATTTATCTTTTATGACTTCGGAAACCAGCACCCAACTAGGACAACATCGACCAATTATTCTTATCCCCTTTGGGCACCCATGACCCTTTCTTACTTTACTCACTCCTTTTAGGTATATTTTATCTTGTGGGATTATTATTCACTTATGGGTCGACCTTCTAGTTGTCAATTATGAAATTAAAATAAGTGAATTATATAAATACATAGTTATGTGTTCAAAATGAAAGACCAAACACTAAACATTACTATCATCACCTAAGATTGCATTCCAAAGACACTAAAGTACTTCAAAGGAATCCATCTAGCATCCATTGAAGGGACAAGGGTTGCATATCTCGCTTACACAACATAGGAAGGGGAAGTCTATTATATTCCATCCAAAAATTCTACTACATTGTTATATTCTAGCTACAACCCGCTATTAGGTGTAAATTGCACAAGGGAATCCTAGGGAACAATTTCTACACACAATCACCAAAACCACTTGGATTCGGGATGAAGTGCAGTGTTTGGTTGTAAGTTCACTCTCATGGTGACCACTAGGTTCAGTCTAACTCCCATTCTACATTTTTCTTTTTAGTTTTGATGTAGTTTGTGGGATTTTGTGGGTAAAATTCTCTTTTGAGGTTACATGTACCTCTAACAATCATAGTGACAACAACACATGATCAACAAAGAGAAATTGTGACACCCTTACAACATAATAGAAATTAAATTCAGAATTTGCATAGCACACCTGCATTGATCCAATCACCAGCCTCCCGACTGACGCGCCTATCCATTTGTGGGTGCCCTCGTGAGTTGTAGAATTTATAGAGATCAATTATGACATTGTTTGCATCATGTTCATCACTTCTTCCTACCCAAATCAATTCCAAATTGCACAAATATCAGCTAATTCATCATTCCTCTATCTCTTTCTTAGAATTTCATATTTTAAATCTTAGTTTTCTTGTGTCATTTCTATATTTTATCATTTATACATCAGATACTTTGAAATATTATATTTAATTTAGATTTGATTAAATCATCTATAATATGATGAAAGAGGTTGAAAAAGCGATAGGCAATTAATGACTTTACACTTTTTTCGTCTTGTTAGGCTTATCAATTTTTCTATTTTCTCGCTTGTGTTTTTTTGGGCACAATTAATGCGTTGGTTGAGAGATTTTAGATTACAAGTAGAAATCCCCAATATCTTCAACTTATATCCAATTTTATGTTTTTAGTTACATGCATAGTAATGTACAAAATACAAAAGCCCCATGAACGTCAACCAATAGATCAAAAATTTGAAAGGTACACAACACACACAACAAGCTGGATCATGTAGCCTCATGTATTTAATAATGTCAACAATCAAATGGCTTGTTGGCTTAGGTTGCCTACAATGTAACAAATTGACATTGAATTTTGTTCTTTTAAAACCTTCCTCTATTACTAAATGTGGGGTATTCAATGTGAAATTGTCACATACTTCCACCTTTTTGTTCCACGTTTTCATTGCTTCTAATAACTAAAGTGCACGACATTGCAAATTAGATGATAACAGTTAAGAAAATCCATAAGAATGAAATCCATTGCAAAATAAAAAGTAAATCAAATAAATATTCTTCTATTACATGACACATGTAATTGTGTATGCAATCAAAGAAAAATTCTTTGGATTTTCTTATTTGGAAACTTCAATAACCTTGTCTCAAGACATGCTACCATTAAATAAAGGATGTATTGGTGAGGATTCATATCAGAAGTAAATCCATCAACACACACTAATTACATTTCTATGAAGGCACATGCCCCATGTTTCGAGTTAGAGAAAAGGTGCAACTCATTTATCAAGTTTGACCATTCACATAAAATCGAATAACCATATACTAATTAAATAATCGTAATTTATGGAATGGTATAAAAACAAGAATAATCATCCGAGTTTAAACTATGTTTATGCTACTCGAAACTAGTTTTTAGAAAAATGGAGTCTAAGAATAGAATATTACTCATGTTTACCGTATATGTATGTGCCCTTTACAATAAATAGTTTGAATTAATGAGTTCTTAAAATTTGTGTAAATACAAACTCAATAGTTGTTGATCGAAGGTCTATGTATGTGATGAAGTTTCCTTAACCCATATTTTAGTTAATCTCCTCATAACATTAAAGGCCCGTTTGCAGAGCAAAATTATCTTGTGTTAAATCTTCAATATGTTGTCATGTAGAGAAACAAACAAAAAATAACATGAACAATCTGTTTTGTAAGTTTTATTTATATTAACTTTGACAATCATTCAAATCACAATATAACAAATGTTAAACATATTCTAAGGATGTGAAATCTGGAGATAACTTCCGCTTAAGTTTTATTACTAATCAAGTAATTTTAGCCATCACCGTGCTAATTAAACACTAACATTAGCCTTGTAATATGAGATAAGTTTTGGTTAATTGTATCTTAGTAATTCTTAGTTACTTAATTAATAATCTTATTGGCTAAATAAATGACGAAAATAATTTTAAAAAAATATTACCAAGAGTGTTAGGTTCAATCCAACATTCAAAATTATAATTAAAAATAAAAATAAAAATACTTAAGAAGAGAAGAATAACCCAATGCAAAGACAAAATAATATACAAGACAAGTCATTTTAATAAATGTGAAATCCACTTCGATATCGTACTAGTGA